>QTSX02000073.1:326330-362124 GCA_014839935.2 Entomophthora muscae | reverse complement strand
GCAGGATAACGGCAGGATGGACTGGTTAGGCCTGGATACATCACACTCTCAGTCTTTGCTTGCAAAGAACCCCTGCAACTATAATCTTCACAAGGTTAAAACTCTGGACGTCTTTCAGGTCCATAGCATTGACCCTGTGTTGCAAGCCGCTCATTCCTCAAATAAATTAACACACTTGTCCTATCCCTTCTGTTTCCGTGGGAACACCACAAGTTACTGGTAGATACTGGGGATGATCACACCATGATAGATCAGGTGTTCACAGACTCCCAGCAATTAGACCAAGTACCCATCAGATTCAAAGCAGTATGTGTAGCTGACTCCTGCAGAATTGCCATCACCCACAAGACAGTACCTTTCTCTGTAAGAATGGGGAACGTCCAGGTTAAGCTCTCTGGGCCAATCATGGCAGACCTCAGCAACAACGTAATTGCTGGCCTCAACTGGCTCCAGCAAAACTGTCCCTACATTGACTGGGATACCTCTGTCATCACCCTCAATAGAAATGGGGTAGGGTTCCAGATCTACCCCGTGGAAATGAACAAGCTACTACATGACACTGTGTTGTCATAATAACAGAGACAGGCTCATACAATTTCAAGGGGGAAAACTAGACTTTAGCCAATGCTCAGTCAAAGTTATCCCTGCAGAATCATCTGCAGTCCCTCCCTTGTAATCATCACCACCACCAGCGCTAGCTGCACTCCTTGAGGAGTACAAGGATGTATTCAGTGAAACATTCAAACAACTACCTCTGCCCTGGGAGATTTAGCATGCTGTACAACTTCAAGGATTGTTACCTAAAGCACAACCATTATACCGTCTCACACCAAAAGAAGATGAAACCCTCCGCCAGCACCTTGTGGACGCACTCAATAAGGGCTTTATTTGCCCCTCACTGTCTTCATACGGGGCAGCTGTCTTCTTTGTAGCCAAGAAAGACAGGTCTCTTTGCCTGGTCACGGGTTACTGCGCCTTAAATGAGGTAACAGTTAAAAATAAATACCCCCTGCCGCTATTTGACAACCTGTTTGATATACTTGCAGGTGCAAAGGTCCTTAGCAAGATTGATCTCACTGCGGGGTACAACCAGGTCCACATTGCACCAGGGGGTGAAGTAAAACTGCCTTCTGCACACGCTACAGGTCGTTCAAGTGTTATGTCATGAACTTTGGAATGACCAACTCTCCCTCCACCTTTGCCATATTGATGAAAAAAGCCTTTGAGGAATTGATTGGAAAGTGAGTGGTTGTGTAACTTGACAACATTATTGTCTTCAGTCAAGATCAAACCACACACCTCCAGCACCTCTGCGCTGTCCATGAAACCCTTTGAAAAAATACGCTAAAAGCTAAACCCTCCAAATGTTAGTTTCTCAAGTTGGAGTTGCTATTCCTTGGGCACACATCTCTGCCCAAGGGATAAAGCCGTACCCTGTCATAATCAAGGCAATCACTAGCATGCCGCCACCACTGATGTGGACCAGGTGTGGACATTCTTATGCATGGTTGCCTATGTACGCAAGTTCATCCCCAATTGTGGGGAACTAATTTCACCTCTCACTGAGCTCCTCAATACCAAACAGCGCTTTCATTGGACCCCCGCCAGAGATCAAGCCTTTGAGTAGTTGAAGCAAAGGCTCACAACAGCACCAGTACTGCTGTTTACCATCTGAAACTGACAGTACAAACTTGTGACTGACACCCCTGACAGGGCCATAAGGGGTGTGCTAAGGATAGAAACTGACAATGGTGTCTTCCTCCCCGTAGCATATGAGTCCAGGAAGCGCACTGTGATGTATCCAGGCCTAACCAGTCCATCCTGCCGTTATCCTGCCCTTGACTCTTATTGCGGTTACCTTCCTGGGACAAAGCTTTGAGGAGCTTTGCCTCCAGGGGGCAATTTTCTTGGATAACACTTTATTGTCATTCCGCCAACAAGCCATAATTTCAACGCTTTCTTCCTCTTGTGCTCTCAACGCCTCAATTTCACAATTCACCATCTCTTTTGCTTGTTGTGAGCTTTCATCCCATCTTACCAACGAGTTCCAAGCATCTCAAGCATAAATTTGGTTCCCTTGGGCGGGAGTCCCTTCCTTTGCAAAGTAATCAGAATACAGCTCTTTGAATGCAGCCATTACTTCTACTAAAGATTTGGCAGGAACAGTCTTAGTGACCTCCAGGCTGGTCCAAGCTTCTTCCAATGTACTTGTAAGAACCTCCTTTCTTGCGGCAGCAGTTTCCACACAAAGGACCCCAAACTTGGCTCTCTCAAATTTTAACAAAGAAGGCATGACAATTGAAAAATAGGTGAGGGGAAAGCGTCAAAACCAACAATGAATATATTTTATTAATGTTTAACTGTTTTTGCTTATATACCATTTGGGGCATATACGGCTGAAACCCCCTCTGGTTCCTGAATCAACCAATGATTTGTGTCATGTGGTCTGAGACATTTGAGTCATCTAACATAGATCTTTACCTAAAAGATCACCAACAATTCTCAACCTATGAGAATTGACCTAAAATGGGCAGAAGTCACCTGAATCCATTCAATCCAATGTACCAATTCAGCATGGAGCTTTCCAGCTCCCAGCGCCAAAACCCTGTGGATTGCACATCCTAAACTCAGCTATCAGTGTTCCAACTGGGAACCAGCTGATCAAAACTGAATTCCTAGGCTTTCTTGCCTTTATTTAGTTATTTTTGCATTTAAAGGTTTTTTGCCTTAAACCCCATTAAACTGCTTTGAAACTTGAACCAGGTGCCACTGCGGCGCCTGAGAAAATTTGATAGCGGCGCGGCAGCGCCTCTAACCCAATAAATTTGCCAACACAGCGCTTTTAACCCAAATTCCGGGGGTTTTCCCATGGTTGACCTTAACCCAACTTCTTGACAAAGTCAAAGCCATTTTAATATAATTAAATCCTCATTAATTATATCCTGTATTTATTAATTAATCTTCCTGATTAATTAACCCATTTTAAGACGCCTAGTCTCCAAGATTGATTTGGCCAATCTTGCCTCAATTCTTTTAGTTAGCCTAACCTAACTAAACATCCATATTCTGTTCTTTTATTAAACATAGATATCCAGTTTCTAGGAACCTTTACCCCAAGAATTCAAAAAACCCTATCTATATGTAATAAACAGCAAAAACAGAACATCTTTATATTTCAGAGCATTTATTTGGCTAAATACTCAGCAGTGACTGTAGTAGGGTCACACTGACTGACTCAGAACAACATTATCCCATCCATGCTAAAGAGCTGGGAGCCATTTTACACTTTGTTGAGAAGTGGTGCTGTTATTTGGAAGGTGCAACCTTCCCACCCCGCGTTCTAACAGACCACAAGTCACTCCAGTACTTCAACATGCAGTCTCATTTGACACACTGCCAGGCAGGATGGGGTCAAGCTCTATCACCCTATCAGTTACGCATCAAATACAAGCCTGGAAAGGAACTTGTCACAGCCCACGCTCTTTCATGACTCTATGTAGTGTCTATCACTGGGGATGACAGTTTGGACCCAGATTGGCCCATACTCTACCTGCGCCCTGAGGCGACCTGCTATGAGGGCCTTAACTTGGTCACCCTCTCCAAGATGAAGGACAACAAAAGTCAGTTACCATTGATGCTGGTAACGTCTGCTGCCGGGCAGAGACAGGTGAGAAGACGCCTTACGTTCCCACCACACAACAAGGGGACATCATCTTGCACTACCACCAAACCTTGGGTCACATCAGAGGGCGTAACCTCTTCAAGATTATGAAACAATAGGTTACATGGCCGCACATGCATCAAGACATCTTGGATCTCCTTGAGACGTGTGTGTTGTGTGAAAAGAATACATCCAAACCTGCACCTCCCTGGTCTGTCCTACCCATCTAGGCTATGGAACCCTTTGAGCAGTGGGCTCTCAACATTGTGGTACCGCTCCCCAAAGACAGACTGGGTAAGAAGTATATTATCACCGCTATCAACTACTTCACTTGTTGGCCAGTGGCCTGGGCAACAACCAACCACACCTCCACCATTACCTGCTTTATTGGCAAAGAGATTGTGGCTCGCTTTGGGTGACCCAAGTGTCTCATCACAGATGGCAGACCCAAACTTTTTGGACACGTCGTGAAGGCATACTGCATCAAGAACACGCTCCAGCATATAGTCACGACCCCCTACCATCCGCAAGCCAATGGACAAATGGAACAATTAAATGGCTCCCTGGTTTAACTGATTGCCAAGCTCTCGCAAGAGAACCCTAACACTGCATGAACTGAACATCTTTCCACCGCCCTACTGATCCTGCAAGCAAGAATCAACAGGGGCACTGGGTTCAGCCCTAGCACCCTGGCCTTTAGAACACCTGATAGTCTGACAGGGGTTGAACAGGGGAAACTACAGTCTAAACTTTCCTGACAAGCCCCCCTAGTGACAACTTCATTCCTAGACCAATGGCGTGCCAAAGCCCAGGAGATCAAACACAAGTGAATTGCAGGAGGGACAAAACACCTCAAAGCTAGATATGCCATAGGTGACCCTGTCTACACCCTCAATCCCAATTCTTCCAAATTAGAACCCAACCACCTAGGGCCCTTCAAGATAGCTGCAGTTTATGACAACCACACCTACCAACTTGAGGATGCCCAAGGGAACACCAAGAAGCTTCACCATGATTGCTTGTGCCCCTGCTGCGCCATCCCCACACAAAGGTTGTTTGTGCAGACCTTTCCAGACCTTCTGCAGACTCCAGTCCTGGTGTCTGACAACAAGCAGGGGGCAAGGGGGGTGTTGCAACCAAGTTTCTAGACTTGCCTGCTAACGTATCTTACAATACACAGGGGGCGCTTGATGAGCCACCCCTTGACATATCTAATGTTATGGATTAATATGATGGCAATATTGAATGGCGGGTACTTCATCCTAGTTAGGAGCGCTGCCAATTTGACTTGCTGATTCCTGCACAAGTTATTACTCAGCTTTGAACCTTACATGGAACTTCCCACTATGCCACCTCCTTGTGGCCTTGTGGCTTTCCCCATATAGTTATTAATCACAATATTCTACAATAAACAATACCTTATTCTTATTATTCTCTCCTTTCCTATTGGACTGTTGTCTTCCCCAATTCATCATAATGGATCCCCATTGGTCCAGTTGCAACAATTAAGCTTAATAAAAAAACTTGATTTAATCAGATTTTTCCTTTTATGTTGTGAAAACAATAAAAAATAAACTAATTTTTATTAGTAAACGTAAAGTGTCAATGTCAACTCTTTTTAAGCATAACTTATTTTTAATATTAAAACTGAAGCATCTAAAACAAAGAAATTAAGTGTGCATTTAAAAATATTTTTTATTGAATTATTATATTGAAAAAGACAGTGCACATACGTTTGATTGTTGAAAAGTTCATTTTATAAATATTTATGTGGCACTTATTACGGCTTTAATATATTAAGTGGATTGGTGGCTAATGGTAATTCAATAATTTAAGTGTGAGTTACTATGTAAGTTACTATAGAATTTATTATTAAAAATAATGTCAACACTTTTAAATGTTTTTTATTTGCTTGTGATCATCCCCTGGGGTGGGGTTAAGCAAATTAGAGTGGTGCAATTAAGCCTAGATAATATGTCACCTCATATAAAGAATGTTGTAAGTGACGTTGTCGACACTTTACCCTTTTTAATATCTACTAACAAATTATTAACAACTTCTTATATATGCAACAGTAAAATTTCATATTACCACTACCCAAATATTATTTTTAATAAAAGAATAAATAACCTTGATCCTTTTTTACTTATTTTCATGTTTTTTTAATTTTATATGTGAACAAAAATACACAGAAAACAGTTAATTTTTGCTAGCTCACATAAATTTAATTAAGCGTACTATGAAAAAACATAGTAAATTTTTAAAATAAATGGCAATAGTGACAATGTTGCCAAAAATAATGTCTACAATTTTTGTAATTGACAGTCTGAATTAAGCTTTTTTTACTAATTGTCTCTCATAATGTTAACGCTTTTCAGCTCTCACATATAAAACTTTATGTTTTACATAATAAAAACTTCTCATTTTTTGATATGTTGTATTTTTGACTTTTCTCTTCCGTATTTTTCAATTTTTAAATAAAATCTATATCTAAACATAGTACTTTTACATTATTCTCTTAACTTTTAACTTTTTATTTAAAACTATAATAAATTAAAAACTATACAAGTATTTTTTAACTTTTAAATGCCAATCAAAATCATCTAAGATTTACTTTTTATATATTATGCTTTTTAAGTTGTTTTGTTTGTTTTTTACGTACATTGCTTTATTTTAAACCATTTTACTTATTATTTTAGGACAAAAACACTTCCAAACAGCCCAAAGGAACCAAGCATCTTTCAAAGCCAACCAAACCCACCAAAAAGAAGCTCGTCTAATCAAAGAAGGCCACACTAAAAATATCCCCAAAGCCCTCCCCTGAGCCCTCTCCTGAGAAGAGCCCTGATACTCCACTGGGGGAGAGGAATCTGATGGCTCCCTTACGGATCACAGTTTTTATAACTTGGCTTCTGACAAGTAGCCAACCAAGAAGAAGCATGCAGCCCAAAAGTCCCCACCCAAAGATAAGTCTCCTGCACATGGGGAGCCCCACAATAAGCCCCCTCTGCTTCCCCCACTAAACCCCCCCCTTCAAGCTCATCTGGCAATGATTCAAAGCCCCACCCCAATTACTTCCCTGGCTTCTGCCATGCTTCTGCTGGTCCCTGGGACCCTTTGTTGTCCCACAACATCTGAAACATTGACAGCAAATTCAAGGTTCCCTCTTCCTTGCCTAAAAACTTCCCAATCATGAGCGTAAAGGGTGGGCCGGTCATGGTGGCCAATGGGTATATTTTCTCTTGCAATAATGCCAACTGGGGCTTCAAGAGCTGCCATTACACCTGTAAGGACTGCTCCTGCCCAGTGCGGCTCAACACTGAGCACTGGGACTTGGTCCAAACCATCAAGGGCAAGCATACCTGCATCATGCAAATAACACTATTGCCTGCCTCCTCAAGTGTTATCTTGTCCAGGTGATGCCCACCTCCAAAGATCTTTCTGCCACCCCGCTGGCCATGCTTGCTTGCAAGTACCTCTCCCCAACCAATTTGAAGAGGGTTATAACTCACAATCAGTTGGTCAAGTTTGTAAGTGATAGGCGTCAAGCCTCAAACCCCATGGCCAAGAGTGCCACCAACATCAAGGACCTTATCCTCACAGATGCCCTCAAGAAGATGGAGGATGGTGAGATGTTCCTGCTCCATGACAATGGGCAGGAAGTTGAGGATAGGATTGTAGTCTATGCCACAACCCAAAACCTGGAGCAGTTGAACACTGCTACCACCTGGCTGTGCAACAGCACATTTGCTACTTGCCCCTCCCTATTCAAGCAGCTTTGGGTCCTTCATGGGCAGTTTAATGACCAGGTTATCCCCTTGTCTTCTTCTCCTTCCTGGTGCCAAGACTGAAGTCTAAACCAGAGCCTTCAAGATTGTCCAGGGTGCTTTGAGCTCCCTTCCCACCAACATTCTCCCCCCTCCTACTCACGCCACAAGGGCAAATCCCTCCTCTGCTGAGAAGGATGAGTTGACCCTGGCTTCTGAGAAGCTAGCTCATGCGCGCTCACTTGGTCCAAAGGTTATCATAATGGACTTCAAGCAAGCTCAGTTCAGAGACTTTGAGGCCACCTTCAATAGGAAAGTCTAGGGCTGCTTCTTTCATTTTAGACAGGCTCTCATCAAGAATCTCAAGAGTGAGAAGGAACTTTTCAAGAAGTATCTTAACAATGGTAAGGGGAAGTGCCCTTTGCCTTGACTCAGTTTGCTGCCTTGGCTTTTGTGCACCTGGAGCATACTGGGCTTGGCTTTGAGGCCCTCCTGGAAAATGCTTACATCAAGAAGCACTCCACCATCTTCAAAGGTTACTTGTATTACTTTGAGCGCCAATGGGTGTGCAAGAAGGTGACTACCTGGAGAGGTAAGAGCGGTGCCACTGCCCCTTGGAGCTGTCAAGGCGCCTGCCTCAAGGGGGAGATGAAGACCACCTCTAGCCTTGAGGTTTGGCACAAGCACCTGAAGGTAAAGTTTGGGTCAAACCCCAAATATAACAAGTTCTTCTCTAAGCTTCAGGAGGAGCAAGCAAGAACTTTCTCCAAGTTCTGCAACCTGGCCAACCAGGTGGCCCCCAAGAAGCAAAAGTCCAAGGAGCAGGATTACCAGGAGGACGTTCAGAAGGTGGTAAAGAAAAGTTATAAGGTGGCAGAGATTAAGAAGTACCTTTAGGACGTTGTCACTGCTCTTGCTAGTGGCTTTAATCAGCCTAATAAACCTTGCTTTGCCTATATATTTTACTTTTAAACTTTTAATTTTTTATTTATTTATAGTGCACTAATTTTTTATGTATAAATGGTAAGTTTCAGATATAGTTTGAATGTGGTTTAGTTTTAAATATCTTATATTTTATTAATGTATCTTTAAGCTATAAGATATTTTCAGTTATGCTTATATGAAGTATAATAAATTTTATTTAGAATTTTCTTTTAATTTGTAGTTATTATGATATATAAAATATCTTTATTTTTGGTTTATTAGAACTTTAATTTTTATGGTAATAAAAATATTTTTATATTAAAGAGTGTAATTTACATAGTAAATTGAAAAATACTTGCTTATATCTCCTATTTCTTATTACTTATATCAATTTTTATTGCTTTTTTGAACTTTCTGGGGTCATTTTAGTATAATAGTGTATTTTAAAATATTTTTTTATTATAAAAATTTTCAGGGTAAAGTGTTTTGTTAATTAAAAAAGTGTTGACATCCAGGAAACAACATTAAGTAAAACCAGGTTGTCACTTTACTATAGTGTTGACATTAAAAGTGTCAACATGGCCACTGTTGACATTTTTAATGCTGACATGGGCACTGTTGCCTTAGTTCAGATCAAGGAATCCTGAGCTAATATGCTGTATGAAGTGTAATCCTTGTACTTTGGCTTCAAAGGATATTCTGTAGAATGAACAGGACCAAATGGTGCACCTGACAGAAAATACATAGCTGGCAGGTTGGCAGGAGTATCAGATGATTTTTGAGTTAACTGGCAGATGACAAGGATAAAATACGGCAACAATTGGGAAAACCAATATCTCATAACCTTTATTTAAAAATGATAATGTGGATTAATCTTGGCCTGGCAGGTACTTATACTGCACTGCCAGGCTTCATTTTTTATTTTTTCTTGAGCTTGAGCGGGTTGGCATTGGGGGTATCAGATGGCAGGGTGGTGTTTGGCACTGGCAAGTTGCCACTGGTTGCTTTGGGATAAAAAGACTTCAAATATTTCTGTTTAGCAACTCAGGTGTTGGGCAGGCATTTGAGTTCAGTACCACTTCCTGAGCTTTGGGAGAGTTTGGAACAACTCTCATTGGGGGACTTGTGCATTTCACTGATCAAACCACAGGTTTCAAGTATTGGCACCTTGGGGAAACTCCTAGAATCTTGCACTGGTAGTTTTCTTGAAAAACCCTGCAAGGTAGTTAAGAATTTGGGTCCGGCAGGTTGACAACAACTTTATCAGTTGGTTGTGGGCTGTTGGATTTCCAGTTTTTGGAAATGGAAGTCTGATAAGGATTTTTTTCAGGGTTTGACCCTGGTTCCATACTTTGGGATTATGTACGTCTAAATTGTCATTCCTGACATTGATCTTCATCTTTTGGATAGATATCTCTACTTGCGTAGTGGTACACCCAAAGGGTGAGAGGACAGCCAGGATATCTTGTGCTTCAGATAGTTCTTTGTCCCATTTTTTATCATAAATCTCAAACCAGGGAACTCCTTGTAGACAATCTGAAGAGGGAGAGATACTGACACATTTTTAAAGACAGTGTCAGCTACTTCAGCTGCTTCTTCATACAACTCTATCAACAAAGGTAATCTCTTAGCCCGTGTGAGTTAAGGACAAGAGACAAACTCCTTGGCCTTGACCAGAGGTTTGTTGGTGATTGTAGTCTTCCCAGAGTGTAGTTTTTAGAGAACAGCAATGGTTTTGGGAACTGCTAGAACTGAATATCCATAGGCATTGGAGTCTTCAGTATCCAAATCATCCATGTCAGAATTATCAGAGATGTCATGAAATAATAGCATAATTAGAGGAGCTTGGGAATCAGAATGCTCAGACTCTGCTATGGACAGGGGAATTGGAGGAGACTGGGATGAGCCTTCAACTGAGAGAGTCTCTGCCTCTAGGTTGAGTGTTCTTTTCTTGTCTGCTCTTTAGGGTCAGCATCTTTGAACCACTGCTGTAAAGTTCCAAGAGCCTTTGCTAGCTCTGGACAGGGGTATATTCCCCAGAGCCACAAAAAAGGCGGGCTGTGTGCAGGCACAACCTCTCTGCAATCTGGAGGACCTCACCCACACTGTGGATGGGCGTTTTGTGCTGGCTTTTACAGCCAAAACTCTTCTCCTTTCCTGGACTCCCCTCCCACTATGAGGAGACATTAATCCAGTTAGATTTTTTGATTTTCTGGTGTCATTATTTCTTAAAATAATTAGCTGGACAACAGAAAAATACAGACCAGATTTTACTGGGTTTGCCTAACTTGCAGCCCAGTGAATTTGGGGATATAATTCCAAATTTAGTGGAATCCTGGTCAAACAATTCCTCTGGCCTGGGGGTCTCTTGGCCTAAAGAAAATGGTTATGGGGGCATGTTGCTGTGGTGTCAAAGGCAAGCATCAGTGATAATGTTATGTCTGAGTCCCCAGAATGTACTTAGCCAACCAGGAAGCTGTCCCCTGCACCCAGGCCTGTTGCTCCTATTTTCTTGGGCTCAGGCCATGGATGAATTAGGCTGACACTTCTAACTGTTTCTCCCTTTTTCTCCCTAAAGCCCCCTCCTATAATGCCCCCAGTAGCATTACCCCTCCCATGCATACAATGGAAGCAAGGGCCATCAGGTCCCTTGCTTACTAATTCTAATTATTGAATAAAAATCCTGATTTTGCAAATTTATTTGTGTTTTGTAGTTTTATTTGATAACACAGATTATTGTCCTTAATTCTTCTTCCTGCAAGAGAGGGGGCTAAACTAACTAAGTTTTGCTCTCATCCCAGAGGGAAGACCCACCAGGACACCATCCAGTGTAATACTGGTATGATCTCTCAAACAGGAGTCCAGAGAGAGGACATTGGGAAGAGTTATGGAAAGTAAGAGTTCAATCCCATCAATACCATTCCTCTGAGCAGCCAGGGAGTACACTGGGGTGAATAACCCTGAAGTATAGGACCAGTCTGGGGAGCTGGCTAAGGATCCTCTATAAGGGGCATGATTGTAACAGGATCTTATACACATGGCTTGTGGGGAGCAGATTGGACAGAAACAGCTCTAGATCATCACATGTAAGACTCTTAACCAAAATAATCACCAGAGAAAAAGAGATCCTGTGATCTTGTGATATTATAAATTAATTAAAATTATTAACAACAAATAATAATATAAATCATTGCACATAAATCATAATCATTCACACTATTTATCAACATTATATTATTATATTAATATATATGCCAATTATACACAATATTAATTTAATATATTATATTAAATAAAAATAATATATAAACATTATCACTTAAATATTTATAAATAATATACATTATTTATAAAACATTTATTATTATATTATTAATAAAAATAAAAAAAATAATAAATTTTATATCATAACTTATCAACTTAATGTGATTTTATAATAAACTGTATAAATTATAATTAATTAATAAAAATTTATAAAATAAATAAAATAAAAATAAACATATAAAATAAAAATAATTAAATATAAATAATAAAAACAATAATAAATTAATAAAACATCTCCCATCATAACTACACTAACAACTAACCAAACAAACCTAATCAAAAAAAAAATACATATAAAAAAAAAAAAAAAAAAAAAAAAAAAAAAAAAAAAAAAAAAACAGTATTAAAATAAAAAAAATTATAAACCTATATCCTTTTGGTTTGGGTTAAACAAAAAAAAGAAAAATAATTTATTAATAAATAAAAGTTAAAAACAAAAGGTTTTATAATCTTTAATTTAAATTTTTAAATTAATAATAAAAAGAAGAAAAAATAAAAAAAAAAAAAGAAAAAAACCCTAAAAAAAAAAAAAATGAAATCTAAAAATCAATTTAAAAGGGGAGAAACAGGAAAAATTTAAAAAATTCAAATAAATAAAAAATGGCGTCGAATCACAATAAAAAAATAGTAAGATAAAAAAAAACAAAAAATGAAAAAATAATATAAAAAAAAAAGAGGAAAAAAGCAGAAAAAAAAAGAAAAAAAAAAAACAAAAAAAAAAAAAAAAAACAAAAAAAAAAAAAAAAAAAATGGGGAGGGCAGAAAAAAAAAAAAAAAAAAAAAATAAAACAACAAAAAAAAAAAAAAATGAAAAAAAAATAAAAAAGGTTATATAAATATATATATATATATAAAAATAAAATAATAATAAGAAAAAAATAGTAAAATTAAAAAAATTTAACCCGGTTGCAAAATAGATTCCAAAAAACAATAAAAATAATTATAATAAAAATTCTATTATTGTATTGTGTGTTGTGCTATTGTATAGGATAAGATAAAATAAAATTAAAAGGCTAACATCTATCTGTAGCTTTGAACATATCAGCAATATCACAAGTTGCTAAACAGATCTGATGAGGATATTCTCTACAAAGTGAAGGAGGTGGGAGTAATTGTCCCCACCCTGATACACAGAGGAAGAAATCCGCTCCCAGAGGTCTGGAGAAGTGGTCCAAATAAAAAGGAAAATCAGTGACATGGTAAAAGCAACAAAATTGAAAATTGAAACCAACATGAGAAATGATAATGAAAATTGGGTTTATCAAGACAGAACTGGGGCAAAATAGGTCCTGGCAGAAAAGAGGGAATTTTTCTGTCATCAGAGGCAAAAAGAAGACCCAGAAGCGTTGCTTTTAATAAGTAAAAGCAAAATAGTAGACTTATTGTTGAGTATATAAGCTACAATTTTGAAGCAAAGCAAAAGATAAAGTATACTAAACTTCAAATAGGTAATTATATAAATTTATATTCTAAATCCAGTTTTGAACTAGGTTTTTGAAAGTGTATAGCATAAGACTTGAAGCTGACATTAACATTAGCTTAGAAGTGCTGTAAACACAGTGGGCTACTAAGAGAAAAGAGGGTAATGGAGTAGAAGACTCAGACTAATGATTTTAAAGAAAATGAATCTAGAAGGATCCCAAGACCAAAAAATATAGGGGAGTAAATTCAAACTTCTATTTGAGTAAATAATGAGCAAGCAGAGAACTAAAAGTCCCTTGTCTTGCTTTAGGGGATAGGATTTTGTAAGGAATTATATTCTTTAATCAAAAGAAAAGAAAACTGCTTATTTAGACACTGGTAAAATGATAGCTCAGATTGATATGGGAAAAGAATTTTTAAATGCACAAACATATATTTATTTTACTTCTTTATTTTTAAACAAAACTAACTTTAAAATATGTTTTAAACCAATAAACAAACACAGATTTAAATCAAAGCTTGAAGCTTCATCCAAAAGCAAAAGCAAAAGTAAAACCAACTGGTCCAATATAAATAATAAATTAAAATCAACTTTCCTGGCTCCAAAGGACAACAGTAACAACGTAAATGCAATTAATGGACCCAAAACCACACAAAAGCTAAAATCAACCAATCAGTATGATAAAAAATGCACTTTGGCCCCAGATCTAAGGATATAGTCCTCAATTACCCAATAAGAGGCCCACCAAACTACCAAGCCAAAGGACTATTATACATCCAAAGAAGCAATTACTACCAGCTCATGGTACAGAGCCCAAATGCACTCTGTAAGAAATAACCAGTCATACTTCTTTCTATGCTGCAGTTCTGCAAAGCAATACTCCACCACCCAAGCTTGAAGGCCCCTCTGGTAAAACCTATGTCACTCCCCCCTCCACTTTAGATTTAAGCTGGATTCCCCCTGTTTGAGAAATTTTCTCCAATAATTTTATTCCTCTCAACAATTTCAAATAAATCTAAATTTTCAAATTCTAAATTGATTAGTAGATAAGTTAAGCCCTCCAACAACAACATGAAGCCCATTCTTATTGTGTGGGTTTTTTGTGTATTAATAGGATATAGCCAGGGAAATGTGAACTTTGAGACTCCCAAACCAACACCCACTTATAAATCCAAAGACTCCATTTGGTATCAATTTGGTACATGCTACTGCCATGCTCCCTATGTCAAAACCACTCAATTCCCTCCAATAATTCATCCTAAGGCCTCCTGGCTGGTGTTGGAATACACTAGCATTTACTACTTTTTAAATCACTTTACATCCTTTCTGGGAAGATTTCAATTAATTAGTCACCTTTATCATATGCTATTAATAGGAATTTTAGTATTCTCTACTATAGCTAAGTTTAACTTGAGAGCCCTTCTTCATTCAATTGAAGAAAGGCTCCCTAATGAGTGCATTCCTGACAGATTTGAATTTAAAAGGTCACCTGACCCAGGCAATGGATCTGGTTGGCCAGGGGAGAAATTTTTCAAAGGAGATTCCAAGTGGGTTAGAATGTCTCCCAGTAATTTACAATTTAACTTTTGATTGACTGATGCCTATAGGATGCTTCAGGGGACCATTGACTTCAGCTTGAGTGGATTTGATAGCTTGACAGAAGCACACCCTAATTGGTCACACTTCATCTGTTTTAAATTGGGGGCAGAACCAAGCTAACAAGTAGCCCAAATTAATCAGGGATTCTTCTCAAGTGGGAAAAAAAGAGCATCAGTGGTCATCACCTGAGAGGGGTATACCAATAAAAATCTCTTATCAATTGTGTGAGCTAAATCCTCAAGGGAATGAAGAGGTTTAGCTGGATTTTGGGTGGATTTCTTTGTATGGCAGGGAAAAATTGTCCTGTTCATGGCCTAAGGGGAGAAACTTTACACTTTTAATTCCTCCTCCTGCTTTTCTTTGGTTTTCCTGTCTGCTTGTCTGTCCGCCCATGTTTTTTTGTTGAGATCTAATCCAAGAGAATCCAAACTTGGTTTGAACCCTGGAAAGCATCCTAGTTCTTGTGACCCGTCTTCCCAGAGTTTTTTTTGTTAAAACTCCTTCTGAAAATGTTGTCTCCTTTATTTAAGTCACTTATGGTGACCATAGTACTCATCTTACTATTGTTATGGACCACAACCCAAGGCATTTGTAATAGACTTTCCTTGGCTGCACAAAATTATATTCCCAATCCTGACCTGCTCTCAAATCCCCTTTTTTTGGGTGATCCAGGTTCCCACCATCCTTAACAAACTTGTAAAGTCAGCTTTGTTAGGTCTTTATATGGATGACCTCCCATTATTTCAGAAGCCAGGCACTGATTAATCCCCTTTCACAGACCCAAACAACACCAAACTTATTTCAGTTCCAAATCACTCCCTTCCCTCCCTGCATCAACTTCCTCCTATGGATTTAGATTCCCCTCCCACTTGGGATTGTTCTCTGTGGTCAATTTCTGGTGCCTTTATTATGGGCTTAGATGCCTATTTCCCTCTCTTATCTTGGCCTGCCTCTCCCTAGAGGCCTCTTAGGGCAGCAATTTCAATCCTGCACTGGATGGCATCCTGATGGATGGTTTCACCAGAATGGAGTCAGATTTTTTAGTCTAGACCCCCTCTCTTACAGGGGATTGGTACAGACATAAAAGAGTGGGGGCCATTTGTTCACAGTTATAACATCCTTGGCGCCTAGGAGGATTCTGCAAGTTCATGGTAAGGATATGATGACCGCTGGAAGAAAAACCAGAATTGGAGGCCACTCAATTCTCTTGTACAACAGACCCAGTGTGAGTAAGGTGTATGTCCTGTAGTAACATCTTTATAATCTTCATAGAAAAGAGCATGGCCTTGTGAGCTTTAAAGTGGAGGCGTGTAAGGTAGTAACTTTGAGGGCTTGGGCGCAAGCCATGTAGGCTTCATGTGCTATCAGCTGTCTTCTTGTTATTGGCTGTTATTCTTCCATATAGAAATTATCTGCAAACTCAGCCAAGGTCTCTTTTGGTTTGAACACAATGTTCATAAAGGCGTCCTTGCTCACCTCATGACTGAGGTTGCCACCAAACTCATCAATTAGAAGCTGTTTCATCTCCTCCCAAGTGTCAATGGAGGGAAGTTCAGGCACAATCACTTATTGGCAGGTAGGGTGAAAACAGGTCAAATGTTCTCCTTCTTAACCTCATCAGAGACCCTTCACATGGCTGTCTTGTAAATGGTCAAGAAAGCCGCTATAGTGGATGTTTTAGGGTTGAAGACTTGGTTGAATGTAGGTTTGAAGTGAGTTTTTTTGAGGGGTTCAACCATTATTGCTATCTGATACATTGATGCGCAGAGAGAATTCAGCTTCAGATTAAGAGGGGGTTGTTGCATCCACAGTTAGTGGACACTCTCATCAAGAGTAGCCAAGACAGCATTGTTGCAGGAGCTTTTTTTGTTGGATTGATTAACATGCTGCTCCAAAACGTCCAGTTGACAACCATGTGTGGTCACCACAGTAGAAATTTCAGCCAAGCAGGAGGTTAAAGAAAGTCCCACAGAGAGACAAGGGTAGAACCTATTGTTTACAGAGTCAATTAACTCACTCCTTTCTTGCCAGTTCCTATCCAGGCTAGTGTGATCCTGCTTGTAGTAATTGACTTCATTGGCTAGGGCAATCAACTCCCTAGCACAATGGATTAGAGGATTTCCAGTCTCCCAGGGCAGCAGCTGTTGTTATCAGCAAGCCCAACAGCACTAGTGACATCAGTCACTGCAGCACAGAGAGCAGTAACCTCTTTCTGAAGGACAGCAACCTGAGCAGTCAAGAAAGCCACCTGTAAGTCAGGCTTGGAGTTTCTTCTGGGCATCCTTGGCTGCAGTAGACACACATAATTCTCTGATGGCATCCCACAACTTCTTTTCTCTATCCAAAATATCATCATATAGAGGAGAAGGAGGGGCATCCACCTTATGTACAGACAGCTTGTCCACCTGGGCTTGGAGTTTTGCAATGTAAGCAGCAGAGATAGCTCTTTCTTGAGCAGCTTCCTTCTATAGCTCAAGGAGACCTAAAGCATCATGTGCTGCCACCTGCTGTAGCTGGTCAAAGGAGTATGCACTGAAAAAATTGAGTTGTTCCACAAGATTTTATAAATTAGAGACATAGGCGTTCAGGGTGGAGCCCACTTGGGCTTTCTAGGGCTGCTGTAACTGATGTAATTCCTGCAGACGTTCCCTGACATATTCAGGAATGGATTAACGTAATTGCTCAATGGAGTTAACCAGGCACAATTGGGAAGCATTTGAATCACATTGGTTATCAGACACCAGGGAGAACAGGGAGTGAACCCACTGCTGATAAGCGGCAAAATAGTCCCAGTGGTTGGTTACAGCGTCTTGAAGGGACAAGAATTCCTGAATGTGAAGCTCCAACACCATCTGGTGATGTTCCAAAGCAGGTTGGACAAAGTAAGAGAGCAGATGGTCAGCAGAACCAGCCACTGAAGGAGGTGTTGCAGGAACTGCAGGGCAATAATTAACTTGTAATATTCTGTTTGCCTAAACTGTATTTGAAGGCTGGGAATAGCTCCATCCTGGGCTATCCCAAAGGCTACTGCCATGACTTGTTCCAAGTCAGGGGTGCCCATAGGGTAAGCTACTAGGCGCAGGCCATTTCCTAGGTTCAAGACAGTGGTAAAAATAGGTGGGTTCAAAATGTCCTCTCCAATAGGAAGACTATTAATTTCAGGTGAAGACAGCTCTTGTATAGGAGGAAGCAATGGACCTGAAAACGTGGTGGCAAAAGGGATAACCAATGGGCTTGCAGCCCCTGTAGTGAGCACCATTTTGTCTTGTTCTGAGGCGCGGCACAGACACACAACAGGAAATCCTAATCTTAGGATTGGATTTGTACTAAGCCTCAGGTTAGTTGGCGGGGGAAGGTGAATCAATTAACTTGTGGCCCTGAATAGTAAATCTCTGCTAGGCGTGGCTAGAGAGAGGGGCCAAAGTACTGTAAAACACAAAGACAAACATGTGAATAGAACTTAATTTTTATTGGTGATATAAAAATTGAATATATATCAATTGATGTTATCATAAAACAATATAGGGACAGTGGGATCACTTGCCACAGGTATGAATGGGGCAAGTGAGTTGCACAGGAAAAGAAAGATAAGCAGCTGAATTTCCATCTTTGGAAATCAGCTCATTTTGAGGGGCAAATGCAAAAGCAAGAGATTTGTCCTCAAAAGAACCCACCAAAAGCAAAATTGAAAGAGCGTGAATATGGACATTAACGACAACAAATAGTGAGTGACAAACAGGTTTCCATCAATCTCTTCATCTATAATGATAAGTACAGCAGCCCTTCTGTTTATCTGATGACAATGAAAACTACACTAACCCCCAAATCAACTAGTCACCCTGTGTGAGAAGGGGAATATATTGAAAAAAATCTGGCTACCATCTTGGAGGGATGCATCACCAAGATACTACCTAGTTCATTACTGAGATATCCACTTGTAACAGGCGTCACAGAAATAATTTTGTGAGAAGAGGGGGAGTAAGTTTTTAGCACATGATTCCTAGCCTATCAACAATCAAGGTGCACAGTTGTGGGGAGATAGGGTCACACACAGGAGCTTCTTCAGACAAGAAGGGAACTTTTAAGCTTCACAGGATCCAGCAAGAAAGATTTTTCTGAATGATGGGTGCTGCAATAAGAGACTATAAGAACCTCATCATAAACCAATTCATTAACCAGGTACCTGTCATAGGATAGAATTTGAGAAGGATGATTAGGCATATACTCAATAGAAGTGAGAAGGAGATGGTCATCAGATCCTAACTGTGAGAAGGAGGAAATCATCTGAAATCAGGCTCTGATAATTTTGTCCATAATAGAATTAAGGTGGGACCTATGATAAAACCAAGTTTTTGAGGAGGGACAGAAAATTGGAGAGAACATGTTAACTTTCTGGCTCTAGTAAAGATTCTATGATAATTGGAGAGTCAAGAATCCCCCTGGTGTACTAGGAAACTTTCTATAGGGCTTAGAAGGGGCTGGAGAGCAGATCAGTCTTTAAAAATATGTAATATAAGCAGAATGCCATATCAACTAGGTAATTGTTTTAAACATGTATGGGTAGGTTGAAAGTGGGGCTTTAATATAAAGCTTAATTCAACTTTATGCCCAAACTTGTGTCGTAACTGTGCTGTTTTAGCAGAGTTACAAGGAGGAAAATATTTAGAAACTAGATAATATTCTTAATTGAGAGATAATGATTATATAGTTGATGTGAATCATGGATAACAGGGATATGATTGTGTTGATCACACAGTGTGATGGTGAGGGGGTGGTCTGATATTGGTCATGAGTCAAGTGCCAAAACAAGGTATCCATTGTGAAGGATCAGCTTCTGTTAATGTTGTTGGATTTGGAAATTTGGGTTGACTTCCTAGTTTGGCTTTGAGTGACTGGATAATTGGGTTGTGGGTCACAAACCCACTTACTCAAAACCTTGCTGGTGGGTTGAGTCTGCTGTTTTGACACTTGAAAGAAAAGGGTAAACCCTGAAACACCAAGAAGCAACAACTGAATTTAACACCAATAGGTATAAAGAAATCCAGGGCAGAAGGGAAGAACAACAAAAGCAATAAAAGACTAAAGGCAGTACTTACAACCAGGGAAAAGTGAAACTGAGGAATTTACAGTAGTTTTAAAAGCTATGGCAACAAGCAAAAACAATTCAGATTTAAACGAAATCAAAATGAATCCAAATCTATTGTAAATCAATATAAATTTGTCTGTTTTCAATTTTGTTTAAATCTGAATTGTTTTTGCTTGTTGCCATAGCTTATAAAACTACTGTATTAAAGCCAAAGATTTATTTGGAAAACTAGGCAAGCAAGAAATCTCAGTAGGGCCTTGCTTGTCATCAAGGAAATTTTTAAAGAATAAATTGCCTCTTATCAGAAGGAGTCATGTGAGGCAATCCCATTAGCCAGGGAAAATATTTTCAGAGGTTTGAAAAAGGGTTGGAAGTGTTCTTGATGAAAATGAGATGGGGGTTTGATTAGGACAAGAGGTAAAGCAGATAACAAGGCTGTATCTTTAAGAGAGTTAGGGACCAAAATGCAAAAAAAGTTGATTGGTTATGAGTAGTTTGCTTCAAATGTTATATAATCATTGCCAGAAGACAGTCAAATTTTATCATGAATGATTCCACTATGAGGATCTAAATAAGAAAAAGGTTGAGATAATTTAACCAATTACACCAACAAAAATATCTCATCCTCAATATGATCCAGGTTCCCCATAAAGTTAGAGGTTTGGTGGGAGCCAAGTCCAACTTTTTGATGGGTAGGAAAAAAGAGGCTTTAGTCTAGGGCCAAAGGAGTGAGGAACTTACACCCCCTTTCTAAACCAAACCTAATTGGACAAAATAGTCATTTTTGTGAGTCCTATAATTAGCACTCACAGGGCTGATTGACTCTGTCTTACCAACACTGGGTCTTGGTCTATTGCCAAAAAGGTGATATTGTACTTGGCTAAGTTAGGTCTCATCATCCCTTAGGTCAATTTGGTATCTGCTTCAGCTAGTGGACCTGTGCAGAAACTTGGTTTCATGACATTTTGGTAGCCATTGGTGCTATCATACATCAAGGAGGCCCTAAACTAATGCAAAGTATGTGAAAAGTTTGGCCCTAGCTCTATCCCAGCTAAGAGGTAATTCTGATTTCTGATAGTACCTCATTTATAGAATCAGCTCTTGATAAAAAAATTCTTTATCTATATAGGAGAAAAGTTACATGTGATTTATCATCACTGCATTAAACTATGCAACTTGGTGGCCTGCAGCATAGACCACAAACAAACTATAAGAGCACTGCATTTGCTGATTTATTGGACTAAAACTAGTTTAAATTCTAGAGCTTCTGGTACCATAGTGCCTGATAGAGGCAATGGGTTGGTCCCTGATGATACAGAAACTTATTTTAGAATCAAAGGCTTCAAACATTTGGTCATAACACCTTATTACATGCAAGTAAATAACCATATGGAAAGGCTCAATACCAACCCTCAAAAATCTCAGTGTTCTTGACTGTAAGACCTGAGTGGATTATTTAGCAACTGATTTCTTGATAGCCTGCTCCAGAATCAGTTGTGAAGCTGGCTATGATCCCTTTGAACTGGTATACAGGTTAAGCCACAAATAGTCCTAACCAAAAATGGCGTAAAGCTGATCATGCCAATGAGCATATCAACTTAACTAACTGACAAACACAAGGAACTTCTTGCAAGGGCTCAGAAAAAGTATGAGGAATAAATGAAAATGCAAGGCTTCAGAATTAGCCCTGAAGGTTGGCGATGTAGTCTGAATTCTCAATCAGAACGAGCAGAAATTAAGACAAAATTCTGGGTCCTAAGTCATTGCTGCTGTGGATACTTTCAGGAATGGCTTCTTGGTCAAGGATACTGATGATAACATTCTATATCAACATTGGGATTGCCTTAATCTTTGCAAGTATTGTGTTCAGCAATACTCACCACAAATCCCAGTTGGTCCTAAAACTCTTGCTAAATTTGGTGCGCACACCAAAGACAGATTGGCTGCTAATGCAAGGCATCAGGTCTGGTGCGATATCTCTCTCTTGTGGGGATATATGGTGTACTATATGCATATTACACAACGTTTACCTACCTATGACAATTGCATTTCCCCAATGAATAATGTTAACATCACGAAAACATTAACAATGCTCTTAACTATTACTGGCAGCAAGCAGAAAAGTATAGCCAATCATGAAGAGCTAAACATCAAGTTTACTGCACTTCTAGAATACCCAACTATATGCTTTCAAACATTAAGCTTTATGCCTAACCAGAATAGAAAGTGATTTTATGAATAAACTATACTTCCTTCTTTCGCCCTGTTTTAATATCTTTTCAAGATACTAGTAAACACTCATATGAAATTTAAATTTATATCGCCCACTTAATCAACAAGGAGATCCCTCAAACAGGCATAGCAAATACACCCATTTTGACAAAATCAACCAAAGTAATTGATTTATATCAGAGAACAAATTTTAAATGTTTTTCTTGGAACCTAAGCTGCTAGGCCCAAAAACTAGGATTGGGTGTCTTTGGAGTAAAGTTTCGCGATTTTCAGGGAAAGTTTGGAGATACCAGGAATGAGTGAAATATGCGGTTGTTGTCAGATTACAGATAACAAACACCAAAGCTAGCCATAGGTTCAGAGATTGGAATTCGGCAAGCGAGACAAACGAAAAATAGACTAGTATCTCAAAGAAATAATGTGGAGAGGAACATTTCTTGAAGTATCCTTCACAGGGCAGGGAGTAGTCCATTTTGCCAGATGCTCGTAAGTTTGCAAGAGCTAGATGTGCTTTGAATTGGTTAAAGGAAGCCCAAGAAAACAAGACCGACGAGATGCTTGCGAGCAAAATACTGCCGAAATTCGTACTGCATTTGGTGTCAAGGCTGTTGGCTGTAATGGCAAGACAAAAGTAATGTCCTAGCCCCAGGATATAGTGTAGAACATGCATCTGAGCCTGATTAGATAATTTTTGAACATATCGTACTTCATACAAGCGCCTCATGAATTGAAGTTGGACGAAAAGTGACAGAAGGCTAACATTAAAAAAATTCCAAGAGAAAAGTTTGTCCAACACAAACAAAGATGGGTTCCATATGGAAGCAAACCAGTAGTAGTGACGAAAGTAGGACTTTGGTACAGTCAATTGTCCCAGAAAATTTATAAACTTTTTCAGGTCTGAATCAGATCCTTCCTCCTGGACATTTCTTGATTTCCCATATTTTGCAAAAGCTTCGGTTAATTGTGGAAGCATTAGAGTCAGGAAAATACCAGAGGTCATCAGGAGATAGTATATCGGGATGAGATATCCCACCAAAAAAACAAGAAATTGATGAAAGCTGATAATCGGAGTCATTATAACGGGTTGGTTACCACAACTAGCGAACTCAGCCAAAAACTACTTGGGTTTAATAAAACCTAGATGAAGTAAGAGAAGTGTTTTGATTTCGAAAAGAGTTATAGTATATATCAAAATAATAAGAGAAAATATATATTAGTCACATTCAAATAGGGAAAATCAAATACGAATACGAAAAAAATGTTCCAGGACTTAGTGGATGAATTTTTAAGATTTATGCCTTTTTACGATAGATAATCTCAACAGAAAAACAGAAAACAGCTAAAATATGAGATGTTATTAAAACCATTTAGAGGTAAAAGTAGTGAATTTTAATAGCTATATGATGATACAATGTTATGGATATAAGTGCACTAAGTAGATTACACTGTTGACTCAAGTAAAAGATCGTGGTATTCTAAAATCGATGTTAAAATTTTTGTATTCTGTCTCATCTCAGACTCCTAATTTTTCATACATTGGTTCAAAAAGCCTATTTTATTTGGGATTTATATGGATTCGATTGAATTTGAAGCCCAATCTTCAGCGCCAGCAAATTGATAAACACTTGTCAATGTCTAAACATGATAAGGGCTCCCTATCTTCACCACATCAAATATAAACTAAACAAAAATGTGATTTAAAACGCTGTTGTTGTGGTGAACACCAAATATGTAAAGTTGGTAACAATTAATTAACCAAGAGACAAAGGTTTATTTGCAATGATTGAGTATTTAAAGGCGTTTCTGTAGGGTTACAAATTTTGAATCATCAAAGCTTGATTGTGCACTGCAACACTTCCTCCTTCATTCTAGGCTTAGTGTGCTTTCAAGCAAGTGCTGCTGACTGGGTGGGGGTATCTGTAGCCAGCAGAGTTCTTGAGTAAGTAGCTATGGTGTGGGCCCACCTTGTGTCGAGTATATACTTTTGGGAAGTATAATAAACAAAGAAGAGAGGAAAATTGAGAAGAGAATGATAATTTATTTTATATGAGTATTGAATATTATATAGTATCATGGAAAGCTACATACTATCCATGCATGTCATGGTAGTTATGAGGCTTGTCTGGGTAGTGTTACATTTAGGATTTAAAATCTATGATCCCTTATAAGATGGAGTCTGATAAGAGTGCCACCAATTATTCATTAATTGGGGAATCACTCAGGGAATGGTTTTCTTGAGCGGGAGTAATTGTATATGTTGTGACACTAACCGCATACAGAGCATCAAGGACACTCCTTACACAGGAAAATGGCAGGGAAGTGCTTAGGAAAGCCAATTTTTCCACACAACAAGAGCTGTACAGAGACCAGAACATAAATTAAATCACCATGATCTAAGTACCCTACAATAATCTCAGAATATTCTTTGATCAGACCAGAAATAAACTGCTCATTTACCATTTCCACTTTTCATGTTATCTTGGCACATATTTATTTGCTAGTAAAACAGATAAGTTGCTTCTTAATAAAAAAATTCCAATCTTGTGGAATCACCTACCTCCAGGATAAATTTAAGATGAGTGATCATGTAAGACAATGTAGTTGTAAAAGTGATCAAATAAGTCAAGCTCTTCCAAGTTTAAATAAGAGATATCCAGATTACTCTAAGTGGCCCAATTCTACCCATACTCAAATATGATGTATTAATGGGCTTAAAATAAATGGGAGAAATAAAAACATGCTAATTAAAAAATCTTCATGCAAAACCCATACATTATTGGAAATCTGGACAATAGGGGTCAGAATGCTTGATGGATCAAAATCCTGTGTCAGGGATCCACTCCTGAGGTAGGAGGGAGCCTAAGTAATGTAAAAGAGCGGTGTGATGAAAACCCACCAAGGATGATCCTACAGGAATTCCAACCATCATTGTATTTACCAAATAACCCCACATTTTATAAAAACCCAAGAAAGAAGAAAAATGAGTCAAACCATAGTATACTACAACGTAAGTCAATACATACCAAGGTGCTCCAGTACAGATCACAGGAGGAGGAAAAGGAGGGGGTGTTGTCTTATCACAAGTAGGCAGAATCTGATGCTTGGTGTAAAGGTAATCCCAAGCTGAAGTCTTGGTGGTGTCCTTGACCCAGATATTGGAATTGAATTGGCAACATTCAGCAACAGGATACCAGAAGTATAGGCAGAAGAGAAGCAAAAGGAGTTTCTGCTTCCAATTCATCTGAATTCAAATTTAGAAACTACTAATTTAGCAAGTAGAGAATATAGGAGTCCAAATTTATTGGTTCAGGAAATTGAAGTTGTTAGAGCACTGGCTAAATTCCCAGTGCCTCTTACTAAATACTGGGGAGTTTGGCTTGGGGATGTGGAATAATGTGTGGTGGAGCTTGGGGTGAATGGATTATCATTAATTTACTTCCTGCTTGGTCATTTTGGTTTGACTGCTGCCAGCAAGCTTGCAGGATGAAGCTAGCAGCAGCCAAACCTGCTGGTTGATTAAGAATCAGTTAGTTGTGAACTAAGATCTGGTGATTAGTCCAAGCTGATGATATGATTAGCTTTTCTTCTGTATTGTGGTTGGGTGCTCTGATAGTTGCCTGATATTTGTGGGTACTGTTGTAACTGTGCTGTTTTAGCAGAGTTACACGGGGAAAAATATTTAGAGGATAGATAATAATCTTTATTGTGAGATAGTAATTATATAGCTATTGTGAATCAATGGATAGCAGGAACATGATTGGTGATCACATGGCTGGATGGAAGAGGGGGTGGCTTGATCCTGCTAATGAGTCAAGCGCCAAATTGAGGTATCCATCGTGAGGGATCATCATTTGTTCATGTTGATTGATTTGGTAATCCAAGTTGACTTCCGGGTCTGGCTTCAAGTGACCGGGTAATCGGATTGCGGGTCACAAACCCGCTTGGTTGGAACCTTGCCAGTGGGTCAAGCCTGCGGTTTTGACAGTACTCATTTCTGCTGGGGAGTTATCATTGGTTGTTCCTTTCCTAACTGATTCTGATTGATTGGATGGTTGATTGCAGGGATAGTTTTTGAATCTGTTGGCTGTATAGCTTCCAGAGGCTTTACAGAGCCCGCTTTTGCATTTGAACTCAACAGTAAGCTTTTGTTCTTGGGTTTAACTAATTTCTTATTAATTTTAGATGGTTTCAAACAGTCCAAAGGTTCCAGGCTTGATTCCCCAAGTGGAGCACAATTTTTGAAGGCAATAGATTCAGGACCTTGATGTGAAGAAGATTTGTTAAAATTAATATGTTTTCAAGCTGAATTTTAATCAAACCAAGTGTCTATTCTAAGATTTGAGTAGTCCAAGGTATAGAAATTGTCTTGACCTCATAAAGATGATCCAATAACCAAGAGTTCTGTGATTTCCCATCATTCTCAATTAACAGATTTGGATGGAAGGATTTCCAATCCTTACATCCAGTCAGCAAGAAGTCACAGGTCAAACTATCATCATTAGCCTGTTAAATTTAGTGATAATGATAAACCTTCTGAATAAACCTCCATACTGTAAATTCAGAACCTGAATGTAAAAATACGGGGTTGTCAAACCCTTGGTCCAAATTTCAAATCACTTTTGCGGGCAACTCAGCTGAGTGAAAATAAAATATTTAATAAAATCAACTATTGAATTTGACTTTTTTTGATTTATTTAAATTGGCAAATTTTGAATCCCTTGAGCCGATAACTCAACTAACAAAAGACAAAACACAGAAAACAAATGTGGTATACATGAATAAGAAATGCAGGATTCTAATGTACAATTTAAGATTTCCTGTATGTCTAACAAATCATAGACAACATGTAAAAAGTAATGAATCCAAAATTGCAGGATTGTCAAATCCAAGAACCAAAATTTCAAATTAAAAATGAGGTGACTTTGAAATAAATATAATTTATGGGTGTCTCAAAAGGGATGCTAAATAATTTAGAGTGGATTTGTGTTAATTCTTTTAGGAATCATAGGCATTCTCAAAAATCACCCTATTCCATTTTAGGACAGCTAAAATTTTGATGCTTGATTACAGTTGATTTTGGATAACGCTAATAATAAAATAGAATTATATATTACAATCTATTTTATCATGTTGCCTTTTCTTGATGTGTTGATACCTCATTTTCTGTTGATAATGTGCTTGCATTTAATTGGATAGTTTCACCTCCAGTTGCCTTGGCAATAGGAAATCAAGTTGCCTTCCCAAGACCAGCTGTGGTTGCGGAGGCAACTTGATTTCCTATTGCCAAGGCAACTGGAGGTGAAACTATCCAATTAAATGCAAGCACATTATCAACAGAAAATGAACTATCAACACACCAAGGAAAAGGCAATATGATTAAAATAGATTGTAATATATAATTTCATTTTATTATTAGCGTTTTCCAAAATCAACTGTAATCAGGCATCCTTTATAGCAATCCATTAACACATAGTGTCAAGATTTTGGGGTCTTGAGGTATTACTTTTATTAAGTGACATTGCATTATATGTGTTGATAGGGGACTGTATGGCAACAGTATATAGCTACCAATTGGGTCTTGGGATATGGCTACAGCTTGGCGAAGTCCTAAGGCCATAGGAGAAGAAACACGGTTCTGCAGATAGACATCAGCCAAACTATCTGGATACAACTGACTACTAGGCATTGGCTATTAGTGATACTATACTTAGATATCTTCAATCTCTAATCCAAGGGTGATATTTTTTCTGCTCAATCTCTAGTTAGGAGAGAACTTTATATAGGGTGGATAGGCCCTCTTGCCAGATAGTTATCTGACGCATCTAACTCTTACTAGTCAGTCTATCTGTTCCCCAGACTGCTAGTTTTGGCCCCCAGAGCTAGGCAGCCATTTTGGTCTGGCATGAGACTTTAATAGATTACCAGGCCTCAGCTTACTTCACCAGCGTGTTGGTGGCATCTTATTTCCAGTTTATGCATGTGCAAGTTAAATTACCCTGTCTATTGGGTTTTTGCATCATACATTATTCTTCTGAACAATCTTCTATATCAGTCGTAGAATTTGAGGTATCTGGAGGTGCAAATGTTAGGCGTAAACCAACTTGCATTAATATTCTTGAGTATTTTGTCTTATTGGCTATTAAATGTTCTATGATTGTGGCCCAGGGATCAAGTTTGTTTGTTCAGGTCTAGTCCAATTGGCGGACCATTTTTGGATCAATCTTTGGGGTAATCATCAGTGTACCAATTGGCCAAATCCAAGGGACAGGATAAGTTGATGCTTCTACAATCAAGCCAGCTAAATAGCAATTGACTGTCTAACCAATCAACAAAGGGGAATTATGGTCAAGTCTATTACATTATCCCAGAGGCTTGACACATAGTGTAGTAATCCAGTGATGATTCACTTTGAAGTTTTTTCTTTCCCACCTCTCCTTCTTCCTTAAAATAAAGTTTTGTTTGGCCTCTTGGCTACGCCAGGGGCCAAAAACTTTTTAAAAATTTTGTGTCATCAGGAGGGTAGCTCATAAATCATTATATAGTTTTTTGTTTTCTATATTAGTGATTTAGAGTGAAGAATAAGCATCAATTCCAGCTTAGACAATTTTACATTTCACTTAATTTCATGTCTAAACATGGTTGTTGAGATTGAATTTTTTATTTGATTTTATCCAGAGTGAGGCTTCTTGATTTGGATTGATTTGTCCTAGTTTCTTAATGTACATTCAATTTGGATTCCAGTTCCTGCAATTAATATTTAAGTTTACTAGTGGCATTAATTTATGATTTGAAATTTGGTTCTTGGATTTGACAATCCTGCAATTCCAAAACATATTAAACTTAATAAAAATGGTTGATGGATTTGAACACTTCAAAACTGATTCCAGTTACTTCATTTTGTCCATTCAAATATGCAGTTTGACTTGAACTTTGCAAAGTGTCTGTGAGTTCCCGCATATTTAAAAATTCAAAAAAATATACAAAGAATTCAATTTAATTAAAAAAGGCTATCCCACAAAAGTGATTTGAAATTTGGACCAAGAATTTGACAATCCCACATTTTTACGTTTAGGTTCTGAATTTACAGTACGCCTTTTGTGCCCCAATACAAGTTTTTGGTTGGATTCTGTAAAGTTATGTTACAGACTGTTCCTACCTTTTTGTACCTTTTAAATCTTAACCCAAATGCTTTGCACGCTTTAGTTTACAACCTTGTGCCATTATGGGCAAGACCTTGCAACCCCCTAATCATCCAACCAAGTGATCACCATAATCATGTTCCTGTTATCCATAATTCACCCAATGTAATACCCAGATACAGTAGGTACTACTTACAGCAGGTATGGTAAGAGCTTGGAGAATTTAAAGCCAGTCAGGGCAGTGACAATTGGATATATGTTCATCAACCAGTGGAAGACCTTGGATTGGGTTTTGTATCTCCCAAAGCTCCCCAAAAAGTACGTCAACACATAGTACATGGAGGTGCACACCACATTGGACAGGGTGGAGTGCAGAGACACAAGGGGAGGCAAGGAACCAGTGTGGGAAGAGATGAGTTGTCCAGGGTCATAGTAGTGGTCATGACCTAGTCCTTCAGGTGAAGATCCAAAGAACTCTGGTCCCTTTTGATAGCCTCCAATCCCAAGGCAAGCTGTAAACACAGCTGTGAAGATGAGATGATTCATCTTCCTCGGATTGGAGGGGTTGGCTGGGGCAAACTAGTTAAGGTTGACTTAAAGGTGTTAATTAATATTTATCTTTATTGAGGGTATTAAACTCAATAATAGTGCAAGCTATTACTGAGGAGGGGTCCCTTATTTATAGTGCTTCCCACTGTGCAAAGATTTGCAAATGGGAATAGAAACAAGGGATTGGAGAACCCAAAAGTCTGGAAAATGGGATTGGGAATTGGGGTTTGAGAAGGTGGCCAAACTCTTGTTCTTAGACTATCTGTTGGGGGTTTGGCCATGCTTGACTAGAGCCAATGATCTCTTCTGGGCATAGGGCCAAGTGATGGAAACAGCTCATGTGATTTCAAAAAACTATTTTTGTCTTGGAAGGATTTGTTTGGTTGGGGTTTGGTCTCAACCATGTGACCTGGGGTTCAGGGTTCCATTGGTTTTGTGTAGAATTGTTGTTCATTTTTTGCACTTGAATTTGGCCTTCTTCTGGTGGCCAGGAATTGTTTTCTAATTTTTGCCCTGTTTCCAGGGACTTACTTGATTGGCTGCATTGGATGGGATTTTGTGATTGGCTGAAGAGTGGGAGCTGGGACCCGGGGAGCAAGCAAGCAGATGGCTGACAGGTAGGGGCCTGGCTGGCAGGTGGGAGGCTGGCAGCAGGCCCACTGGCAACTGGCGGGGCAAGCAGGTGGCTGGCAGGCGGGGGCTGGCAGCGGCCCCGCTGGTGCCAGGCTGGGCAATCAGGTGGCTGGCAGGAGGTTTGCTGGCAGCTGGCTGGGTGCTGGGAGGCTGGCAGAGGGTGCTGGCGGGCGCCTGTGCGGATAATAAATTATTCTGGCAGTTATCAAGTTCCATTTTCCCTCTGTTTGATTTTTATTTCCCCCAATTAAAGGGGGAAATCTTTATTGAATTTGGCATCTTTAACAGAAAATCCTTCTATTCTTTTCCAAAATTGCCCTCCAGTAAGAATTTGGTTTATGGCAGGAATATTCCTAACACCCAAACTATATAAGCCATATCTCCAAATAAAGATATCTATCTAGCTTTTAATCATTTTACCACATATAACTCTTCTAAAATAGCACAGTTACAACAAAGGCTTGTTTTACTAATAATTTTATTTGATAAAATGAAGGAAAACTTAAATAAGCAGGGGCACTGATAAAATAAGCCCCCTTGAATTGGCCAGAGTAAGTTCATAAGTTTAATTTATTTTAGAAGATAGAAAATCAAATAATTCAAGCCTGGAAGAGAAAAACACCTTATAGGGAATCAAATTGAAACAAGAAGCTTTATAAGGAGTGACTAACTGGGCCAAGCAGAGAATAGAAAAAATCCAAATCATAGTGAAGTCAGATCTCTAGTGAAGAATGTGACGTACTGACCAAAATATTAAAGCTTATAGCCAGGGCAGAAAGTTCTTAGGCAGTGAGTTCAAGCAACTATTTTAAGATTTTTATAGCCCCAAAGAAGGAAGCACCCCAACTGAGTTCATGATACATGGTTTCAACACCTGGAAGCTAATGGGAAAAGTCTTTCAAGAGTTTTCTCTCTTACAGGCCAAATATAGCACTCTAGTCACAGAACATGGTTGCTTGATTAATGAAAACCCTCCCAGTTGGCACCTGTCTTTAAAACAGAACATGGTTTGATTTACATAGAAAGAACATCACAAGCCCTTTTATGTAACTTGGCAAACTAGATCATGTTTCATAATGATTGGGGTTGTTCTTGGTTGTGGATCTGATTTAGCTTTTGAGCTAGATTATTTGAAGTTTTGGCTAATTATTTGAGTCTAGATCTATTTCCCTAAGCAGTGGTCTCCTTTCAATATATTGTAACATAAATTTTTGGGTATTTCAAACATCATATTTCCTTAGATATCTCCAAATATTTTGTAATCTGATTCTTGACCTGTTTTAAGTGGCTTTTGTTTACTTTATTACAGCTTCTGTTTGAACTAAAATCCTTATTATTCCCATAATTATGCCTGTAACTTCTGCAGTTAAGTCCAAGCCAAAAAATGCTTTTTTATAACTAATTTAAGATCTTAAGTTCTGGAAAAAGTGACTAAATCATGGTACACAGTCTCTATCATTAGAAGAATTAAAGGTAAGATGTACTGGATCTGTAATGGCTTCTTTTTATCTACTAGATCTTTAAGAACAGCATCCTCAGATATGAAATCTCTTGTCTCTTTTTTTGAAACGCTTGGTAAGTAATGTCCATTTCTTGTTGCTCCTTGTTGTTCTGTCTGAATTAAATTCACTAGTTGTAACACAGTCCCTTATCCTTCTGTTCCAGCCCCTAAAGTTGATCTGGATGGCCCTGGTGGTGTTTTAACTCCAGAATAATACAAGTGTTGATTCAGGGATTTTCAGGCTCATGATGTGGACCTGTGGTTGGGTGTTGAATTATGGGGGCTGTTTGGGATTATTAGAGATACATATGAGCATTTTAGGGTAAACCCTGATACTCTACACTAAATATTTAACATAAAAAAGTTTATCACCATGTCTAGCTCACACATCTTGATACCCTCATGTGGAGCCACATATTTCTCACAGTCATCAAGACTGAAGAAGAAATAACCCCATCAATATCAACTAAAATACTTTCACCTGAAAGATAATTCAATTCAAAAATTTAGAAAACTTATAAGAGCAATATCTGGTATGTCAAAAGATGATCAAATAATTTTCTTCTGTCTTCTAAAGAAAATTCCCATAAATTTCCATGATAAAGGCATTCAACATGAGATCAACATCAAAGAAAGTATTCTAAAGTCAAAAACCATATACCAATTGATATCACAAAAAGACAAACCACTAAAAAAATACCTATAAAAACATTGCAAAAGAGCTCATTTTATCCTCCAAGTCTCTATTTAGTGTGTTAGTCTTTTTTGTGGCTAAGAAAAGCAGCAATTTAAGCATTATACCCAATTATAGAGTCCTTAAAAAAGTTAAAGTTAATAACATGTATCCCCTGCCTCTTGTTGATGATTTTTTGACTCTTTAGAAGGTCAATTTATTTTATAAATATTGACCTGACTGCAGGATAGTATCAAATCTGAGTCAAATCTGATGACATTTTTAAAACAGTGTTCAGAACCAAATGTGGCTTCTTTGAATGTTTAGTTTTAAACTTTGGAATTATAAATTCTATTATTATTTTTATAATCTTTATAAGAAAAGTCATTAAATATCATATATTAAAGAGATCTATAGTATAAATGATAATATAATTATCTATATCTCAAACAAGAAACAGCATTGGAAAGTGTCTACATCATACTCACAGCCTTTCAAGACAACCAGTTGATTGCCAAAATTCCAAAGTTAAAATTTTCTAACAAGATGCTCATCCTAAGCCACATTATCAGCAAAAATGAAGTAAAACCTGACTCTGAAAATTAAGAGCCATAACCAAATTCTTCTACTCAGAAACAATCAGCCTTCTGACATATGTAATCATACACAAAAAGATGTAAAACTCATATCTCAGACTGAAAAGCATTTAAATTTATATTATATTATATGAAATCATAAACAAGATACAAAGTTTATATAGGTCCCTCCCAGAGATTAACACATCAGACAACTCAAATAATTTATGATAACAGCCCCCATCTTATAGTACCAAATCAATACAGAATCCAAAAACTTGTGACAAACACCTCTGACAACACTATTAGAGGTGTACTCTGAATACAGACAACAGACAAGAAACTATACTTGTTTTATAAAATCCCAATAACTCTCAGATAATGAACAGTAAATTACATTCATGATAAGGAATTAGTAGGAACTTCACATTGTCTAATATAATAGCACTTTTATTTAAAAGATGCAAAAATATTCAAAGTGCTTACCAATCACAAATCATTAGTGTTATTTAAGACACACCAACCCCTCTCAAAAATTCAAGATAAATTAATGGGTCTTGTATAAAGTTATTAAATAACTGTCAAATACAATTCAGGAAAAGAATTACTTACTGCAGACGTTCTACCAAGGCTATACCTCAAACACCTAATCTGTAATAAAGACAAAGGCACTGATTAGCCCATACTAACTATAAAAAATATGCAAGAGAACTTCCCACCTAAATAAACTATGAATAATCAAGTAAAGATCCTCAAAAACAAACACATTTTTAAAAATATCTACAGTAGGCTCCACTGTATACTAACCAGTGATAAAATTGTACCATATGTTCTGTAAACACCAAAGATTGACATTGTTTTTTGTTATAATGGAGACTTAAGATACATTGTAGAAATTTTTTCACAAATACCTTGTTAAGAAATTTCAATTCAGGCTATTTTGATTTTGTCTGCAAGTAGTGGTGATCTATACAAAGATCTAACAGGGGTCACATTTGAATTTAAAAGTAGCATCATTTTCATAGATAGTGGTGTATCAATGTCAAAAAATTCTATATATTATCACCTGATTTATGCTTATATCAGTATCATTTCAGTAATTTTCTTTCTCTGTTCTTCTAGTGACTAATTGTCATTTTGAGAGACTATTTAAGACTTAATTCTTCCCAAATAAATATTAATTTTACTTAATTTTTTTTGATAATATATACTTAAGTGTATTTTTTGTTCTAAAGAAAATGGTAAGAGAGGGGGGCTAGACTAACAAATCTGGCTCCCATCCTGATGGAACCAACCACCAGGATGCCATCCAGTGCAGGACTGGAATGGCTTCTCAAAGAGGCCTCCCAAAGGAGACCGGCCAAGAAAAGGGAGGAAAATAGGCATCCAGGGCCATAACCAAAGCACCAGTGAGCAACCACAGAGAACAATCCTGGGCAGAGGGATATCTAGATCAACAGTGGAAACTTGGTGCGGGGTGGGGAGGGAGTGATTTGATACTGTTGTGAGGTTAAGATTGTGCAAGTCAGAGGAAGGGGGGTTCATCAGTCCTTGATTCCAAAGAGGATGAAAGGCCCCTCAGGATAAGGACCTGGAAAAGGTAACTGGACAAGTGTGGTAAGTGATGGTGGGAACCTGGGTTAAATGACAGAAGGCATTGGAGAGCAGACCTGGAGTAGAACCGAAGTTTGAGCAACAGTAGGTAAAGTTTTTCCAAATACCAAGACTGGTGAAACAAAAAAATAAGAAGATGGGCACCAGAGTCATCATAAATACCTTATATAAAATGGAGACAACATTGTTACAGATGAGGTTTTAAACCAAAACTTCCAGGCAGATGGTGGTCTGCAAGTGCTAGCGCAATTCCAAGGGCTCAACCAGCTTCAGATCATCCCAGGTCAAATCTTAACAAAAAACACAGACAGGCAGCAGGGCAGGCAGACCAGAGGAAAGAAGGAGGGAAGCAGTGGCAGGAGTCAGGACAATAACACTTTGTTATTTAATAAAACTTCAAAAGTACAAATAAATTGCAAAATCAGGAACAAATTTGATAATTCAAATTGGTAAGCAAGGGACCTGACAGCCCTTGCTCCATTATATGCATAGGGAGCAATAGCGACAGAAGTTAAAGGGGTTTTTAGCAAGCAATCAGAGGGACCATTTAAAAGTAGTGGCCTAATCTTCCCATGGTCTTTGCCCAAGAGAATAGGACCAGCAGACCCGGGTGTGGAACAGCTACCCGGTTGGCTAGGTGCATTCCAGGGACTCAGATTGATATTGTCTCTAATGCCTCCTTGACGTCCCAACTGGGATGCTCCCAAAGCCATTTACTTTAAGCCAAGGGGCTCCTGGTCTGGAGGAGTTGCTCTACTGGAATTCCACTGATTGTGGGAATTTGCTCCCAAATTTTCCCAGGCCGCAGGTTAGCCACACCCTGTACAATGTAGCCCGCGTTTTCTTGTTGTCCTGTCAATTGTTTCAAGACAGGACAACACCAAGAAAGCAAACAATCCAGCTGGATCCAAATTCTCCTCCACCGTTGGAGGGAACTCCAGAGAAGGAAGGGGTTTTGCCCATGAAGGCCAGTACAAAACGCTTGTCCGCAGTGTGGGCCAGGTCCTCCAGGTTTTGAAGAGGCTTTGCCTGTACGCAGCCCGCCTTTTTGGATGGTCTGGGAAATATATCCCTGTCCAGAGCTAATGGCAGGC
>QTSX02000073.1:0-326320 GCA_014839935.2 Entomophthora muscae | reverse complement strand
CCTGATTCCAAAGAGGATGAAAGGCCCTCAGGATAAGGACCTGACAAAGGTAACTGGACAAGTGTGGTAAGGATGGTGAGAACCTGGGTTAAATGACAGAAGGCATTGGAGAGAAGAACTGGAGTAGAACCAGAAGTTTGAGCAACCAGGGAAAGTTTGTTCCAAATACCAGGACTGGTGGACCAAAATAATAAGAAGATGGGCACCATAGTCACCATGAATACTTTATATAAAGGAGACAATATTGTTACAGATGAGGGTTTAACCAAAACTTCCCGGCAGACGGTCTGCAAGCACTAGGGCAATTCCAAGGGTTTGAACCAAGTTCAGATCATCTCAGGTCAAATCTCAACAAAAAAACACGGACAGACAGCAGGGCAGGCAGACCAGAAGAAAGCAGGAGGGGGGACAGCAGCAGGAGTCAGGACAATAACATTGTTATTTAATAAAACTTCAAAAGTACAAATAAATTTGCAAAATCAGGATTTTTATTTGATAATTGGAATTGGTAAGCAAGGGACCTGACAGCCCTTGCTTCCATTATATGCATAGGAGGTGATAGTGCCAGGAGTTTAAAAGAGAGGTTTTAGAAAGCAATCAAAAGGGGAGCCAGTTTAAAGTAATGGCCTAATCTTCCCATGGTCTGTGCCCAAGAGAATAGGGGCAGCAGACCCAGGTGTAAGGGACAGCTACCCGGTTGGCTAGGTGCATTCCAGGGACTCAGGGTACACATTACCCCTAATTCCTGCCTTTGATGTCCCAACTGGGATGCTCCTAAAGCCAATTACTTTGGGCCGAGGGACTCCCGGGCCAGAGAAATTGCTTAACCAGAATTCCAATGATTGTGGAATTTTATCCCCAATTTTCCCGGGCCGCAGGTTAGCCACAACCTGTACAATGTAGCCCATGTTTTCTTGTTGTCCTGCCAATTGTTTCAAGACAGGACAACACCAAGAAAACAAACAATCCAGATGGATCAAAATCTCCTCCGCAGTTGGAGGGAACTCCAGAGAAGGGGAAGGGGGTTTGACCGTGAAGGCCAGTACAAAACACTTGTCCGCAGTGTGGGCCAGGTCCTCCAGGTTTTGAAGAAGCTTTGCCTGCATGCAGCCCGCCTTTTTTGATGGTCTGGGAAATATATCCATGTCCAGAGCTAATGGCAGGCCTTGGAACTTTACAAAAACCTATTACATATCTTCTCAAAAATTAAGGTATTAACCCTTTTGGTTTACCCTGAAGGCTAACCTTTGGCTAACTCAAACCTCAAATTTTTTATGATAGAGATTTACTGTTGTAATGTCTTGGATATTATCCCCAAGTCTCAAACACAACATACCTCAATACTTGCTAATGGTGACAAAAAATATTTTTTAAAATTAAAAAAGACCTCAAACAATGAAAAACATGTGAAAATTACTCCAAATTTAAAGTATCATCAAAGTATGTAATTCAACATTCACATTCATATCCCAATCATTAAAATATGTGTGCTAGGCATTTTAGAGCCTATGCCTTATGATAAAAAGGAGGAAACTACCTCATCACAGCCATTTATTATGCAACAAGATGACCATTCACACAAGCCATTAAAAAACACAAAGGTAATGATGTAAATTAATTCATTGTCAAGTAAATAATTGCCAGTCTTGATAAACATGAACTCTTCATCAAAGATTTAGAAAGAAACTCACTGCTAATAAAACTTTCAGGGAAAATAGAGTGAGAGCTTGTCATAATCAATCAAATGGGGAATGTACATCCAAATGAGGAGGAGACAATGAGTGTTTACTTGGAAATGGTAACCCTTGAAGAGTGAATAAGAAAAAGTGCAGCAGAAGATTATGCACAGGTACATCAGTAAGACCTTAATTTGGCTCAATATCAAAGAATCAGCAGCATAGATAGGCTCACACTCAATTTCACGGGTTTCAGGAATCATTTCAGCAGGAGGAGGAAGATTACCAGGAAATTGCAGAGGTGAGAAAGTAGAATCTAGTAGTCTGGTTATTACAAATATGATTGGGAAATATTGAAATTAGTGAATCATTGAGGCAAGATATTTATTGAGAGTAAAATATCAAACTACTAAGGTAGTTTGGTGGGGACAATTGTTACTTAAAGCCTTTGGGTGCATCTTGATGAGGTAGCCTCCTTGTATGTAATATTTAAACAGCTTACAAATACCATCAATGGTGGATCTGTAAGCTGTTACCTGACCTCCTTTGAGGTCAGGATATTTTGACCAACAGGTCAGAGAAGAGAAAATTGGGTGTGGGGCATCTGTGCCCCACTTGGACCCAATTTCCTGTGCCACCACCCACTTACAATCAATTGTTAGATTTAAATATATGATTACTGCAAGCTGGCGGGGCTTTGGGCCGGGTTTCCCAGGGTGGCGGCGCTTTGGCCAAGCCACACCCAGGAAAACTATGGCCATGACAAACACCAACATATAGTTTACCAAAAATAGTATTCAACACAATGTCAGCAGCCCAAACCATCAAGAAAAAGTTAGAGTCAAAAGAAAAAATGAGAGACTAGTAGAGGCACTCAGAAAGTAGCCTAAAACAATTATCTTTTTTGGACAGACATGTCTCAAACTGTGTTGATGGTCTGCCACACTTGAGTAAATTAAAACACAGAAAAAATTAAATATGAACTAGTATACAGACATAAATCAATCATTTTCAATAGCAACATAGAACTACACCTACTACTTCAAAGAAGATATTAAAGGAAGAAAATTCAAATGTATAGAGAGCAAGAGAGGATCAACTCAGCAGAGAAAAGAAACTGATCAAAAGAGAGGAATCTCACTCCAAGTTGAGAGATTCCAGATAGGAAATGAAATCTGGGTAGTCAACCATGACCAACACAAGCTGGACCCTAGCATGTAAGACTTCAGACTTTTTAACAACAGCTGCAGTTTTACCAAAGCTTGTTCTCAACCATCACCAATAAATTAATATTTCCCAAGGATACAAAATATACAGTTCAGATTGAGACAATAGTTTTATTGATGAGCCTAAACAGGAGGATATTGAATTGTATGGAATAATAGAACTGTGAAGGCTTTTATACCCAATTCTATGAAAAAAGATGATAAGAAAATTATTTTTAAGTGAGATTAACTCATAATTTTGAACTGTAAATATATTGTCAGGAGCAAGATTCTGAAAGCTGGAATTGAGGGCTATTGGCTGACATCAGTTTGGGCCAAAATGATTCAGTATTTGCGGAAATATAGGTGACCAAAGGTGGTAAAGGAGAAACAAACAAACAGAAGTATTGGCATAAATATCAACAAAATAAGAAATATCAGTTGAGACTTAAATTCTCAGTCCTGATATGGCCTAAGAGGACCAGGCATTGTCATTAAAGTCTATTCCAATAACACCTACCTTATCAAGAAAATTGGTGCACAAAAAGCTCTCAAATTAATGCACCATGATAGAATCAAATTATGCAAAGCCATACAAGCACAGAGATTCACACCTATTGGTATCCAAGGCCAAAATGGATCAATACCAAGCTTGCCTCCCAGATACCCCCCAAGAAAATTCCTGAGGTCCTGTTTTTCAAGACCCCAGTAGGAGATGATGTAAAATCTTTGTTTTCTCCTCTTAGGAAATCATTTCTTCAAGATATGAATTGATTGCTGAGTAAAAGGTAGCACTAACATTCAATCCAGATATTACACCAGGATTAAACATTTGAGTGCCAAGGAAAACCAGATCTGCAAAAGTCCCATGACTGCCATGATCTACATGGACACTAACTATGTGGAATACCTTCACTATATAACACTCTTCACGTATATTAAATAAAGATATCATTCTTTTCTTTGGTTCTCTTCTTTATTTTGTATTTAATACTTCCCAGAAGTATATGTACAACAGTAAATATTTTGTTACTTATTTATCAATAAGCCTCTTCTGCACATAAAAGGGACGAGGTTCAACAAATTGGCATATATGCTGATAAAAATATTACATTTTATTTCAGAGTTATGAACTTTTAGATGCATTTAAAACTCCTTTTTTGGCAACTTTTCATTAAATATCTTACATTAACCTAGGACCCAAACCTCAGCCATTTCTAAGATATGAGGCCTTTGGTTCAAACAGCTTCCTGCTTAAATCACTTCAAATAAGTGGGATCAGTTTACCTTTCTCCCAAAGATTCTGATTGCCAATTGTATTTTTTATGATTGAAAGTCTAACCATTGATATCTTGGTTCATATCAGTGATACCAAGGCTTTAAGTTCATTGGGTTGAGTATTGGAAACTTTATTTTCTATAAAACCAGTCACAAGCTAGATCAAGTATACTGTCAACTCCTTAAAAGTCTGAACTTTAAGCGCAAAACGACAGGAAAATGAATGCCATAAAGGTAAATTTGAGCACTGCCATATGTGATTTTAGCGAATTACACTTACAGAAAATGTTAAAAAGGGCCTTAAATCAACTTAAATACACAATGGATAGTAGACAAGTAACGGCTGATAGTTAGAAATTACAAGTATAAAAATTAACCAACTTATACTTTGCTAGTGCTCCCCTTTGGAACAAAAATGACTAAGTGGCTTGTTAAAAACATTTGAAAAAAATGCTTCTAGCATTGAGTTGACTATGTCGGGCTTCTCAATCATTGGATTGTGGCCACAGTTCTGTACTACTTCGTGGAAGCCAGAAGGTAAATCTAGTCCTCCACTAGTGTAAGACGCAGGGCGTGCTAAGCGATGTATGTCATATGGAAGCTGAGTTGGTGATAATGTGTCACTGTCACCACTAATAATAAGAAGACGGATGTTTTCAAGTTTGTGATAGGAGGGGAAATCAATAGTTGCGCTTGAAGAAAGCATCAACTGAACAGTAAGAGAATGGCTTGTGCTATTCCATTTAAGTTGAGACTGTCGAATCCCATCTGACGCTGTAGAGTGAACTACCCGGTTTACCGAAGTGGAATCAATTCCTCCCAGTCGATCAAACCACCTTATAATATCAAGACCAGATGTAGGGATATGTGTGATCCAATTCTTCTTGGTCGCCAAAGTGCTAACAGGTGCCAATAATACAAGTCCTCTAAAGTAATCAGGCAACATTTCTACAAGCTTTACGCCAACGATTGTGCCAAATGAATGAGTAACTAAGAACATATTGCCTTTATGATTCGCTTCATATATCTTCAATATTTCAAGTAAATCTTGGGCAATTGAGTTAAGCTGATAATCTTCTCCCCTACATCCTTTAAATACCACGTGCTTTCTTGAATAAGATGAGATTACCTGTTCGTAACTTCGCTCGAGCCGTGACCTATCAAGTCAACCGCTAAAATATTACACATGGGAGAAAAGTATTCTATTTGAGCCCGCCATTGGGAAACCTGGTATAGGATAAGTTTGAAATAGGTATAAAAAATCACCTGTCCGCCGAAACCGTGTATGAAAATTATTAAAGGAGCCTTCTCAACCAAAACATGTTCTGAGAACACTATCCGAAGTTGTTTATTTCGAATCATCTGCATAGAAGAACACTTGGAGATAAACTCTCCATCAAGCTCTAACCCGATATTAGAAGTATTCAAATGAATAAAAAACATTAACTGAATTTAGTCACACCTTTTATAACTTCTTTTCTTTTTTCTGTTGACATCAGAAAAGCAGCAAGGATGCTCGGTCTGCTATGTATTCCTCGTATGTAGCTTAATGATCTAATCAAGACAGAAAAAATATTAGGATACTTTAAAATAATCAATACAAGAGCCCCAACTAGAGCTGAAGTAGTGATTATTGACATGTAATTTTATCTGTTATTATATTTATTTAGAAAATAAAATAAAGAGCTGAAAAGGGGGTTTAAGCGTTGCAATTTCGGAATATCGGGTTGATAAATGTAATATACTAGGTGGTTGCCCCATCCAAAAACAGATATAAAGTTGAATTTACTAAATCAATTCAATATATTCTATTGTATTTTTAGGCTGGGGTTACTTATCATATGTTATATTAAAATTTTATTTAAGTGCTTTATTAGAAGGTAATTTTAATTATATCTATTTAAAACTAAAATGGCATATTCCAAGTAAAAGTAAAAATAAGTCTAAATAAGTGGAGTATCACTATTAAGTTTAGTAAAGCTAAAATACTGATTTTAAAATTTACATTTTTATTCTTCTACATTCTTTAAAAAGTAGAGCTGATCTGCAGCTTTAAAATAAGCCATCAACCATCAAAATTGGCTTAGTATTCACAGAGATATATTGTTTTTAGTTTTATGTGTTCTTAGAGTGAATTTAGATAAATCAAATTGAGTCTATGCCTTTGATTATGACGTGAGCACAATTCCAGCACTTAACTATATATCTGAGCATTAGAGCAGATAGAGCTGTCATGTTTGGTATCATTTTTATCAGAATTGTCTGAAAAGCACATTTAGATACTCTAATTTTTATGAAAATCATTTCATAAACTCTTAATTTTATTTTTGCAAGTCTCAAGTATATACTTTTGAGAAGTATATAAAACAAAATAAAGAAGAATATTGAGAAGTCCATGATACTTTATTGATATGAATTTAGAGGATTATATAGTATTGTCAAGTTTATACTTCTGGGAAGTATAATAAACAAAATAAAGGGGAAGATTTAAGAAGAGAATGATACTTTATTTAATATGAATATAGGATATTATATAGTATCATGACAAGCCACATGCCGTCCATGTACGTCATGGAGGTCATGGGGATTATATGAGTAATGTTCCTCTTGAGTCACGAGGCTTAATCAAGTTGTGTTCCATTTAGGACCTGGATTGAGTGATCCCTGTAATAGATGGTTAACTGATAATGGTGCTACCAGTTTATTGACTGGGCGGTGAACCACTCGGTGAGCCGCTCGGTGATTTACTCAGGGTGTTAATTCCCCAAGAGGAAGTAATCAAAGATGTTGCGACAGTATCATGAGAAGCCACATGCTATCCATGGACATTATGGCAGCCATGGGGCTTATAAAGGTAATATTTCATTTAAGACTCAAAATGTTTGACCCCCTATAAGATAAACACCTGATAAGAGTGCCACCAACTTAGTGATTAATTGGGGAATCACTCAGGGCTTACTTTCCCAAGAGGGATTAATCATAGATGTTGCAATATTAGTTATATGTTTATTGTGTTTAGAGAAGTTTTCTGTGATTCAAATTCAAAACCTTAATGATAAAATTTGGGCTAATTAGGAGCTGTGTGTAAAAGTGATTGTTATGAAATAAAGAGACATTAAAAGTTACTTTGATTTATGGGTACTAATTAATCTGATTGGCTGGTTGTTTTGCCATTGTGTGTCATTGCTGCTGTGGAGATTTTTTTGTGGACTAGTTCTCAATCAGCTGCTAAGCTAGAACTATTCCACAAACAACTTGCCACAGCAGCAATGATGCACAATAAAAAAACTAGCCAATCATATTAATTAGTACCCATAAATCAAAGTAACTTTTAATGTCCCTTTATTTCATAACAATCACTTTTACACACAGCTCTTAATTAGCCCAAATTTCATCATTAAGGTTTTGAATTTGAATCACAGAAAACTTCTCTAAACACAATAAACATATAATTATCTAATGTAATCTTAATTAAACATCAAATTATTATTTTTCTTTTACAAGGGATTGTTTAGAGAGTTAAAACAATAAGGCAATCATGGAAGCCAGGCGCTCCCTGATGGATACCCTCACCCCCAATAAAAAAATTTCTTGGTTTTTTAAAAAAATGGCAATTATAAAAGCACAGTAAACTTCAAAGCAGAAAACGCAAATTGAGAATATCTACCAAAAATATACACAATGGATAAAAAGAAAGAAGAGGTGTGATGTTGTAATTATATAGAAAAACAAAAAAGTAAATACAAAGGGGCAATAAGATCAGAATAACACAGAGTTTTTTTGAGTGAAAGCTATAAAACATAGGCAAAAGTTATAAAAAATCAAATGAGAGAACTCAAAGAGCTACTCAAAGACCTTGACTCAGCAATTGCCGAGATCAAAGAAATTGATTGAAAAATCAAGGCAAAGGTCAAGACGACAGTGTCAGGGATTCCTTCCCTGACTACCTTACTTTTATTGACAAACTTTTCAAAAACACTTCTCTAAATCAACACCAGAACAAATACTTTAAGTATACCCAGTCAAAAACACACCACAGCATACTTAACAACTATATTTGTTTATTGAAAACCTTCCAGACCAAGATTTGAACTCAGGCAGCTACGGACAAGTGTATTGTTAGTTTAGAATCCTCTCAAACCGTTGATTTACCTTTTTATTATCCTTTGATTCAATTGGTTTTTGCTTTCAAAACACCTGTTGAACTTGAAAGTGTTAATAATAAGATTGTATACGTCACTTACCGCTTGGCCGTTGATTGGCTGCCTGGGATCATCCTGATGCTCTCAGATATAGAATCAGAAGATGAAGCCGAGGCTCTGTTCTTAAGATTGACTAAGATTCAATATGAGCACCGCTTAAATTATAAGGATCTTGTGGCTTGTCTTGTTTCAGCTCCTCTTAATTTCATGATTATCTTACAACCCCTGCTCAACATCAATGCTCATATTGTCCAGGTATTAATCTTAAACATGAAATTGATGCACATCCTTGTCAAATTCCTCTGATCTCCTCCCAATATCCACTCAAACTCCCAGCCTCCATTTTAGAGGCTATTTAAACTTTTAAATCTTATTCAACTTAGTTGTTCCAACAATAAAGATTATTACTCTTCTAGCTACTCATCCATTTTGATAACATTCCCTTTCTGAAGCCATGTGAGGAATTCTCTTCCTAACTTGGTTTCTAGCCTACTTCTTGACCAAGGTGTACACCTTGGAAAACCCAACTCCAACAACAGACTGATATAATTCCTCCCCAGATGATGCCCACCAGAAGGAATCCCTTACCAATGGGTGGTTCAAATATCCTTCTGGACATTGGGGACGTAAATTCCACTATGGCCATTTGTTTGCTTCCTCGCCCACTGAACCTACTCTGGTTAGACCTTACGCCTCATTTTACCTCTTGGCGTATTTGGTGGGCTACTATCTACTTGGGCAATTCAGTTCTATGTTTGGAAGGTTTGCTTATCTAGGATAACTTGGACATCTTGAAATGGTCACAGTTCCTATTGGCTCAGTCATAGCAGGCTTAAATGTAGGGGCCTTGGCCCATCAGCTGAGAAGTTTATTCCCTGCAAAGTGGGTCCCTGACAGGCAGTCCTATCTGGAGAAACATTTGACAATGTCAACTAAAAGACCTTAAGGGCCAAAATTCTTGAAACGTCAGAGAAGACAATCATATGTCTTCTCAATGTTCAGAAGACATTAGTCAAGAGACTACAGTTCAAATCCATACTATTTCTGTGCTGTCTGTCTAATTTTATGACCCTGAGATGTATGAACATCTAAAGCCCATAAAACACACATGCAAAGAAGACATCAAGATGTCTGCAGACCTTGTTACACCTAAACAACAAGACCTGTAGATGCACACAGGAACAAAGCAGCTTAAAAAGGTATTAAAAAATTCAAAAATATGTACTTACCTTTTACTTAGAAATCATCAATGGTATCATGAGGAGGGTACTAGTTCTGTATGTCCCTACCACATTTTATTTAATTTATACTAGTCATATAGTCTGGCAGCTGGCAATGACTCCTCCTGTGGTCTGCAAGCTTAGGAGAAGAATTAACGGTGTCTTCCCAATGTTGATAGATGCCCTCTCCCAGCTGATGCATGGTAAGGATGAGACATAATTGGCAGTGACAGCCTATAAGGAAACCCAAATTGGTCTGGCTAAAACCAGTGGCCCTTAGTGGAGTTTACTGTATAAACTCCATCAAGCTTGTTTGGAACATTCTGAGGACGCTTCAATTTAAGAACATACTGAAGATAAAGCGGGATTACAGGGGTTCTTTTTTCTGTTTCCCAGTAGAAAACACATTATCATAATTAATGGAGAACTTCAGGGGTGCAGTGTCAAACCTGACTGTTGCTAACGTAATAGCCATAAAGAAATCAAGTTTTTTTCTGGCAGACTTTAGAATGGTATGGAACAGAAACAAGATGGTAATTTTCCTGGCAATGAAGAAAATAATCTCTAAGACAAAACACAAGAAGATTAGTGCATTTTATAAGTAAGTGTGTAAGTTTTTGAAGGCCTTTGCTGAGAAAAGACTCCATCTTGCGGTTTGCCTTGGGTACATGCTTTACTTTGGGATAGGCACTAATGTTGAGGACCTAAACAAGGTTCTTCTTGGGATTGGTAAGGCCAGGCTCTCACTGGACAGCAAAAGGTATCCTGAGTTATGACTCAGTAGACCATGTGATTCAGGACGCCTTGGTCCTGGTGAAAATATATGATTTGCTTCCCTGACAGAAAGCTGCTCCTCCAGTCTTGCCTAAAAATACTTCCATTTAAAAGCTTCTAGGAGTATTTCAATCAAAGTTTATCCACTGTATACAGTGTGGCAGTGGAGGTTGTGCACCACCTCTATTGCCGGGTGGTTGCATATTGACAAACCCACTACAGGCAACCTCATTAAATCCTTTTCCAAAATAAATCTTACTTCATTTTTAATTATTAATTTTTTATAATTATTTCAACTATCTGTTTTAGAATAGCAAGCTATTACTAAAAAAGTAATCTTAAAGCAGATTTTTATACAGTTATAATAATATTTATTAATAAAAATCAACATATACCTTGATATAATTACACTTTAATTTTTTAATTAACTTTATATATTTATGTACCAGTAGTGACATGAACATATACTTATTATACTTTAATATTAAGAGTTTGTGATTACCACCACAGAATAAAAAAGAAAAAAATAAATTGCAGTACAAAAATTAAGCATCTGCATTAATGGTGCCGCTGTATGGGCTTGTGGGCTTGGAAACATCTAAATATAAAATGATAATCTATAAAGTTTAAAAAATAAATTAAAGAATATAAAAATAATTGGAACTTATAAGCCCTTTGGTTGATTGGCTTTCTGGCAAGGCACACGGGGATGAACAAATCAGTTTGGCCATAATACTTGGCCACAGTCTCTGCTAGAAGGGTGTGGATCCTGGCCTGCAGCAAATCAAAGAGGTCCTTGGTCCCAGTTGGTGTCCCCCACTCAAAAACTTGATTGAGCCACCCAAAGACCTCCTCAATTGGATTGAGGAATGGGGAATACACAGTAGAAATAATAGGAGCATATGCACTGTGGCCAATTGTTTGGGCTAACTGTGATGCTGGTGTTGATTGTTGGAAATTCCTCAAGAATATCTGCCACCTTGTGGAATTCAACATTATTCAGTACAATAACATTGGTGAAACCCAGGCTAGTGCTGTGATAGAAATTGACATATAGTAGGAAGAGGTCTCCATGTGGTGTGGAATAACCAACCAGATCCATAAGGAGTTAATGATTAACCACCACCAAAGCTTCATATAATGTTTAGTGAAATTTCCAAAGAAAACACTGGGGGTTAACAGAATGATTAAACACAACCAAAGGAAGTCACAGATAAATAGCCTGCAAAAGAAATAAATTTTTTTCAGCATAAAACTCTGGACATTGAGAATTCACATTGTCTCAGTTTCAGATTTGGCAGGAAAGACACCAATATTAGAAGGCATTGGAGTAATGTTAGGAGGCACCAACAACAAAATACCCAAGGCAGGGCCCCATCTTCCAGTGATAATTTGACTCAAGATCAAATTATACAGAATGTAGTGTAGTAGACTGACTACTGGATGAATTGTTAAAATAAAGTTAGATCAGGGGAATATTTGGTTTATTGAGTAATTTAGGGAGGATTCAACTCTTAAGAGTTGAACAGCAAAAACTTTCCAATATGTACCAAATTTTGACTAAGCAATACCACCTGGATCCATGGCTCCTATTCTGTCTTCATTATCTAAAGAGTACCTCAACCAGCACACAAAAAGCCCTTGAGTGACTAATTTCTATTAACCATTCTGATAATTGAGGTTGTATTGAGTGACTATCAGATTACATCTATTTATCAGTGTCAACTTTGTTGTAACTTTGCTGTTTTAGCAGAGTTACAAGGGGAAAATGTTTGGAAACTAGATACTATTCTTTATTGAGAGATAGGTATTATATAGTCATTGTGAATTGTGGATAACAGGAACATGATAGTGTTGATCACAAGGTGAGATGGTGAAGGGGGTGGCTTGATCCTGGTAATGAGTCAAGCACCAAAATAAGATATCTACCATAGGGGATCAGCTTCTGTTCATGTTGTTGTATTTGGAAATTGAGTCAACTTCCTAGCTTGGCTTTGAGTGAATGAATAATTGGATTGTGAGTCACAAATCAGCTTACTCGGAACCTTGCTGGCGGGTAGAGCCTGCTGTTTTGACAACTTACACAGAGTAATTGAATCAAGCTGACAAAACAGAGCAGCAGTGACCCATTTCCAATCAATGGTATGATTTAAATCCTTCAACTCAGTCAATTTATTTAACTGTTTGCCCAACTTCTGGGCTTTGAAATTAGGACAGATAATATCAGTCATTACAGAAACTACTGTGACATTACCCTCCACTTTAGGCCAAGGAACAATGCTGCCGTCAGGAAGGTGGGAAAAGAAAAATTCTTGTGAACAGGAGGAAGTTTCATGGAAGCCAAGGTAGGATCAGGATGACCAACAAAATTTGGATTCTGCTTAAAAAACTCTCAGATAAAATCAGGGGAGTTGGAGCAGTCATAGTGAGGAACCCAGGAATTCTTGGAATCAGGATAACCTTTCCACAATACCAAGTATTCAAGTTGATGACAGTTCTTCCAAGAATCCAGGATGTAATATAGTTCATACTCAGGCTCCTCTTCCACCAAGATGGGTTGGGAAGGAGCCACCTCTGTACCACAGAAAGGAGTGAGCAGACATTCATGGAAGGTTTGGAAAATCTTAAAGGAAGGTGGTAACTCCAGCTGATTGGCAGAAAGGCCAATATGGCGTTCAACTTTAAATGGACCTACATGCTTTAGACCCAGTTTACAACATGGAACCTTCAACTTCATATTACAAGCATCAATCATGATCAAATCACCTGGCCAGTAGGTGGGATCCTCCTGGCGCTTGCAATCTATGTATTCCTTGTAAGTTATCACAACAGTGGCAAGAGTAACCTGGAGCTTCTGATGGACCTACTTCAATGCAGAAGCTTGATCAGTTCCAGTTTCTACGTTTATAACCATTCTAGGACCCCTTTTGGATAACAGATTGTAACACACATTGGCAAATAATGGTGAGACCTGAGTTGACGTGTGTGGAGTGTTGTTATATGTGAACTCTGCCACAGGTAGGCTTGCACACCAGTTATCCTGTTGCGCATTTGAGTAACATTGCAGATAGACCTCCAAACTTTGGTTTACTGTCAGGGAACCAACCCTGATCTGCGGCTTGCTAGCGTTTGAGAACTGGCAGGTTGCAGACTGGGTGGGCAGGGCCCATCAAAGGATTAGCACTAACTTAATGAGGTAGGACATTAACTTGCCCACCCACAAACACAGACCAGTGGCAGGGACAATAGTATCTATTACTCTTGTGAGAGTAATCTATACAATCCCAAAAAGCTTATTGGTATGGTTCAATGGGAGCTTGGTGGCAGAGGCAGGCATTGGTTTGGGGGTGACAGGTGGTTTTATGTCCATTTAGTAGGCAGGAAAGAAGTTGTATTTATCTCTGAACAGGCAGGGTTCAGTAATGTACCAAGGGCCTTTTTGGTTGTATCTGGTTAACTCTGTAGATCTGGTCAAGGGGTCCCAGGCTAGTATGTTGTTGGCAGTGTAGTCCTTGTGCTCAGGCTTTAAGGGGTACTCTGTGAAATGAACAGGACAAAAGGGGACACCTGGCAGGCGGTACGTGGCTAGCAGGCTGGCAGGAGGTTCAGGTGATCTTTGAGTTAACTGGAAGATGACAAGAATAAAATACGGCAACAATTGGGGAAACCAATATCTCATAACCTTTATTTAAAAATGACAATGTGGATTGATCTTGGCCTGGCAGGTATTTATACCACACTGCCAGGATTCATTTCTTGATCAGGTTTTCTGGACTTGGGCGGGTTGGCATTGGGTGTCTTAGATGACAGTGTGGCGCTTGGCACTAGCAGTTTGGCACTGGCTGCTTCAGGATGAGAAGACTTCAAATCCTTCTGTTTGTTGATTTGAGTATTGGGTGCCTCTTCAGGTTCAGTGCCTCTTCCTGGGCTTTGGGGGAGTTTGGAATAACTCTCATTGGTAAACTCATGCATTTCACCAAGAAAACTGCCAGTGTCAGGTATTAGCACCTCAGGGGAAATTCTTGGCATCTTGAACTGGCAGTTTGCTTGCAGAATCCTGTGTGACAGTTAAAAGTTTGGGTCCTGGAGGATTGGAAATAACTTTATCAATCAGTAGTGGGTTATTGGGTTCCCAGCCTATGGGTTTGGCGGTCTGCAAAGGGTTTTGTCCTGGGTTCAACTATAGTTCCGTATTTTGGGATTCAGGAGTATCTAAATTGTCATTCCTGACATTTAACCTCTCTTTTTGTCCATTGGACTGGGGGTGGAAAGCAGTGGAAGAACAGAGCTTGATAATAAGAATCCCAGTAAAGGCTTCCCAGAACTGAGCAATAAATTGGGGTCCTTGATATCTTACTATCTCCATTGATATGTCATTCAGTGAGAAGATTCTGTCTACAAACAGCCTTGATGTCTCCACCAGCGTAATTGTGGTTGAGAAAGGAAAAAATATGCCATTTTTGTAAACCAATGCACCACCCCATGATTTCATTAAGCCCATTAGAGTCAGGGAGTTCTCCATGAAATCCACAGATATTGACGTTCAAGGCCTGCAGCTGGTGTAACAGCACCAACAAACCAGTAGTCTTGTTCCTACTTGCTTTAGATTGAACACACACCAAGCAATCTCAAACATAAGCTGCTACCTGAACTTTCACACCTTTTCAAGAGAATTGAAAGAAGATGAATTCAACTGTCTTGTTTTTCCCCAGGTGGCCTGCCATAGGACAGGCGTGATGTTCTTCCATGATTTCATCCCTGATAGTTTCTTCTGGGGCCTATAGACAGCCTTGATGATAAAGCACTGGCCCTATCTTGTGGTATCCCCTTGGATAGTCAACTGAATTATCACAAGCTAATTCCAGTAACCTGTCATAACCCTTAGACAACGGCTGCAAAAACTTGTCCTTGGAATACAAATATAGATCTGCATCCTCAGTTAAGGACATGTTGGCAAGCGTAGCGGGCAGAGTCAGCACAAAGGGGACCACAGCCTCATCTGGAATCAGAGTATGAGTGTTGAACTTGGCATCTAAACTTGATCAGGGGGATGGGAAGGGTTTCTACTCAATGTGTCAGCCAAGTGGTTGTCTATTCCTTTGATGAACTTGTAACTGAACTTGTATCTAGTCAAATCTCCTTGCCATCTGGATTGGCAACCCAACAAAACCCTTGGTTGGCAAATGTACAAGAGAGCCTTATGATCAGTCCTTACTGTAAATGGAGGGCGCACCAACATTATATGATGATGCCAGTGCTTCAGAGATTCTACAACTGCCAACAATTTTTGTTGTATATCATATAATTCCGCTCACACGCTTCCATTTTCCAGGAGAAATAAACCACATATCTCCCAATGCCATCACTAGCAGTCTGCAGCAACACCTCTTCCACAGCGTAATTAGAGGCTTCTGTAGATACCACAAACGGCAGTTCTGGGTCCACATGGGGCAATACAGGAGATGACAACAAGAGAGTATTGACTGCTAAGAATGCATCTGCACACTTAGACGTCCAAACCAGTACTGTCTTCCCACTAGCAAAATACAAAGGAGCCGCCACTTCAGATAAATATGGAGTAAACTTCTTCAATAATGTACAGGTACCCATGAAGATTTGAAGCTGAGATACAATCACAGGAGTTGTGTACTCACAAACTGCCGCCTCCTTATAAGGAGCAATTGTGTGACCATCCTCAAAGACAATGTTCACCAAAAAGGTAACTGTTGCGCTTTTTGCATGACAGCACAACAATTATTAGAGATTATAGGACACAGGAAATTTGACAGAATACAGTCATATATGAGTATATGAGTAGTACTGTATCAGAAGAGCCAGGGTAGAACATAACCATGATTATTGTCCAGCAATGGCTTCTGATTGCACAGAAGTACTTAAGGATTAGGATAAAGGTCAACCAGATTAAGGATAAAATAAAGATGGTTCAAAAGTGATTTTATTGTAAATGACTAATTATTCTTATACCTTCTACAAGGGTAATCCCTGGGCTGCTAGCAATATCTTCTAGGACATTCTAACATGCCCCTAGTTTGGGTAATTATTAATCTAGGCTTGGCGCTTCTTGCATGTCAACCAATAGAATATCTTAATCTTCACCCAGCACAGGTGATCCTTGCTGGCGTGGAATAATTTAGTTACTTCAGGATTTCTTCCTGCTTTCTTAGCATACTGCAGCTTAATGCTTATCAATTTGACAATTAAAGGAATTTGAGATTATGGGGAATCAAACCCTGCGCCTTGGCGCTTAATGTAAAGGTAAGGCGGTGCAGTGGCGCCTGTAATATTTGCCAAGCAGCAGCAAATCATGTGTCATTAATTGCTGCAACAGCACTTGTCATTGGCTAGTATTAGGCTTAGGTCAGCAGACTACTGCTAGTCCAATTTGCATGTAGCTTATACTACCAATTTATGTTATTTGGTAGCTGCAATTCATATCTGCAAGCTCCGTCATAATTAGTGTCATTGTATTTTGTACTACTAATTTATAGATTTGGTTGTAGCAATCCCAATCTGTGAGCTCTGTCATAATTGGCATCATTGCTTGGTCAAAAAACCCCAACGGTAACCTTACATTTAAAGAATTCACACTTGCTTTATTTAATAACAAAGAAATCCTGCAGGATACATTACACCACAGCTGAAAAGTTAGCCTTATGAAATTCCTCATCTGGAGAAAACAACAATATGTTGTCCATGTAAGCAATGACGCATACCCTTATTAAATCTCCTAGAACCAAATATATCAATTGCTGGAAGCATACAGGGGCATTTTTTAACCCAAAATACATGACACAGAACTGGAAAATGCCCTTCTTGGTTCTGAACGCAGTCAACCACTCCATTTCCTCTGCTATCCTAATCTGGGTAAACACATTCAAAAGATCCAGTTTCAAGAAACCCTTGGCCTTTTCAATGCAGCGAGAGATCTGAGCTTCAAGATACAAAGGGTAGGGATCAGGAATAGTGATGTTGTTTAGATTTCTATAGCCCACACATGACCGTAACAACCCATCTGACTTATAAACAAACAACAATGGGGAGAAAATAGACAAGGACTTCTTGAAAATGTAGCCTTTTGCTAGTATATCTGTGGGGTTACTGTTCATCAGTCCCCATTTTGTGTCCTAGGTCATAGCCAGGGACCATCTGAAAGGAAGTGACATTCCCTAGTTGAGGTATGTGGCTATCTTGAAGTTTGTACTTGGCCTGCATTACAGCAAACTTTTCTAGTACTTTTCCTATGACTAAGCGGGCATCCCCACCATGTACTTGTACTTCAACTGGGACTAAACCCTCTGTGGGCCTGTATAAATTCTTCAAAAGCCTGGTAAACTCATTCCCAATGAATTCCCTCCTCCTATCTGTCATCTCAAGGTGTCTAGTTAACCTTTCCCATTCCTTCTAGAAAGTTTTACTAGTGGCAAACTTTTGACAACTTTGGCAGTAGGTATCTTCCTCCCCTTGGCTAGGGTATAAGATATTAGGCAATTAACTCATAGGGACTATCTGTACTAATTGGAAATATGGGCAGGGGTCAAATGGGCTTTTATTTGCTTTCAGAAAGAAGACCCCCTTAGAAAACTTCTGGTATATAGCCTGGGAGTATGGGAAACAATTGATATGTGCCAATACTTGGAGTCCTCAAACAATCTCTTGGACTCCTTGACTTGGTCTTGGGGTCCTGCACCTTTATCTTGGTCTCCAGCTCTCTGTTCTGTCTTAGTGGCCTTTGTTATCCACTGTTTTTAATCCTTGAAAAGACTCAGACTGCTCCCCCTTTTATATCTCCTTGTTTCAGTCCCTGTTAACTCTTAGATCTTTGGTTTCCAGGCTTGCCCTATCCTGTTTCTTCAGCTCTATAACATAAAAAATCTTTTAACTTACTTTTGCCAATTAAAAACCAGCTTTTCCTGCTTCATTACCTCATTTTTAGGCTTAAACCCTTCATTTAAAGCCCTTAAAACAGTGATCAAAAAAGCTTTGATCTGCAGCCAATCAAACGCCCAAATTGAACTGTTTTTCCAAAAGGTTTAGCCAAATGACTCACTCTTGACCCTGGTTTGAACCCAGCGTTGTCTTGCTCCAGATAAACACTTGCTCTGTGCTTCAAACAGGTTTGCTGTAATTCCCATCACGTTTCTCTGGGCAAACTTGAGCGCTTTTGACTATGTTTTACTTAAGGAATTTTTCACATTAATTTATTCAATGTTTCTCTGCATTTCCCCGCATTTTTTTCAACATTTTAACCATTTGAAACTGCCTGCTGCTTGCTTCTTGCTCCTCTTAATCATTTCAGCAAAACTCTAGCCTTTGCCCTTAGAGTTTCTCCGTTCTGTTTCCAGCTGCTCTGTCTTCTTCTTACTCAATCAAACCCTTATAAATTCACAGTGTATTTTCTGTGAGCTATTTCCTGCTTTTTTCTTAATCTTTTTATTATATTTATCTTAATCTTTGTAAGGAATTACCTTCCTTACACAAAGGAAAAATCAGAAAATCAATCAGTCTTTATTATGGATAATGTTAGAGTGAAATGGTATGCAGCATGATTCAAGGAAATACAATGAGGATATAATAAACAGATTGTGAGTTGCTTGACAAGCAGGAGGTCAAATCAGGAGGACAGGTTCAACATCTTGGATTCAATAGTGGTGTAGCAGAAGATGGAAGTCAAAATTGTCAACAAGCAAATGATTTGCAAAGGGAAATTAGAAAAAGAATCAGAAGGTGTTGGCATATAAAGGGCGGGCCAAGTCGCGGTCATGGAGTCAACAGCAACCTTGACCACCACAAAGGCTAGACTTTAGAGGACAGGGGCAAACAGCCCCAGATACGCCATCATTTTGGGATAAACTTTCTTTTATTTTGAGGGAAATTAAGCTATCTAGAAACAAGTTTCTAGAGGGGAAATGAGAAAGTCTTAAGGGAGTTCAGGATAGGGCAGGAGGGGATTCCACGGCTTCTGATTAGCTGGCAAGAATGTTTTCAGCAGTTGATGGTCCTGCGTTGGAATTCAAGTCAATGACATCATAATTCACAAAATTCTGGCAACCAGCGGGCCAATTGCTGCCATCCCCAAATAAAGTATAACACATAATTTTCTTGTCATAATTATTTGGGGGAAAATAAGGCAGGTCCAGATTTTCCAGGGCTATTTGGGTGACCCCAGCTTTGAACCATTTTTTGTCTATGACAGCATTTAAGTTGTCTATTTCTTTCAAGGGTTTGGCTGCAGTCCTTTGCTGGTTTCTGGTTTTACGTGGACACACTATCCCTTCCATTTGATTTTCTACTGTAACAGATAATCAAAGATTGGAAAAATAATTAGCATTTTTAAATGTGGTTGAAGTAACAGCTATTGTTAATAGATTAATTAACAAAAACAATCTAAATCCACGTTCAAATTGTTTAAAAAACTATTCAATGAAATTCAAAGCAAAATCCAAAGAAAGGGCAAAAAAATAAATTTATATATAAATTCTAGTTTAAATACAGGTTCCCAGGTTCAGATCAAGTCTACTGTCAACAAAAAATACATTAAATTAACTGAAAATGAGCTCCAAAGATGTCAACTAGCAGAAACAGCTAATGAGAACAATACTAAATGCATTACAGACTTTGAACAACCACCAGGGGCACTAAATAACCAGTTAAAACAATTAAATTGCCCAAGCAAAAGGAATATCAAACATATCAGCCTAGCAATCACCCCAGCCCAAACCAAGGACCCAAAAGTCAACCCAAATGCAAGAATTAATATTGTCTCTTCTTGCATTGCAGGCTGAAGCCTGCTGCAGTCCTTCAAGGCAATACTTCACCACCAACTCTAGCAGTAGCCTCTGGTAACCACCTTGTCTATCCCCACTTTTCACTCAGTATTTAAGCTGAGCATTCCCTTCTGAGAAAAAGGCTCCAAAATTTTTATTCCTCTCTATAATTCAATAAATATATATTTTCAACTTCTAAAATTTATTAGTAGATAAATTAAGTCCCCTCAAATATCATTATGAAGCTCATTCTCTTGGTATGGGCTTTATGTGTGTTAATCAGTCATGACCAGGCAAACATGAACTTTGAAACTCCCAAACCCACACCCACTGATAAATATGGAGACTACATTTGGTACCATATTTTTGTTCACACTGCTAACATGTCCCCTACATTGAAACCACTTGATTCCCTCCAATTATACATCCCAAGACCCCCTGGTTGGCGTTGGGATGTACCAGCATCTATTACTTGTTAAATCATTTTACTCCCTTTCTGGGAAAATTTCAATTAATTGGTCACCTTTTACATATGCTAAGATAGGAATTCCAGTAGATTCAACTCTGGTTAAGTTTAACTTAGGAGCTCTTCTCTATTCAATAGAAGAAAGGCTTCTTAAAGAGTTGATTCCTGAAATCTTTTATCATTTCTTTTTAGCAGTCAACTTAATTCTTTTTTCTGCTTGTTTATTTTCATTAATTCTATTTCCAGCAGTCAAAGTTCATTCTGCCTGTTTTTTTCTCTGCTTCTGCTAGTTATTCTCAGCCAACTTCTAGTCTTTCAACTAGTCCTTCTCCATGATCTTACAATACTTCATCTAGTCCTGCTCCATAATCTTCTAGTCCTTCAGCTATGAACCACCAAGGTTACATCCTTACTGTGAACCACCTTGGTTCCATCTGCAGCCCCTGTTACTAATACCTCAGACTCAGGCAGGAAGTCTACAAGGCTACTAGTGTTTGAACAGGCCCCTGAAAGTGACCTCCACTTGGGCCATTCAACCACAGACAATCCTCATGCCTGTGCAGTTGCCTTTACTCACTCAGGTGGTTAATCCTGAGCTTTCAGTTGAAAAGTAATCAACTTTACTTCCCTTATACCTGTTCATCATCAAAATCTGCAGCTACTTCCCCAAGCAGCTACCCTGATAAAGTCTCTAAGAATATCTATGCCCACATGAAGGATTCAGGACCTCCCAAAATCCTCCAGGAAAACACAGACAAGGACACCCTACCAGTCTGTTAGGTAAGGTGCTCACTTGCAGACCTCTTGCAGACCTCTTGCAAGTAGTCAAGGGATTGTGGAGCTACCTCAGCTCCTCCCTTCCCTAGCAGTCCTTAGTTACCTGATAGGTTACATAACCCATTTTACCTACTAGACTGAAGAGCCATTCTTCCCCAGTAGTCCTTTGTTACCTACTAGACATTTACCTGTCCTAAAGCCACTATACTTCTCCAACTTTAAGCATAGAGTCTTTATTGTGGCCAAATCAGCCCTTGCCTGCACAACAGCTTCCATGTGGACTGTCACAATATCCTGAGCCCATTCTTCCAAACATGAATGTTCCTTCAAGGTTAACAGGTAAATAAGAGAAGCAATTTTGATAAGATCAACAGTGAACTTGAACTCAAAGTCAAACTGAGTATGTTTGGGAAGAACCTTGTCCCTAGTGGCATCAAAAGCTGACAATCAAGGTTGAAAGCATACTAACAATTTCAAACTCAAAGAAATGGGAACAGAAGCCACCTGGATAGTTTGAGTAGATGATCCAACTCATAAATTTCCAACAATGGGATACAAACAATCATTCCAGAGAGATATTCAACCTGCAATTTTTTCCCTAAGAAGAGTTGACATGTTATGATCCTGCCACCCCCACGCCCAGGATAACAGATACACAAGAGTAGTGCATATGGAGACACAATCAGTAAAAGACTGTCCTGCAACAGAGAAAGTCACCGGCTTCTTCATTGGGAAAGATGGAAACATTTGGCAGTTTCCTCCTCTGACCAACATACCTGGATGATATTTCAACTGCAACAGATTTGCGGTTTCTACGCTCAAGAAGTTTTAAGAAGCACCAGTATCTAACAGAATTGCAGGCCAGAAGATAGTCTGACCATTACCAATGCTACCATAAAACAATAAGCAACCAGAATTAGTTTTATTTGCCACAAAAAGAGCAACCTCAGCAGGATCTTGCTTCTCCTCAGTGGTACAAACTGCTTCCAGGGAGGTAGAATGCTCCTGGAAATAATGCTTGATCATTTCCTGAACCTCCTCAGAAAGAAAAGGGAAGTGCTGATCAATAGAAATCAATGGTAACTCTCCAGCTTCAATAGCAGACAATTTAGTTGGAAGTACATGCTGCAACATGGTCGGAGAATTCTCAAAAGTTGCATTGGCAACCACTTATTTGCAATCCACTGGTTCATTCAAGATTGCCAACTGAGGATGGAAAGACACACATGAGGTGCACTCTTTAACAGGACTAGGATGAGTTGCAGCAGGACAAGAACCATAAAACCAAGAACAGTCAACGGGCTTAGCTTCAATTGTCAACACACCTTGTTATGCAGCAGAAAGATTTGAGACCAGAGAAAGTATTTGGCTTGCCAGTGCCTCAGTTGTAGTTAAGAAGGAATCCCAAACTTCTAAACCCAACACTGTGAGCTTATTTACTTCAGGAACATTGATTGCTCAGCAATAAACCAGAAACTGAGGAAGGAATACTGTCAGTGAACTAGTACCCTGATGAAATTCATACAACTTCTAGTAAACTTTGAGCTCCTCAATAGATACAAACACGGTATTTAACAAGGGGCACACATATGCACTCTCAGTTAAAACATGTGGATTGCGCTCCACTGCGGACAACAACTAACTTTGCGCTCATCCACCAAAAACTTTGTCATAACATTGTAAACGTGAGATTTATGACTAAGGATGGAGCCAGAATAGGATGATAAGACCAACACCACCTTGCAGGAGATTTTTCCAGTGGGCAGAGCGGGATAGTAGTCCAGACGCCAAAAAAACATGGCACAACAGAACATGGAAACAGTGGAACCAGTCTTGACCACCTCAACTGGAGAAAGAGACTGCAAATTATAAAATAAGCCAAAATGAAAGCTTAAGAAGGAGCTCACACAGGTGAAGATTGTAAACCCAGATATCTTGACAAAGCAGGAGAAGGGAAAAACAATTTCATGATAAACTGCATCCAAAAACTAAGACATAGTGTCAAAACAGCAGGCTCAACCCACCAGCAAGGTTCCAAGTAAGCGGGGTTATGGCCCGCAACCCAATTATCTATTCACCCAAAGCCAAGTTAGGAAGACAACTCAAATTACCAAATACAATAACATCAAAAAAATCCAATCACTCTCTGTGGGTGACTTGTTTTGGCGCTTGACTCATTACAAGGATCAAGTCACCCTCCTTCACCATCCAACCGTGTGATCAACACAATCATGTTCCTGTTATCCTTGATTCACAATAACTATATAATCCCTATCTCTCAATAAAGATTATTATCTAGTTCCTAAATATTTTTCCCTTGTAAATCTGCTAAAACAGCACAGTTACAACATTGGTAGCAGAAGTAGGCTTTCCATCCTACTTTATCCCCCAAAATTCCACCTGTTTCCTGTACCTGCCGCGGTCAACAAATTATTGATAGAATCATGTCTGGCCTCCTGCTAGACTGGATTCCATACACACCTGGTACAGAAATACCTGATGGCTTTGTCCTGTATCAGAACATGGTTATACTGCTCTCTGCCTTCAATGCCATGTCTGCACAAGGGTTCTTCCAGGCTACCCCCGCTATGCCTTGTCCAACTGATGAAAATACCATGCCATCCTACATAGCCCAAAGACTTCAATGTGCTTCCCTGGAATCCTTTGCCAGGGCCAACAACAACGCTGCTGCATGGATCCAATCTGCCCAAAGCAAACTGACCCAAATAGAATGCCTGCAGCAATTCTGGATTGCAGAGATCTCCATCCAACTGACTCATGACGCTGGCACCTGGTGCAACAAGTGGCATGAAGAACACACCAAAAAAGAAATGGGATACCTTCAAACAAGACTTCTTGGCAAGATTTGTGCTTAAGGACACCACACTCATGATCATACACTAATTAAAGAACCTAACCCAGACTGGAACAGTGAAGGAACTCACCCGCGCTTACGAGGAACTCCAACTATGCACACCCTCTGACATGGCTTTTGACACCCCAGCCACACACCTCATGTACTATGACACACTCAAGTCACACATAATGAGACATGTGACCTTGGATCAAGTGACAAATCTACAGAGTCTGTATTGCAATGAGGAGAAAGAAGAACAAACATTCAATGCTCTCCACAAGGAAAAAAAACAGGGAAAAGAGAACTACCCAAGGATTCTCACCCAGCTGGGTGCTCCAACAGACCACCCCTGGGAACAATAACAACAATTTGAACCACAAACCTGCAGGATAAAATGGAGCCAGGAACAATGGCCAATCAAACTGAACCCATTTCCATGTCACTGCCGCTCAAGACAGCCAAGATGAGGGAAAAGCCCGGGGAGTGCATTAAGTAAGCCAAGCTTTCCCCAGACTATTCCTGACTTGCCCAACAATGAATACTGGCCTGAGGATGTGGATCAATGCCCAATGATTAAAATACCCTCAGAAGACCCAGTACTGTACATCATTGCCAGACGCCCAAATAAACTGATGTACTACCCTTTCTGTTTTTGCAGTTACATGGGCTCAGCTCTCCTGGATTTGGGCGCAGATTGAACCCTGGTCAACAGAAGCTTTTTAGACAAGTTCAAGTTAGCCACTAATCCTTTGCAGATTAAAAAAGTTGTTTTAGCTGTTGAACATCACATTGCTGTGACATGGGAAACTTTCCCCTTCTCCGTCATGCTAGAGAACCTAACTCCATCATTAAAGGCCCCATCATTGACTTTCCCAAGTTTGACATTATACTTTGACTTGACTGGCTGCAAAAGAACAGCCCACATGTAGACTAGGCGACCTCTGTACTGGCCATCAGACGTGAAGGTGACAACCAACAAATCTACCCTGACTCAGTAGACTAACTCCTATGTGATCATGTCTTTGTGCGTATCACAGAGACCTTGGACAAACAGGAAAACCTCAAGACAATCAACTGGGACTCTTGCCAGTACAAGATTAGCCATTTCAAAGATCACCAGGACACCACCACACCTCAGGATTGTAAAATTGTAGCTTGACACCCAGAAATCTTCAAGGAGGCTCTACCCAGGTTGCCACCAGAGAAACACATCCAACACTTCATCCAACTCAAAGGGGTGGTACCTAAGGCGCAACACATTTATTGCCTCACCCCAAACAAGGACAACACCCTGTGTGCTTACCTCAAAGAGGCATTGGAGAAAGGACTTATCCGCCCCTCACAGTCCCCTTTTGGTTCTGCTGTATTTTTTGTAGCAAAGAAGAGTGGCACCCTGCGCTTAGTCACAGACTACCAAGCCCTAAACAAAGTTACCATCAAAAATTGTTACCCACTACCACTCATCAAAGATCTGTTTGATGCCTTAGGGGGCGGTACGGTCTACCCCAAGATTAATCTGACTGCAGGCTATAACCAGATCTGTATCAAGGAGGAAGACATTCCCAAAACAGCCTTCTGCACAAAATAAAGATCATACATGTGTGTGGTACTCAACTTTGGTATGACAAACACCCTGTCAATTTTTGTGACCTTAATGAACAAGGTGTTTGCTTCCCACATTGGCAAGCATGCCCTGGTATACCTAGACAACATCATTGTCTACATCCTCTAAGTGGGACAGCATCACAAGGATCTGGAGGCAGTCTTTGCCACCCTAGCGCAACATAAGCTGCTAGCCAAGCCCTACAAGTGTCAGTTCTTCTGCAAAAAACTACCCTTCTTGGGACACATAGTTTCAAAAGACAGCATTAAACCTGGCAGTCAGAAGATCAAGGCTATTTGCAAAATGCCACTGCCCAAGGACAAGGCAGAACTCCTCACATTCCTGGGGATGGTTGTCTATGCACAATAATTCATACCCAACTGTGGCGTCATATCTGCACCTCTGTCCGCCATTACTGGCGCTAAATCCAAGTTTGTATGGACCCCTAACAAGACCTCTGTTTCAGACGCCTTAAAGAGAAACTCACAACATCACCCATCCTTCAATATCCCAAACGTGATGGGAAATATCAAATGGAGACAGACGTCTCTGACTCATCCATTGGGGGAGTACTACAAATTAAAAATAATAATCATTACTTCTTACCTGTAGCCTATGAATCACACAAACTGACAGACAGCAAGTGCCAATACCCTATATATGACAATGAGCTGTTAGCAATTGTACACTGCCTGGTCAAATGGTGTTGTTACCTAGAACAGCAGGAGGAATTCACAGCATTGACCAACCACAAGTTGCTTATATACTTCAAAACACAAGCAAACCTATCCCACAGACAAGCCCAATGGATGGAGCTCCTGGAAAGATTCAACATGCTCATTGTTGTGTTTGTCTCCTGGGGACAACATCCAGGAGGACACAGCAGGAAATCTTTATAGCAAAAGATTTGAGGTTTGAAGCTAGCCTTGGGTTAGCCTTCAGGGCAGAATTAAGGGCAAATACCTTAATTTCCTGGAAAACAAGATGTGAAAGTCCTTTTGGCAGAAAGTACAGGAAAAAGCTTGAAGATTATTAAAGCCAACACAAATGTGGATAAACCTTTCTTTATTAGGAGAAATGATTCTACTTAAATAGTAGACAAGGGATGGTGATCACTCATTAGAAAGACAGAGTGGCTGAGGGGGTCACATTGGGATGAGGTCATACCAGGATCAATCACAGACAGGTACAATAATCTGGAATGGGTGGATATTGGACCAGACTCATTTTGGAAGGCAGGGAATTTCCAAACTCAAAGACAAAACCAGTCAAATCTTTGCAACTATCAATATTCAAAGGGCAAATTGAAATAGCATTAATAACGCAATTTACAACATCTCCCCCCTCAAGATTGGACACAGGGAGATGATATTTGTGGAGAAATTTGGAGTGGACGCAGGCAAAGGAATGGCCAGAAAATAGTAGCTTCACAGTGTACTTGACGCCCTTCTTGAAGGTAACCTCACATGGCCCAACCCAGAGGGAATCCAGCCTGTGGGCTCTACCACCTGTACAATTCTGGTAGTAGAGAACTAGATTGCCTACTTAGTATTCAGGGAGGGGGGCTTTAGCAGCATTGGATGGAGAGAGCTCCAAAGCCTTAACCTTATAAGCAGTGGAGTAGGCGGTTGCCTGGATGTCAATGGTATGGTTGGTTAGGTCTTTCACATGGGTCTCAGGATTTGCAGACGTATCATACTCAATCAGAGGAGGTCCCAAGATTGAGGGGGTAGTGGCCTCTTGCCCATAAAGCATGGCAAAAGGGGATTGACCAGTCACCTGGTGTCTACTAAGGCGGTAGGCAAAGAGGGCAGCAGGTAGGAACATGTCCCAATTGGCAGCGTCAGAGAGTGTGAGTTTTCTCATGATGGATACTAGGGTGGAGTTTGCTTGTTCAACAGTTCCATTGGTGGAGAGATTATATGGCACAGAGAACAACTGGTGAGTCCCCATAGCCTCAACAATAGGCGTGATGAGGCAAGCGTTAAAGTTGGTGTTATTATCAGAAAGCAGGAATTGAGGGCAGCCATGCCATTAGAAGATGTCTTGCAACAAGAAAGTAGCTGTGGTCCTGGCAGTTATATCTTTTGTTGCTCTGGCTTCAACCCACTTGCTAAAATGATCTATGGCAACTAAAATAAACTGACACCCCAACCTAGACCAAGGGAAAGGCCCAACAGCATCAATACTCACAGTGTGGAAGGTATGCTTAGGCAGGATGAGTTTGAATTAATATTGGGACAGGCGAGGGCGTTGGAGTTGGCACAAATGACAGGATGCAAGAACATCAGGGATCAGAAGGCACATGTTCTCCCAGTAGAAGCTCTTTCATAACCAGTCATGAGTTTTGGTTATACCCCCATGCCCAGTGTAAATGTGAGCTTGGAGGATAATGGCTATCCTCATGCTAGGGCAAACATAGGGTAGGCATTATTAACCTTTTTTAAGAGCTGACTATCTCAAATTGCAGTGTCCTTGGATAGGGTCTGTAGTGCCAAGCAAATGTCTTCTGGTTCAGTGGTCCAAGAGTCAGGATACCCTATTAATTTGTATAGGCAATCAGCGTCAGCGGAGTGGATAGCTAGAATTGGCATCTTTGAAAAGCCATCAGTGTTCTGATATTAGGACACAGGACGGTGTATCACAGTGAAATTGTACCCTTGTAGACGCAGAGCCCAACACACTAGTTGACCTTCAGGCTCCTTTAGCTGTTGCAGCCATTTGAGGGAGGAGTGATCTGTGACCACCGTGAAGTGGGTCCCATAAATGTAGTACCTAAACTGTTTTACAGCATGCAGCATTGCCAATAATTCCTTCTCAGTGACGCTGTAGTTCTTTTTGTGCTTATTGAGGACCTGTGACAAGTAGGCTACAGGTTGATTCACGCCTTTGTTGTCAAGCTGGGCCAAGATGGCACCCACAGCTACTCCACTAGCGTCAGTATAAAAGATGAACTTTTTATCATAATCAGGATAGACCAAGATAGGAGCCTACTTGAGCTTGGCCTTCAGTGCTTTGAATGCTTGTTGTTGGCTGTAAGTCCATTCAAAGGGGACGTTGTGAAGCAATTGGACAAGGGGTTTGCTCAGTTCAGCAAAGTCAGGGATGAACTGTTGGTAGTAGCCCATCATACCAAGGAATACTTGAACCTCACAAAGATTTGTGGGAGGTAGCATCTTTTCAATGGCTTCCACCTTACTATTCATGGGGAAGATTCCAGTTTGAGTGACTTCATGCCCTAGGAACTCAAGACGTTCCTTCAAGAAGGAGCACTTGGAGGGTTTGGGTTTCAAGCCAGCTTTGCAAATCTTGATGAAGATAGCCTTGAGGTGGTCCAAGTGGTTGGTAAAGGTAGCGCTGAATATGGTGATATCATCAAATTACACGAGGACACAAGAGAGTTTTAGGTTTTGTAGGATGGAGTCCATAGCCAGTTGAAATATAGCAGGGGCATTGCAGAGTCCTTGGGGCATACAAGTGGGTTCAAAAAGGCCTTCTGAGGTGATAAGCACAGCCTTTTCTCTGTCTTCTGGTGATAAGTCAACTTGCCAGTATCCAGAGGCTAGATCCATGGCTGAGAAAAACTTGGAACCACCCAGCTGTCTAAGAGCATTGTCAATTCTGGGCAAGGGGTATGAGTCTTTCTTAGTGAGGGAGTTCAGGTGGCAATAGTCCATTACAATGCAATGTCCTCCATCTTTCTTCTTGAGGATCAGTAATGGGGAAGCCCAAGGACTTTGGGAAGGGGCCAGCAACCCAGCGTCTAGTAGTTGCTTGAGCTCTTTAGACACCTGAGCACCCTCCACCCTACTATGGCGGTATGGTTTGGCATAAAAAGGGGGTGCATTACCAGTATCAAACTGATGGATAACTCCTTTATCCAGGCCATAGTCCATAGGTCCAGAAGCAAAGATGTTGCTAAACTGATTGAGCAGGTCCAACATGTCTTTTTGTTGGATGGGAGACAATTGGGGGAAATCAGCAGCAGTGAACAAAAAGAGAACTTGAGGATTGTCTTCAGGTAGATTGAAATCACTAAAAGTTCTAAAGGGGTAAAGGGAGGATACTTGTTCTGCTCCAAGTATACAACTATGACCTATAACCTGGCCTCTGGTCACTTGCATGGGCAGTACCGTCAGATTAGCAAGCAGTAATTGTACAGGCTCTTTGTGGGTTTGGTCTAAAATCCCAGAAACAGGCAAGGCTTGGTAAAACTTAAAGATTCAGGCAAGTAAAGCTCCAAGAAGAACTTTTCAGGTAGCTCATAGGAAATCTGGGAGTCAATCACCACTTGAGAGCCTGAGGGGATGATGATAGCGGCTGGCGCTAGCAGGGGTACCCCTTCTTCCACAGGGCAGGAAGGAGGAGGGGTACACATGTTGGAGGAGTGAGTCCTATACTTGAGTGAGAAGATACCCGTAGGGTACTCAAGCATGCAAGTTTTAAGACATTTTCCTGGGAGGCGCGGAGGTTCCTCAAAAATCAAAGGGACCTCGTATCCTAAGAGCAAAAGGTATCCATCTTGTAAGTTCACAATACCGTTATACTCTTGGAGGAATTGAGTGCCCACCAAGAGTTCATAGCTTTTGTTCTCAAGGACTACAATGGGGGAAGCAATGAGGAGCTTCCCAAACCTCATGGGTAGAGCAGAGTAGGCACCAATGGCCCGAGTTTGTGCCATGCCAGCTGTGCCATACAACTTAGTGTAGTTGAGGTCAGGAGCCAGATTAAGTGTCTTCATTAGTTTTTAAGATACTACGTTGATTGAAGAACCCATGTCCAAGATGGCTTTGATTTTAACCTTTTAGATTGATACTTCCACGCAGGTTATATCTTTCCCAAAGGGGGGCAAGACTGCCAACACATCTTTTGCAGCCTCTAACTCCTTTTCCCATTAAGCTAACATGCACTGTAACGCAGGAATCTCCTTATACACATTCTGCAATGGTAGAGATACAGTTACGTTTTGGAAGAAAGCTTTGGCTAGCTTGGCTGCTTCCTCAGAAGAATTAACCAAGACGGGAGGTCAATGGGCTTGAGCTAAGTAAGGGCAAGACACCATGGTTTTAGCTTCACTTGCAGATACTTGGGAAGTGGAGGTGGTCTTCCCAGAGTAAAGCTTGTATAGAACAGAGATAGTTTCTGGAACAGACAAGACAGAATAGCCATAACTATCAGAATCTTCACTATCAGAATCTTCAGGGTCTGAATCACAAGAGAGATTGTGGAATAGGTGAAGAATAGTTGGGGCAGAGGAAGACGGAGCTTCCTCATGAGAAGGAGGATCAGGGGGAGACTGGTCAGCAGAGAGCGTCTCTGTTTCTAAGCTGACTTCTCTTTTCTGCCTGCTCCTTGGGGTCACAACCTTCCACTTGTGTATTAGTGCAAGTAGGGAAGTGGTGCTCTATTTGGCCACAGTTATAGCAACCTTGCCTCTTAGCCTGTCCACCAGCACCCAGTGTCATAATGTGCGGTGTACAAGAGGTAGTTCCAGAATTACTGGCTTTACTTTTGTGTACCACTGTACCCCCATTGGTCAAATGAATGTCTTGCAAGATTGTCTTAATACTCTTCATAGAAGTGAGCAAAGCCTTGTGTGCCTTAAAGTTTAGGAATAGAAGCTGGTTCACTTTCAAAGCATTTGAACAAGCCATGTAAGCTTCCCGGGGAGTTAACTGCTGACTGGTGATTAACTGCTGGCCTTCAATGTAGAAACAGTCCACAAACTAAGCCAGGGTTTCCTTGGGCTTAAAGGCAATGTGCATAAATGCATTCTTCTTGACCTCCAAGATGAGATCTCCTCCAAACTCCTCAATAAGGAGGCACTTCATGTCCTCCCAAGTGACAATGGAGGGGAGCTCAGGGACCACTACTTCTTGGCATGTGGGACAAAGACAGGTGAGTATATGTTCCTTTTTGAGTTCATCATTAGCTCTACACATTGCAGTCTCATAAATGGTTAGAAAGGCAGCAATGGTAGAGGTTTTAGGATAGAATATCTGCTTGAAGGTTGGTTTGTAGTTCAGGTTGATGGACAAAGACAAGGACTGACTGTTTTCATCAGGGTTGAGGATGTTAATATGAGGGTTGCCTTCAAACTTGGATTCAGAAGTAGGTTGTCTAACCCAGAGGAGTCAAAGGCTTTCCTCTAGGGTATCCAAGGTAGAGCTGTTCTGCCCACTAATATCCCTAGCAGTGGCATCAGCAGTTCCAAATTTGTCAATCTTAATTTGTTGTACTGCCAAGGTGCCAGCAATCTCATTGAGGCAGGTGATCAGGGAAACAGTCTGAGCAACCAAGGAGACAACTTGTCCATTCAGTGTATCAGTAAAGCGGGAGAGGTTTTGTATCTCCCTTTCCAATGTGTCTTGCCTATCAGCTACATCATTTGTTGCTTCTGCAAGCTGATCTAGTGCACATGCGCAGTTGACCTGGGGTTGGCCTTCCAAACCAGGGCAGCAACCATGATTGCCATGAGCAAGAGTATTAGAAACCTTACCTTCCTCTTCATCTTCAGATTCAGATGACAAGTCCTCAGAATTAGAGAGGTGTTGCCTCAAATACTAAATTTCACCTTGCAAAGTAGTCACTTGATCAGTGAGCAAGGCAATGTGAGGGTCAGGCATAGGTTCAACTGGAGGGGGGTTCTGAACAGAATATTGACGTTGAGTGGTAGCCTTGAGCTTGGATATTGCTTCCCATACCTTGGCTTCAAAGTCAGATGGGCCTCAAAAGGAGGAGCAGAAGGAGTCACCTCAATAGACGCTACTCTATCATCCACATAATTCTGTACTTGATATAGAGTGTTACCTAGTGTAGCCTTATCCAGACCATATTAATGCTGCAGATGGCGGCCCCAAGTATCAAAATGAGCTCCCACCAATTCAAGTTGCAAATTAACATGTTCCCTGAATTGGTTAAGTTCACTAACCAGAGTCTCAAAATATTGGCAATGATTTATCAGAAATGCCTCAATTTGCTCACGCCACGCTGCCTGATGCTCACCCAATTTGTATATTCAATCTTTGATGTATACAGGGAGCAAGGAACAAAGGGAATTCAGGGAGGAGGTTAAGTACTTCTGAGAAGCCAGCAAGTTGCGCTGGTTATTGGAAATACACACAAAGAGACTGTGGGACCATTCTTGATATGCCATATTCTGAGCATGATTGTTTGAGACAGCGGTGGCTACAGCATTTAATAGTTGATTCTGGGATCTTAATGCAAGTTGATGGTGAATTAAGATGGGTTGAATGAACTGGTTGACCAATACACCAATTGTATCCATGGATTCCATCAGCACAGGGGGGGACCAAAGTCCAAGAGAAAGTAGTACAGGCCTTTGGAAGCGTACCTGGGACATAGACCAGGGATAGTGTGTTTGCACAGTGCCAGAATGGGGAAGGGAGCGGGCGGCAGCACAAGCTTGCTTGTGTTGCAACTGAACCAATGGGGATTCAGTATTTGGAATTGGGGAATACAAAATTCCAATTGAAAGGACAGAATAATAAGAATAATGTAATGTTTATTGTAGAATATTGTGATTAATATACCATATGGGAAAAGCCACAAGGCCATAAGGGGGTGGCATAGTGGGGTGTTTCATGTAAATTTAAAAGCTGAGGAATAACTCATACAGGGATCAGCAGGTCAAATTGGTAGTGCTCCTAATTAGGAGAAAGTGCCCACAGTTTGATATTGCCATCAGATTGATTCATGTTGTTAGATAAATCAAGGGGCAACTCATTGAGCGCCCCCTTTTTATGGTAAGATATATTGACAGGAAAGTCTGGAAACTTGGTTGCAACACTTGTAATTGAGAGAGAAAGCTGGAAGGGGAGCCCAAACAACCTGGGGGACAGAACCAATACCATAGGAGTTGAGGGGCATTGGTGATGTCTTCTTCTAGAGGGGGACTAGAAACTTTAGGTTGCTTGGGTACTTCAGAAACAAAGAGAGAAGGACCAGAGAATTCACGTGGGAACAGGGTAACCAAGGGGCTTGCAACCCCTGTAGTGAGCACCATTTTGTTGTGTTTGGCTCCTGGGGACAACATCCAGGAGGACACAGCAGGAAATCTTTATAAAAAAAGATTTGAGGTTTGAAGCTAGCCTTGGGTTAGCCTTCAGGGCAGAATTAAGGGCACATATCTTAATTTCCTGGAAAACAAGATGTGAAATTCCTTTTGGCAGAAAAGACAGGAAAAAGCTTGAAGATTATTAAAGCCAACACAAATGTGGATAAACTTGTCTTTATTAGGAGAAATGATTCTACTTAAATAGTAGACAAGGCAAGTGATCACTCATTAGAAAGACAGAGTGGCTGAGGGGGTCATGTTGGGAAGAGGTCATACCAAGATCAATCACAGACAGGTACAATAATCAGGAATGGGTGGATATTGGACCAGAACCATTTGGGGAAGGCAAGGAATATCTGAAATTGAAAGCAAACCCAGCCAAATCCTTACAGCTATCAATATTTGAAGGCCATATCAAAATAGCATTAATGGCGCAATTTTTGACACTCATACAGTATAAGCCAGGCCCAGAGCTGGCCATGGCTAATGTGTGGTCACAACTATACGTCAGAGCCACAAGGGGCAAGAATGGGCTCAACCCAGACTGGACTCTCCTGGTGTTACATACAAAAGTCAAAGGATTCCCACAGTACTACAGATATAACAAGAGAAACCATCATTAAAAAACAAGCACCTATTTGCCAACGTCTATGGAACCCTACACCAAAAAATGTCCAACAGGACAACTACCCCATACATTTTCACACATCAGCAAGTCAATACCATTTTGCGTTACCACAGAGACCTTGGCCACACAAAGAGTTGTAACCTTTACAAATTCCTAAAACACAAGGCCTGGTGGCCGGCCTTGTATCAAGATGTTCAATAAGTCTTGGACCAGTGTGAGGTATGTGAAAAATTTGCAAGGAGTGAGACCCTGCCTAAATCAGTACTACCTATTTGCACACAACTATCATTTAAAGTATGGGCCCTGGATATTGTGGGGCCTATGCCCAGGAAACATAATGACAAAAATTACATTATTACCACCATTGATTTTGCAACAAGGTGGCCAGTAGCCCAAGTAGTTAAAACACATACCAGCAACAACATACAACACTTCATAGGAAAAGAAAATTATCATCAAGTTCGGAAAGCCAGAACTCCTGATAACTGATGGAGGAAATAATTGACCTCTGAAGATATCAACATGTACCTCACCAAGAATGGGGTCCAGCACACAGTGACAACACCTTACCACCCTCAAGCCAATAGATACGTAGAGCAGCTGAATGACAGCCTTGTACAAGCCTTGGCCAAACTCATCACTGGGAGACCTGAGGACTGGTACAAGCAGCTACCAACTGCATTACTTGTATGCTGGACTTGTGTGAACAGATCCACCGGCAAAAGCCCCTTCCAGCTAGTTTATGAAACACAACCCAATATCATCCAGGCGCTATCAGGACCTAAGCTGGAGATGCCAGACAAGGTTCCTCTCTGCTCAGATCCCCAGGTCATAAAGGCCAATAGCAACCAATTATAAAAGGAAGAAAAGCGTCTACAAAAGTCCTTTGCCCTCATAAAAGACAGACACAAGGTTGGCAACAAAGTCTGGGTCATGAATACCAACAAGAATAAATTGCAACCAGAAAAAGTTGGCCCTGCCATCATCATAAAGGTAAACAAAAACAACACTTACCTTGTGCAAGGGCTCAGAAAACGTAAACAGGACAAAGTCCTTCACCATGATTGCCTTAGACCCTGCAAAGCAAGGCAAAAACAACGAGAGACTGTGTTACCTGCCACCAAACAGCAGTTAGTCCAATTTGGCGCCCAGGCTCCCAACAACCTCCCTGACAACCTTCCCCCAGAGGAGGCCAACCCTCAGTTGGGGATGTCAAAACAGCAGGCTTGACTCGTCAGCAAGGTTCTGAGTAAGCAAGTTTGTGACCCGCAACTTGAGTATCCATTCACCTGAAGCCAAGTTAGGAATAAAACTCAAATTACCAAATACAACAACATGAATAAGAAGCTGATCACTCTTGGTGGGTGACTTGTTTTAACGCTTGACTCATTACAAGGATCAAGCCACCCCTTTCACCATCTAACTGTGTGATCAACACAATCATGTTCCTGTTATCTTTGATTCACAATAACTATATAATCACTATCTCTCAATAAAGATTATTATCTAGTTTCTAAATATTTTCCCCTTGCAACTCTGCTAAAACTACACAGTTATGACAATAAAAGAGTTGAGTAATGTGACAGAAATTGACAGATAGTAAGAAGAGGTCTTCATGTGATGTGGAATAAACTCCCAAATACATAATGAGCTAATTATTAACCACCACCAAAGCTTCAAATACAGTTTAGCAAAATTTCCAAAGGAAACACTGGGGTTTAAAAGAATGATTAAACCAACCAAAGGAGTACCAGATAAATAGCCTGTAAAAGAATTAAAGTGTCTTCAGCATAAAACTATGGAAATTGAGAAGTCACAATTGTCTCAGTTTCAGATTTGGCAGGAAAGACACCAAGATTAGAAGGCATTGCAGTAACGTTAGGAGGCACCAACAACAAAGTACACAAGGCAGGGCCCCATATACTAGTGATAATTTGATTCAAGATCAAGTTATACAGAATGTAGTGTAGTAGACCAACTACTGGATGCATTGTTAAAATAAAGTCAGAGGAGGTGAATATTTGGTTTATTGAGTAATTTAGGGAGGACTCAACTCTTAAGAGTTGAACAGTGAAATTTATCTAATATGTACCATGTTTTAACTAAGAAATAGCACCTGGATCTATGGCTTCTATTATGTCTGAATTATATAAAGAGTACCTCAACCAGAACACAAAAAAACCCTTGAGCAAATAATTTCTGTTGACAATTCTGATAAATGAGGTTGTATTGAGCAACTATTAGATTACTCTACTTATCAGGCTTGACTTACACAGAGTGATCAAATCAAGATGACAAACATGGACAGCAGGTACCCATTTCTTGTCAATGGTATGATTTAAATCTGTCAACTTGGTTAACTTAGTTAACTGTTTACCCAGCTTCCAGGCCTTAAAGTTAGGACAGATAATACCAGGTATTACTGTAAATTCAGAACCTGAACGTAAAAATGCAGGATTGTCAAATCCTTGGTCCAAATTTTGAATCCCTTTTACAGGCAACTCAGCTGAGTGAAAATTAAAATATTTAATAAAATCCACCATTTAATTTGACTTTTTTGGTTTATTTAAATTGGCAAATTTTGAATCTCTTGAGCAGATAACTCAACTAACAAAAGACAAAACTCAGCAAACAAATGCAGGATACATGAATCAGGAATGCAGGATTCTAATGTACAATTTGTGATTTCCTGTATTTCAAACAAATCATAGACATCATGTGAAAATTAACAAATCTGAAATTGCGGGAGTGTCAAATCCAAGAACCAAGTTTCAAATCAAAATTGTGATGAATTTGAAATAAATATAATTTATGAGTGTATCAAAAAAGATGATAAAGGATCTAGAGTGGATTTGTGCAAATTCTTTTAGGAAGCAAATGCATTCTCAAAATTCACCCTATTCCATTTTAGGAAGGCTAGAATTTAGAGCATAATATTCACAAAATTGACATATTTAACAATAAAATTGACTAAAATATACATTCCTCTTCTCAAGTTTAAAATTTTAATAAAATTTTATTATGTCTTCTTCCAACATCAACCAAGTCAACAAGCTGTTCCCTGGCCTTGACAAAATCATGCAGGGCTACACTGGGTCTCTTAACAGTGAAGCCTCTGTCTATGGCCACTCCCAAACCGCAGGCCCCTCTGCAAGCCCCACCCAGGAGTGTGTTCTTTCTCCTGCATTTTCAAGCATGGCCCTGTTTGCCCACCATGCACAGGCAGCTGCCAACCAAAATCCCTTATCATTGATGGCATCCAGAACCAGCCATTTGAGCCATGGGGTCACCCAGAGAGCCCAGAACCCCAAAACAGCCAATCAGATGGCATTGACCAGTTCCCAAGATGGACATATCCCTCCCGCAGCCAATCAGCCTGCAAGACGCAGAAGAAAATTGATCACTCTGGACATTGTTCTCAAAATGGTTGAAAAGCAAGGGAAGCTTATGTCCCTCAGGGAAATTGCAGCCGCAATGGGTTTTGCAAAGTCCACTGTGGCTGCAACCCTGCAAGCCCACACCAACTGTGGCCCCCCGCCAAGAAGACCCCAACTGGTGCTTGTACCTCAACCAAAAGTGAAAAAGCCCACCCTCTCATGATGGCCATTATGGAATGTGACCCGTGAATGCCCCTGGTCCAGGTATGTCTCCAGTTGGGACTACATGGCATCTTCACCAACAAAAGAACAGTGAATTCATGGATGCACAGAGTTGTGGTTGCTGCTAGAATCTTGTCCAATCAAGTTCTCAGTGGCCCCATTTTGGTGGATACCAACCCATACAATGCAACCATTATTAATTTTATTAAAGGGATGGCAATGAGGGCCCATAATGACGTCATCTTCCTATCATACGCCAAGATCTCAGCCAGTATCAAAACTTTGGAGAGAAGCACATCCAATCTGACGTGTACAAGCGCGGCCCAATCTTTTATTGGTTTTTTGGTGTTTTATTGGAAGTTTCCCCATTGAGCGTCAATTATTACTTGGCAATATCAAACACCGCAGATGGGTATGCCTACCAGACGGAGCTCAAGGACATGCTGGAGGAGTGGGCCACCCAAAACGCCGTGCACACAGTTGTACTGAGTGCGGAGATGGAGCAGCGGGAATGGGCTACCCAAAAAATCAGGGCTGCAGGGCATACCTGCTGGTACTACCCCATCAACTGCACCAACATGCACCTTGCAGATGTATGTCTCTACAATTTTGGTTCTGCTCTCAGGTGCTTAAAGCCTGCCACCTACAATGAACTATGCACCCAAATTGATATGGGTTATGAGCTTTTTCCTTCTGCGTCTGTCCAGGACTTATTTGATCTCATCATCTTCTATGCAAGTGATAGTGATAAGTCCAGAAAGGACCCCCACCTCCCCTCACACCACTCCATCTGTTTTGTCAAGCCTGCATATGTGACAGAAGAAGAATTTAAGCAATTGAAGCAATCTGCTCTTGCTGCCCCTTCCCAGTCAACAAACCCAGCCTCACCCCCCCATCAAGATCAAGCCACCTGCCTTCCAACCCTGACTCCCAAGCAACCACCCATTCCCTCACCACTATCTCTGATGCTGTCCCTTTCATAGGTGCAGATGAAGGCAATGTCCATTCCGCCCATTCCCTCCCCTTCCTGTCATTTGATTAGTAAATAAATCTTTTCTAGGTGACTACTATTAAAAATGATTTTTTCTTTCAGTTCATAAATAATAATATATTTTTTACATTGTTATAAGTTTCTGTGTGTAAAGAATGTTGTACATTTGATGTGATAGCATATACTTATTTCCGAGGATATTTTCATCATCATCATCATTAATAAATTGAAGACACTAAACGTAAATATTGCATTAGAATATTGCAATTAGACGTCAACTATTGATATTTTGATATTATGTGCATAACTCAATGTATTTTATTTAATTAAATTCATTGTAAACAAGGCCTTTTCATTTTAATTTATTTAAATTGGCTGTGTTTATACTACAGAGCCATTAACGCTTAGTACAAATATTAATAATTAGTGCATTTTACAGCCTGTATATTTACCTATTGGTAATAATTCTGTAAACTTTTCAGTCAGATTTTGCGAGGTAATAATAATGTAATGTGTTAATAGAATACTGTTCATTGTCATTAATTGGCTGATTTTCTTTGATGTGGCAATTGTGCATTTTCTGATTTTTACACACTAGTATCCAATTGATTGGCTTCATATTCAATTGCACAGGCAATAGGAAAACAAGCCGCCACCCCAAGACTGGATGTGGTTGGGGTGGCAGCTTGTTTTCCTATTGCCTGTGCAATTGGATGTGAAGCTTCCAATTGGATACTAGTGTGTAAACATCAGAAAATGCACAATTGCCACATCAAAAAAAATCAGCCAATTAATGACAATAAACAGTATTCTATTAACACATTACATTATTATTACCTCTCAAAATCTGACTGAAAAGTTTACAGAATTATTACTGTTGAGCAATTTGCGTTATTGCTGATATGTTCAAAGCTACAGATAGATGTTAGCCTTGCCAATGTACTCTACCTAATCCTATGCAAGAGCACTACAGACTACAATAGAATAGAACTTAGAAGAGATTACTTTTATTGATACTGGAGTACAATCTAGCCAGTGGCTGCAATCTATCCAGGTGTAACTATGAACTTTTTTCTGTCCTTTTGGGTGTCTATATCAATATATACTGCAACAACCCTTGTTTTTGTCCTTTCAGACAGTTCCCAGTGGCTACCTTTGCAATAGGTCTATCTTTGCTGGCTACGCCCATCCTGATTGGCTGTCCTTGGCACGTGATATGCTACTAGCCTTAGCAGGCGTCCATGGCACCTCAGCTACAGCCTACGCTCTTCTTGAGCTAGCCTACTGTCATTTATCAATTGGCTGTATCTTACACACCTATTATTGCACTGGGAAACTATGCCGTATTTAGTTGGTGCTTAGAAATTGTCCCTGTTCAGCCCTCCTACATTGGAAGGTAGAATTTTGTTATTCCATTTACAGGGCTTAATCAGTGATCCTTTTCTGGTTGGCAAACCTTCTTCTTATTAATGCAACAAGTCAAATTGAGGATTATACACCGTATAATTGCAGACTCAATCCATTATTGACTCAGAGGATTATCTGCCATGTAATACTGACCCAAACCGGATAAGGAACCCAATTATACACTGTGTAATACTGATCTGGACTCGGTATTTCTTAGCCACTTGTATATCACTTGTTTGATATGGACATATAAGTCCATCAGGATGTGTTAAGCTGAGTTGATGAAACGTCCAGTAGGGTAGAATAGGTGATATACAATTGATGATTTTGTGATTACACGCCGTGTAATCAATGATATTCAATATATTGGCTAATGTTTATGTGGCGTATAATAAGTACATCAATTATAATATAGCAAGCAATATACGGCGTATAATCTTATCACATTGGGGACAATCAGTGGTAATACAGCGTGTAACTGATTAAGATCTGCGTGCAATGATTAACCTGATCATTTGTGGTCAATCAGCCTAATCTCACATTTCCCCCCTCTTGACCATAAATAAGGAGGGTAAAAAGAGAGTTAGGAATTATGGCTTTCTCAACCACGTATTCACGGCTTAGCAGCAAAGAGGAGTACCAGGAGTTCCTGAAAACCATGTCTGTGAAGCGTTGTCAGGAATTCAGCTACCAGAGTAAGGAGGCACGCCGTCTCCAATTCTCCAGTTGGCGTTTTTTAAAGCTCATGGTAGTGACACGCTCAGAGCTGTCCTTGGTCACCACCGTGGTGACCAATCCCTTCCAACGTCCAAATAGCCTGATCCTGGAGAAAGAAGCCAAGCATGGGGATTGTCCTCCTTTGGTGATTGGAAGAGCCAGTTGATCTACCCCTGTAGACCTGGAGGTCTGGCGGGCCAGGGCTGTTGTTCCCTGCACCCCTGCTGTGCCTTACACCCCTGATCCAGCTTTTTTCAAATCTGTGGTCCTAACGTACGGCCTGGATCATGCAGACTTTGAAGTTAATAGCCTTTTTCAGGTTTTGAACTTCTGAGTGAGTTTCTCTTTGTCCTTCTGTCTTGTGGCCAGGGGATAGATGTCCACTCCCGTCTTTGCCACTCCAAGCAGTACCACCCACCTGCTGTTTGTTCTGTGGCTCTTTGCAAGCTGGCCCGGCCTCTTGAGGGGGTCTTAGTGGAGCTGCCTTGTTCCAATGTGGCATTGTATGCTGAGTACGTGTGGGTGATTGATTTCAACCAAGCGGTAGTGTGGGTCTGGTCCCATGCTTGGGGGCCCAGTCCCAACTCTACCCGTCAGTGGGGTCTTTGACGCACTGATAACCAACACAACCAACTGGCGGCGGCCATCAATCTAACCTTGGAGCAGCTGGAAACTGGGGATCCCTCCCAGTATCTTCCTTATATGGCTTTGGTGGGGAATCTTTTCCTTGTGCCAAAGCCTTTGCTTCCTTGGGTTTCATTGGCCCAGATGCAGGCCATTCTAGAGTTCTACCAATGTGAAGTGCTTTGCCGCCAGCGGGGACTTCCGGCTGATTACCCCTCCAAAGGGTTTATTGTGGAGTGCCTGGTGTTAGGAGCGTGCTTCCCTATTGAGTGTGGGCTGGGTTGGCTTGCAGGGGGGAGCTGGCCTTGAGTGCACCCATTATGCACTGGGAACGGCTGTCCCCTGAAGCGCAACACATGTGGTTACAGAACGTTGTTGTTCTCTATCAGGTGGTGGCCACCCACGCTATTGATGACTATGTAGAGGCCACCACCCACAATGTCTCTGAAGAGCCTGAGGAGGAAACTCACCAATAAACCTTCATAGGACTAAGTCCTCTTTCTTTATAGTGCACTTTTATATTTTATTTTCATATTTATATCTTTTTTATATTCTAATATTTTTTATTGCTTATATTTTTATATTTCCATATCTCTTTATATATTCCCTATCATGAATCATAGGATGTGCCTATATTACTTATGTTATTTTTTATGGTGAGTTCAGATAGTATTTAATTAGGCCCTTCCTTTGGGGTGCAGAATGGGTAAAGGAACTTTGTATGTACAGGGTTGAATATGCGTCCACTATTCTAATCCTTGATGATGTAGGCGTCAGGTGAGGTCTTCTCTATGATCTCAAATGGACCTACCCATAGTTTTTCTAATTTGTGGGATCTACCGCTCCTCTAGTGTTGCAGTATGCAACCCCCTCCCCCTACCTCAAAAGAAGGCAATGAGGCCCTACTAGCGGAGTCTCTTTCAAATCTGGCTTGGGTCTTGGTAGCTGTGTTGCTAAAAGCAGATGCCTGCAATTTGATGAGGGTGTCAGCCAGTTGTCCTAGGTACTGATCATAGTAAAGCTGCCCAGGGTTGCCTGTGGCTGAGTATAAGACAGGCAGAATGGCAGGATGTTGACCATACATCAGCTGAAAAGGGGACACACCTGTGGTGGAATGCAACGAGATGTTGTACACAAACACTGCTGCTCCTAAGTATGTTTCCCAAGAGGATGTACGCAATGAAGCCAATTTCTGGAGGATCTGGGTTAGGGAACCATTGACACGTTCCACCATACCATTGGTTTCAGGGTGGTAGGGAGTGGAGAGTACTCCGCGGACTCCCATGAGATTGTTCACCCTTGATATTACGGAGGCCGTAAAATTAGTCCTGTTATCTGAGAGCAGGAACTGAGGACAGCCATGGCAAAGTATAATGGCATCCAAGACAAATTTTGCAGTGGAGGGGCGTCAACTTTCCTTAGGGGACAGGCTTCCACCCAATTAGTTAGGTGATCTATAGCCACTATCACATATCAAAAGCCAGGGCTGCTACGTGGGAGTGGTCCCAGTACGTCCATTGATACAGTATGCCAAGCAAAATGGGGTTGTACCATTTGGTAGGTTGTGCTTTTGCGTAGAGGTTTATTCCCTTGGCACTCAATGTAGCAGTCAATTGTCTCCTGAACATCAAAATCCATTGCCTCCCAAAAGTAAGTGTGAGACAGGATCTCTTTGGTCTTCCAAAAGGCACCATGACCTGTTGCTTTATGAGCGGCTGTAAAAATGCTAGTCCTTTTGGAGAGAGGAGGGAATATATGTTCCTTACCATTCACTAGCTTGTACAGTACTTCATTGCATAGTGTTGTATCCTTCCAAAGGTCCTGTAGAAAATGCTGTACTTTATCAGGTTTGTTGCTAAACTTCCCAGTCATCATCTTCTGGTACAGCTGATCCACTAACAAGCTTACCAGAGCCACAGTGGGTAAGCGGGAAAGGCAGTCCACGTTCTGGTACTTGCTGCCAGGACAGTGAAGGATCTCATAGTCTAGGGCCTGTAGTTTCAATGCCCATTGAGCCAGTTGGCCTTCTGGTTCCTTGAGGCTCTGGAGCCAAGCTAGGGATGCGTGATTGGTGACCACTGTGAACTGTACACCATGAATGTAGATCCAAAACTGTTTTCATGTGTAGATGACTGTCAGGCATTTGCGCTCTGTCACTGTATAGTTGCGTTTGTGGACGTTGAGTGTCCTACTGGCATAGGTTACAGGGTGTTAGAGTCCTTTGTTGTCAAGTTGGGATAGTACAGCCCCAACTGCGGTAAGCAAGGCGTTGGTATGGATCACAAATGGTCTGTAAAAGTCTGGGTACATCAGAACAGGGTCGCTTGACAAGGCCAAGCGTAGCTTGTCAAAGGCTCCTTGGCATTTTTTACTCCATACAAAGTCAACTCCAGACTTCAGCAGGTGGAAGAGAGGTTCTTCAATGGCCGCAAAGCAGGGGATGAACCATCAATAGTAGCCAACCATACCCAAGAATACCTGTATGTCATGCTTTGACTCCGGGCGCTTCATCTTAGATATGGCTTCAGTTTTTGCGGGCTGGGGCTGTAGGCCGTGACTGTCTATAACAAAGCCCAGGTATTCCAGCTGATCTTTGAAGAACTGGCATTTGCGCAGCTTTATCTTAAGATTGGCAGCAGCTAACCTCTTGAAGACCTCTTCCAAATGAGCTAGATGTTCTGTGAAAGTCCTAGAGAAGACATTGATGTTGTCCAGGTATACTAGGACACAGGAGAGTTTAAGGTCACCTAGGATGGTGTCCATTGCTTGCTGGAAGGTTGCAGGGGCGTTGCACAGCCCTTGCGGCATCCTCGTTGGTTGAAATAATCCCTGTGAGGTTATGATGGCGCATTTTTCTTGTTCTTTGGGAGGTAGCTCAATCTGCCAATAGCCCAATATGAGGTCCATAGCGGAGAAGTACTTGGCACCCCCAAGGCGGTCCTATGTGTTGTCTATTTGAGGTAAGGGATACAAGTCCTTCTTGGTGACCTTATTGAGGCGTTGATAATCAATGACAACTTGGTTGGAGCCATCTTTCTTCTTGACAATCAGAATAGGAGATGCCCAAGGACTTTTGGACAGGATCAGCATACCCTGTTTTAGCAGTTCACTGACCTCTTCTGAGAAAACTTTTTTGTTAGCTTTGGATTGTTGTATAGGGCGCATGCAGATTGAAGGAGTGGTTCCTGTATCAATGTGGCGGGTTACTCCTTCAGCACAACCCAGATTGTGGTTGCTTTCTGGAAAAGATCAAGCGGTACTTCTCAAACAGCAAAGATGCCTGAGCTTGCTCCTCAGGGCCAAGGGAGGAAAGGTTAGCTAGGGGGTAGTCAGATGGACTACTGGTCCAGGTTTGTCCGGTATACCCATTTCCTCAAATGTACCAAATCCCTTAACCTCAGATAGTTCCTCCGTAGGGTAAAAGTGTAAGAAGCCTACTACTTGGTCTTTCTTGATAGAAAGCGTCTTCTTTGTGAGGTTGGCCAAGAGAACATGTATCTCCTGTTGGCCAGGGGTAACAATTCCTGGAGCAATGCACGGTTCAAAGCGAGAACAGCCCCAGGGTTCAACAACTTCTCCATACAGCCCTTCAGGGACAACCACAGACAACCCAGTCTCCGCAATCTTCTGGTGTCCAGGCTCCAGGGAAAAAGTGGACCTGGTCCTCAGCAGAAAACCCTTATGTTCCAGAATCTGTGTAGGAGGTTTATGCCTATTTTCCCTGACAAGTTTTTATTATACAGGGACAATTCCGTCGGTGTAGGCCAGGTTGAAAAATTTGCAGGGTTTGGGCGCGGTGTCTTGACCTTCCTTACTGAAGAACAAGGGTAGGGTCTGCCTGAGGATTTCAAAGGTGGCAAGACCCCAGTGTTTCATAGCTCCATATTTTACCAAGAAGGAGGTGCCTATTAGGAAATCATAGGTGTTGTTTGGTAGTACAACTGCTGGAGCAGATACCGCAATGGAGCCAAATTGCATAGATAGTGCACTGTATGCTCCCACAGAGTATGTAGGTTCCTTGCCAGCTGTACCAAAGGGTGATCTGTAATCAACATCCGGGGCTATACCCAATTTCTTCACCATCTTAGTGGAGATGATGTTAAACAGAGCACCACTATCCACTATGGCTCAAATGCAATGTTTGTTAACCAATATGTCAATGTAGGTACAATCAATATAAGAGTCATCGAGGCTTTTTAATGTATGTATCCCATTCTCCTTGTCACTCTCCAAGGTTTGGAGCAAACTCTTGCAGACATTGGGGTATGCAGACTTAAGCTTCTCCAGCGGAAAAGCTACTTGGATTGACTTTAGGTTTGGGGTGTCATTGGAACATGGTGAGCAACAATTTTCCCTTACATCCTGTAGCTGGGCTGCATATGGCTTTGAGACTTCAGCCAGGGCAGCCTCTTCTTGCTTGACTTTACTTTGGGACCGTGTTGTCACAGCATAGAGGTTGTTGGCTACAACCATGTGGATTGCGTCTTCATGCAGCCCTTTGGGATATTGGTCTTTGGGGCCAGGTTTGATGGGAATGTTGAGGGATTTGGCGGAGGTATAATTTCCCTCTTCTACTCCGCCTTTGCTTTTCCCTCACTTGTGCCAGCAGGGTGGGCTTGTACCATGTGCACCTTCTTGGCGTTGGATGGGCACTTTGATTTCCAGTGCCTGGCAGTGTTGCAAGTAATGCAGTAGGGGCCCTTCACGTCAGGAGGATGTGCGGAGGTCTTAGTGGAGTCCTCCTTCTGAAAGCGTGGTTTCTCGTAGGCTGGCTTAGGCTGTTTGGACTTGGGGCAATTGGGAGGACCAAACGTCTTGGCATGGCTTTGGAGGCAGTCAACAATTTCCGACACGTCTTTGCCTTTAGTGTAGGCGGGGGCCATTGCTCTGTGGAGCTCTTTGTACAGGTGAGTGGCCTGCTTCATTGCAGCGCAGATATTGAAGGTGGAGACTGTACCAGAGCCAAGGAGTACCAGCACATTGTGGTAGAATTGTTCTGTGAATTCCTGCAGGGTTTTGCCAGGAGAGAACTTTATTGCGCCAAACTCAGACTTCCTGATGAAGAGGATGTCCTCCCCACCAAACTCTTCCAACACTGCCTGCCTAGCCTCTTGATACATCCTGTCTGTTGCAGGCAGGCGTGGCATCACTAGATTGACGCTGGTTGCATCCAGTGTGGTGATGAGTGTGGTTGCCTTTTGGTGGTTGGTGGCGCCTCTCATGGCCATCTCAAACAGTCTTAGACAGGAGTGCACATTCCCTTGTTTGTCAAATTTAGGAAGGTTCAAGGGTTTGAACCATTCATTCACGGCTGTAGTCTTGGGAGGTTGGCGGGGGAGGCAGTGAATTGCCTATCTGCCGTATAACTATGCCTGGCCTTGGTGTTGCCTTTGGCGTGAAGGGTTCTCTTGAAGGAAGGGTTGTGAAGACCTCAGGAACCCCCCTGTTTGGTGATTACCCTTCCTCCTTAGAGGTATCAGCAGCATCTTCATAGTGATCCATACATGTTGAAGATGAAGTCCGATGGCTGCTCAAGATGCAGTTGCAGCCTTTTGTTGCCAGTAGCTGCATCTGGGCTTCCATCCTATCCAGGCGATCATGAACATTGTTGTTTACCATCTGTCAGCTTTTCTGACGGAGCTCAGACTCTACAGTTACAGTTGTTTTAGAAAGGCGTGAAATGGCGTTCCTCAGTGTCAGCTGTTCCATTTGTAGCGCTATGATAATCTCATGTTCTCTGGCAAACTCCTCTTTGTATCCTTGGATTGTGCTCTCTAATGTTGCTATTCTGCTCTTGAGTGTACAAATCTTTGAACTGTATGGGCAGGGTAGCGGCTTTGGTGTAGATGATTGGGACGCCTTTGCTTGGTTGTCAACTCTAGTTTCCAGCCTCTGGAAATTGTCCAGAACATACTTTTTGAATTGGTGGAGGCGTGAGCCCAACTGCTCTACTTCTCTGTCTAGGGCAATAATGTTTTAATCCAATGTGGTCATGTTGTCTGCCATTCTAACGCCAAATTTGTCTGACTTGGCACAGAACTTGTGGATGTCTTGCAGCCATGCTAGGGAGGCTCCATGTGCATCCATTGCTTTGTAGACCATGGTTCTGAGCTTTGTGTTCAGTATGTCAATCAGTTTATCAATCCGAGCATGTGTGTTTCCCCCCATGGACTGATTAGCCAGGACCACAGCACACATCTCCAAAAAGGAGGTGTTGGCTGTGGCCCATTGTTCAGCCTCGTTGCGGCGGCAGGAGAGGAGGGCGTTACCAAGGGAGGAAAGTTTGAGGTTCTGTTGGGCAGCCACAAGTTGGAGTTGTTTTACTGAAGGCTGGACAAAGCCAGCAAGGTATTCCACGGCGTGATCACCACTACCAAGGCGTTCCTGGAGAGCCTGGAACGTAGCGTTGCGGTAAAGCCAGTAGAGCTGCCAGCGGGATTCCTGGTCCTGGTAGTGAAAGAACAGGCTCAGATTCTGGTCTGGGCAATCTAAGTGACAGAGGCAGTATCCCCAAAGCAAGGTTTTGGCCAGCTCAACAATCTGCGTGCAATCATATGAGCCAACCAAGGCAGGACCCTCGGGAACAGAGGGCAACAGGGCCACAACCAAAGGGACAGTTGCAGGGGGTGAACAACCATGGGGTTGCTCAAAGAAAAGACAGGAGCACACTCACTGTCAGACGTTTCCATCTTGTGCCCATGCTTGTCAATAAAGCTAGGCAGAGGCGGTGCCAGGGACAATTCCTGGCGGACGGGGGCAGTTTCCTGGGGCATTGGCAGAGGCTCAATTTTGAGTGAGCACCAATGTTGAGCAACATGGCATTATTGCTGATATGTTAAAAGCTACAGATAGATGTTAGCCTTGCCAATGTACTCTACCTAATCCTATGCAAGAGTACTACAGACTACAATAGAATAGAACTTAGAAGATAATTACGTTTATTGATACTGGAGTACAGTCTAGCCAGCAGCTGCAATCTATCCAGGTGTAACTATGAACTTTTTTTGTCCTTTCAGGTGTCTATATCAATATATAATGTAACAACCCTTGTTTTTGTCCTTTCAGACAGTTTCCAGTGACTACCTTTGCAATAGGTCTATCTTTGCTGGCTACGCCCATCTTGATTGGCTGTCCTTGGCACATGATATGCTACTGGCCTTAGCAGGCGTCCATGGCACCTCAGCTACAGCCTACGCTCTTCTTGAGCTAGCCTACTGTCATTTATCAATTGGCTGTATCTTACACACCTATTATTGTGCTGGGAAACTATGTTGTATTTAGTTGGTGCTTAGAAATTGTCCCTGTTCAGCCCTCCTACATTGGAAGGTAGAATTCTGGTATTCCATTTACAGGCTTAATCAGTGATCCTTTTCTGGTTGGCAAACCTTCTTCTTATTAATGCAACAAGTTGAATTGAGGATTATCCGCCGTATAATAGCGGACTTGATCCATTAGTGACTCAGAGGATTATCCGCTGTGTAATACTGACCCAAACCAATAAGGAACCTGATTATACGCCGTGTAATACTGATCCAGACTCGGTATTTCTTAGCCACTTGTATATCACTTGTTTGATATGGACATATAAGTCCATCAGGCTGTGTTGAGCTGAGTTGATGCAACGTCTGGTAGGGTAGAATAGGTGATATACAATTGATGATTTTGTGATTACACGCTGTGTAATCAATGATATTCAATATATTGGCTAACGTTTATGCGGCGTATAATAAGTACATCAATTATAATATAGCAAGCAATATACGGTGTATAATCTTATCACATTGGGGACAATCAGTGGTAATACGGCGTGTAACTGATTAAGATCTGCGTGCAATGATTAACCTGATCATTTGTGGTCAATCAGTCTAATCTCACAATTACCAATAGGTAAATATACAGGCTTTAAAATGCACTAATTATTAATATTTGTACTAAGCGTTAATGGCTCTGTAATATAAACACAGTCAATTTAAATAAATTAAAATGAAAAGGCCTTGTTTACAATGAATTTTATTAAATAAAATGCATTGAGTTATGCACATAATATCAAAATATCAATAGTATACGTCTAATTGCAATATTATAATGCAATATTTATGTTTATTGTCTTCAATTTATTAATGATGACGACAAAAAAATGTATGCATCAAAGATAGTACTATAAAAGCCAGTTTTTTTATGGAATTCAAACAAAATGTCATCAATCTATAACTTAATCAACAAATTAGAAGCTCACCTGCAAAAGGTTGTTGAAATTGAGAAAAACATCAGAGAAATAGTGACAGGAAAGCTAGGGGACAAGGGCCAGCCACTGATCCAGCCAAAAGAAGATGCTCTGAACAAATTGGGAAATATTATAGATGAAAGAAATAAAGAAAAATTACTTATTCTACAGGGAACTATTTTATCAAGTCTAAAGTTCAACAACACAGGATACAACTCGTGGGAATTCTGGCAGGGGGCCAAAGAAAACAATGAGAAGATCAGAATAATAGAAGGAATAGAAATTCAAAAGGAAATCAACACAAATGAAGAGGAAAACAATCAAATGGAAACAGATGAAAACAAAACACAATCAAGAAGCAGAAGCGCTTCAATAAATACAGAAGCTTTTTCAAATGAAACACAAAAAGAAACACAAGTTGCAAGCAGGATAAGGAAGATCAAGCCTAAGAAGAGCACTGAAGAGCATCCAACGCTCATGAAGTTTGCTGATATGGCGCCTGTGGCTGAGGGGGCCACAGGGGAAACAATCAGTAAGTCTTTTTATGTTTTACTTATATTTATTTTTAGTCATCACCAGGAATGGGGATGAGGTCGCGGAAGTGGCAGCTTTTACGCCAAGTTGGTTTTATGGGGGCTACCAGTCACTGGTGGCCCCTATAAAACAAATAAATAAAAATCAAATAAATAAAATAGTTCAGCAGAATATGAATATGTTTTTTAATAGTGAAGCTCAAATCAGGGAATATCAACCACCTGCTGGGTGCTTGCCATGGATAAGAGAAGCATACAAATTAGGATCAACAATCAAAATAAAAGAAATGAATGAAATTCGCGGGGATTTGAAACTGAACTTCAATGAATACATATATGAAAGCGTTCAAAGGTTCCTATTCTCAAATATCAACAAGTACAAAAAAAGTTTAATAAAAACCAATTTTCAAATAGGAAATGAATATCTGAAATCAGCAATTTTCAATGAAATTTTTAAGGCTCTATCAAATAAAGTTGGGGATGCAGTCCTCTTGAATAGTTTTAAACCTTTAATGACATTGTTTGCCGAGGCCTGGGGGGAAGATTCAAGTTGGGCGCCCCCGGTACCCTCTTCAAATTTAATCAGACTTCCTATATTAATAGGTTAGTTCAGACTTTCAAGAAATTGTACATGTTCTCCAAAAAATATACCTCACAAAGGATCCATGTCACGGTGTACCTGGGAATCCTGCTCCATTGCATACTGAAAGCCAACATGAAAAAATTAGAAGATGTACCTATACAGATTGACATATGCTGCGTAGCCCTCAACAAACAGAAGACACCACAGGGATACAGGACAGTCAAGCACGTCCTCTATGATTCATTCACATTGGCAACACTATACAGGTACTATGTGCCCCCCAAAAAACCTGCTAATTAATTCCCTCACCTGTCTGCCTTTTATAAGACGTTTGGCCACCACCGGGGTGCTGAGCGCCACTCCCCTAGCAATTGGCGCCAGAGTCATCCACCACATACAGAAGAGTATGTGGTCCCAATTGGACGCACTAGCAGAAAATTTGATTTTGGGGTATAATTCCCCGGAATAATCACATTCCCCTTGCAATTTGCATTCCCCTAATAAATCATTTTCCCTTGCAAAAAAACTTTTTTATTTTTTATTTATTTTTAAATATTAAAATTTAAATATTAATATTTTAATACTAAATACTTCACTATTTTAAAATTTTACTTGTAAAATTTTAATAGTAAAACATTTAATATAAAAATATTTAATATTAAAATATTTACTGTTAAAATATTTTAATATTATATATTTTAATATTAAATATTTTACTATTAAATATTTTACTATTAAAAATATTTAATATTTTAATATTGAATAAATCACAATTAAATAAAAATTGGTGTATTTTGAATATTTAACCTTTAATATTAAACTTTTAAGATTTTTAATTATATTTTTATTTTAAAATTTTAATTTTTTTCAATTTTTAGTAGGTAAATTATAGTATTAACATATCTAAATATATTACAAGACAATAGTTAAAGTTGAAACCACATCAAATATTTAAAAATAAGTTAAAAATGTTTTTATTTATTATTTATTATCTTGTTGAGGTTGGGTCCATTTATCTCAAAGATAAACATGGAGAATTGAAATTATCCGCATCATGCGGCCCGCTCCACTTATGTTCCAAACACGTGATTGTTTAGAACTCAAATTACCTTTCCCTTGTAATATGAATTGATAAACATATTCAATATACTTGAACTGCGTCCTAAGTACAAATTAGTAAGGTTTACATAAAAATCATTGGTTGCTGTGTTGTGTAGCTACAGTGGCACTGAAATACCAAGGAGCAGATGATGACATGCAAGGTCCAATTTGTGGCTTAGAAAAGGCAAAGTACCAAAATGATTCACAATTATTTAAATAAAATATTTTTTCTATCTTTTTTATTATTTATTTATTTGTTACCGCAAAAGCCAATAATATTCAGTGCATCATATAAAAATAAATCCCTCTTATCTAGTATAATTAATTTTACTTCCCTTTTCTAGTATTCTTAAATGTCTATAATACAATCAAACGTCACATTGTTATATATAAATAATAATTTGAGTCCTAATAAAAACAAAATAAATAAAAATAAAAACAAATAAAACCAGGGCGCCCATTTATCTGATTGGCTCAGAGGCCAGGGCTTTGGGGATGAAGGATTCAAAGTGCTTGTAAAAAGCCGCCACCACATCAGGTGGCATCACAAATTGGCTGATCTCAATAATGTTGAAGAGATCCTTGGTGTCCTGAGGGAGGCCTTTTTTCACCTTATACTTGATCCACCCAAAGACCTCCTCAATTGGGTTAAGAAATGGGGAATATGGGGGGAGGAAGAGGAGTCTCATTGGGCAGTCTGCAAGGCAGTGGCTGGCAGAATGGCTATTTTTATAAATTGGCGGGAACTCAGACACAACCAGATACACTTTGTGGAGCCCAACATTATCAAGCACAACAATGTTGGTTGTGCCGCTGTAATTTATCCAAAGGTACTCCTTGACGGCTCAGAGAAAATTGAGAACGGTCCTGCTGTTATGGGAGCCTTTAATCATCTGATACTGGTCCAACCCGCAAGGACCAAGAAGCGCAACCATTGAATAGGTCTGGGAACAGACAGCTGCACAATGGGCTACACCGTCCTTGGACCCCTTCTCAACCCACCCATGCCTAGACCTGAGTGAGGATGAAAGCAACAATTTGTTAATATAAAAGAACTGGACATTCCCAGTCCCCTTTAGTGCCAGATATGTCTTGGCATAAATGCGTCAATCCTTGATGGTCTTTTCATTGTTTCTGTTGTACAGAGAAACTCTGAGTACCTTCCATGAGAAGCCTAAATCAACCATTGTTTTATATACAAGGGTTTTAGAAACAGAAAGCCCAAACTCTGTGGCAAGCATTGATTGGACAGCAAGTGTGTCCAGGTGGTAATCCCTGGCTACCCATTGCTTAATTGTGTTGATGTATATGGGCTTGGGGAGTTTTGGCTGTCTTTTTGCCTTGGTGGATTTGGCAATTTGCCCGGTGTTGCCATACTTGGTGTTGATGTCAGCAATGTACCTGGCTGTGACACCAAATTGGGCGCAATATCCCAAACCGCCATTCCCCTGTTTAAGCAGTTGAGGAGAGCTTCACGCTCACTATCTGTCAACCAACACCGGCCCTTGGCAGGTACCACAGCATCCTGGCTACCAGGCTCAGCACAGGGGATGGGGACCTTTGTGTAGAAAGTGGGATCACACTTGGTTGCGCTGGTGCCGTCAATAGTGGCATAAGACACAGGTGCAGATGGCTCCTCAGTTGTGGCCAATGGCTCATAGGAGGTATCAAAGACGCGGGGGCAGGAAGTGGCAACTCTTGGGTCAAGAGTGTGGGGCCAGGTGACAACTGGGTACATGGTGGAGGTGTAAGTAACCTCAGTGTTCCTGGTGACCCTGGTGTAGGAGACTTTTGTGGCAGGCCTTGAGAGTGGCTTCTGTCTGGGATTCAGGCTGGTTGATCTGGCTTGGGATACAAGAGGTGGTTGACTGGCGCTGACACCTTGGGAGGCCTGTGTATTGGCATGACTCCCCTTGAGTTGTGTTCTGGGTCTGTTCTTGGACCCTCTGGGATGCCCTTGTTGACGGGCTGCCCCGCGGGCTGGTGCAAGAGCGGGTTGGGAATGCGCTTGACGGTCCATAAAAATAAAATAAAAATATATTTTAGATTAAATTTGTTTTTAATTGGAGTTATTGGTTTAGTTGTGGGTAGTTATTTTCTCTTGAGCTAGCCTTGAATAGTAACAGAATTTCTATATCTGGTATTTGAAGTGAATAATATTGTATACTTTCCAGGGTTGGATGATTTTAAAGTTTAATCACTTTTCATGTCTAATTATGGTTATCAATATTGAATTTTTAGTTTGATTTTTGTTGTTGTGGAGCTTCTTGATTTAGGTTGGTGTTTGCTAGTGTGCTTATTGTACATTCAATTTAATTTCCAGTTCCTGCAATTAATATCTGAGTTTACTAGTGACATTCAAAAGTGATTTGAAATTTGGTTCTTGGATTTGAAAATCCTGCAATTTTAAAAAACATAGTAAACTTAATGAAAATGGTTAATGGATTTGAACGCTTCAAATCTGATTCCAGTTAATTCATTTTGTCCATAGGAAATATGCAGCTTGACTTGAACTTTGCAAAGTGTCTATGAGTTCCCGCATTTTCAGATATTCAAATAAATATCCAAAAAATCAATTTAATTAAAAAAAAGTTATCCCAAAAAAGTGATTTGAAATTTGGACCAAGGATTTGACAATCCCATATTTTTACGTTCAGGTTCTGAATTTACAGTATGGAAACTACTGTGAAAAGTGCACATAAGATTCTCTTGTACAAATTGGAGAAATTATAGAAAGATCATGCTGTTATGGGATCCCTTGATTGTTTGATACATCTCAATCCCTTTTGGACCAAGGAGAGCCACCCCTGATTAGGCTGTGGGATGGACCAACACACACCAAAATACTCCTTATTTTGCATCTTTGGGGACATAACCATACAATTCACTCATAGATGAGACAAACACTTATTTTTAATCTAATAAAATATAACCATTCATTTTTTTGATAGCAGTGCACACTGTGCATATTTTTTCCAGATATCAATATTGGCAGGGCTGTTGCATCTATAGGGAGATACCCCAAGCTTTTATGAGAACTGCAGCTCTCTGACCACAATTAGAAAAAGGAAACTAAAACCTTGATACCAATAGTAGACCTGACCACAGACTCTATATCTATCATTTCAAGATTTAAGTCTTGGTTAATCCACTGAAAGATAGCCTATTTGTGCTCATTGGTGAACAGGGTTGTCAGGCTCTTGGGTTTCTCCATCTAGAGTATATGACTGGGGTTAAGATACCAGTTTTATAGTTTGTTGGCAATTTTTGGATCCAAACAGTACCCATGGCCTTTCTGAGGTCCTCAGTATCCTGGATCTACCTGATAGCAATAAGGTGCATTATTTCAGGAACAGCCTTCCAAGTTGACTTTTTGGGTACAGTTGAATTGGGATCCTGCTCAGTGGCTGATAAACAAGTCATAAGCACCTTATTGTAGGAGGCCAAACCTTCTTCAACTCTTCTGCCCCTTCATAGCTATATAAACCTCTGGCCCTCCATCTTTGTCTTGGTCACTATTGCTAACATAGGGCTCATAGCAAAACCTGTCAGAATTCAACCTGTCAGAATGTAAATTCTCCATACCAAAAAACCCAAATTTTTATCTGGCTTTATTTTTACAAATTTACTTGAAACTTGAAACTTTCAAATTAAAATAAATTTTAACTTTTAAAATTAGGAGCAATTTTTTAAGGTAAAAAATCATTAAGCATACAAAAAAATAGAAGAGCATTTTTTTGAGAATTGTCAACATGGAGAATGTTACATGTAGACAGATTAAATTCTGACAGTTGCCACTCATAGCTAGTGTTAAGCACTGGCTGAACCTTCTGTATCATGCTTATCTGGGTCAACTCCTAGCAGTGAACGGGGTCAGATACCAAAGAGCTGAGCTCAAATTTCTTATTGCTCACTGTTTTAGAGATGACAAACTTGGTGGTCTTTCTGGATAGCTTTGACAGCCTCAGATTTATGCTATGCACCCTCCAAACCTGTGTGGCTTGAACAGGTTGTTGTGTCTGTGCAACCTCAACAGTATATTGTTCCTTTACCTCCTTACTGAGTTAGAACTTGTGTTACACTAGCACAACTTGTTGATCCACTGTGACATCCCTGATCAGAGTGCACAATGGCAGTGTTTCCACTATGTTGCTGTGTATCTTCTGTTTTACAGTATAATAAAGTACTAAATCAAGCTCAATTAAGTTACACCCAGGCTCTAAAGTTTGCTTTTTATCCAGATACAGTTATTTAATTAGAATTTAAACCACCCAACTTCCAATTTATAGATTTTTCTTGTCTTAATTAGTTGTTTTTGGTTTACAAAGACCATTTCAGAATCACTAAATTAACTCCCACCCCTTTTCTACATATTTCTTGCCAAGAGTAGAGATTCAGAACAATATTCTCATGATTTATGTTTCCAATGATGGGCTTTATCTTAGATGGATAGGTAGAATTCTTGTTTGTAGCTAATTCACTGATGGTATGAAACTTTTTTTCTGGCTGAGTTGTTATAGCGCTTCAGGTTTGGTTTGAGCTTTGGCTGGCTGCACCAGAGTTTATTTTGTCGCTGATTTGCATAGTAAGCACCTATCCACCAAGGGCAGCTCAAACAATTCCATTGGTTGATATATGTATTTTTTAGTGTATTTCAATCCTACTTGCTGGTTGTTTAGTAGTTTCTTTAACTGTTGAGCCATTTTTTTATCAGCACCCAAAATCCCTATTAAGTGAGTGTATATTTTACACTAGTACTTGGATCTTGCTTAAACATGATCCCATTTTTAAAATCTGAGTTATCTATGCTTGACACCATAGCTGTAAGAACTACTGTATAGCTTCAGGACATCTTCTAACATGCCTGCTCCAACAATAAAGGCTAAAGTAGCCCAAAAATACCTGGCCAGCAACATTTTAGAAAGAAAAAGTAAATTTTAGCAAAGTAAATTTGCTATAAAAAGCATGAGCAGATGCACTGTGGATTTTCACACAAGTATGGTATATAAAAACGCAAAAAATAAATAGGAAAAAAATCAAAAATGTTTAATAATAAGAGCTGCACCTTTAAGTATATTAAAGTACATAAAATATATATGAGACAGCACCTCTCATTTAAACTTACCTAGATTATAAAATTGAGGCTTGATAATCTTTTGCGCAGAAAATATGGTTGAAACAAGAGAAATACCTGAGTTTATTTGTGGTTGAGTTTGTCAGAAATTGTACAATTAATGCTATTTTGATATGGCCTTTGAATATTGATAGCTGCAAAGATTTGGATGGGTTTGCTTTCAATTTTGGGTATTCCTTGCCTTCTGTAAATTGGTCTAGTCCAATATCCACCCATTCCAGATTATTGTACCTGTCTGTGATTGATCCTGGTATGACCTCATCCCAACATGCCCCCTCAGCCATTCTGTCTTTCTAATGAGTGATCACTTGCCTTGTCTACTATTTAAGTAGAATCATTTCTCCTAATAAAGACAAGTTTATCCACATTTGTGTTGGCTTTAATAATCTTCAAGCTTTTTCCTGTCCTTTCTGCCAAAAGGACTTTTACATCTTGTTTTCCAGGAAATTAAGGTATGTGCCCTTAATTTTGCCCTGAAGGCTAACCCAAGGCTAGCTTTGAACCTCAAATTTTTTGTTATAAAGATTTCCTGCCATTTCCTCCTGGATGTTGTCCCCAGGAGCCAAACACAACAGAGTTGTTCAAGCTAAGGGAACGGGTTTACGCTATAGAAAGATAGCCAAGGAACTCAAGATTGGCAAAGAAACTGCTTGAGAAATTTACCTCAAGTTCCAGGAAACCAACTCAGTGAAAAATTGCCAGAGATCAAGTCATCCTAAAAAAACCACTGCTCAAGATGATTGGTCTATTGTTAGAATAGTTAAGCAAAACATGTTTATAACTGCCAGTCAAATTAAAGAGACTATCAAAAATACCTTGTAAATTGATATCTCTGAGGTCACTGTTTGCAATAGACTCCATGAACTTGGGTACTATGGCCATATTGCAAGAAAATAACCTCTTATAAGTCCAAAGAATAAAGCCAAAAAGATTGGCCTTTGCTCACAAGCATAATAAATATCATGTATCCTTTTGGGAAAAGGTGATTTGGTCTGATGAGACTAAAGTTCATCTCTGTGGATCTCGAAGATGCCAAAACGTCTATCACAATGTTGCAACCAAGCTTCTGGACTTACCTGCCAACATATCTTACAATACACAGGGGGCGCTCAATGAGTTGCCCCATGACGTATCTAATGACATGAATCAATCTGATAGCAATATCAAATTTTGGGCACTTTCTCCTAATTAGAAGGGCAACAGCGCCCATGTCAACAATAATAATGTCAACAGTGGCCATGTCAGCACTTTGTTGACATGGCCAATGTTGACTCAAAACTGTAAATCTCTTATGTTTTTTGCTAGTTGTGCTAGTTTAATTCTTTTTTAAAGCGTTCAGGGGTGCAAACCCAGAAAACATGACAAAATTGAGGCCATCTCGACACAATTTAATATTGAGCTTAATAAAAAACTCAATCTAACCTGATTTTTCCTTTACTTTTACTAATAAAAATTAGTTTATTTTTTATTTGTTTTCACGACGTAAAAGTGTCAATGTTGACACTTTTAAAGCATAACTTATTTTTAATAACAAAACTGAAGCATCTACAGTAAAAAATAAGTGCACATTTAAAAATATTTTTATTGAATTATTATATTGAAAAAGACAGTGTGCCTACATTTGATTGTTGAAATATTCATGTTATATATACTTATGTGGCACTTATTACGGCTTTAATATATTAAGTGGATTGGTGGCTAACGGTGATCCAATAATTTAAGCGTGAGTTACTATGTAAGTTACTATAGAATTTATTATTAAAAATAATGTTGACACTTGTAAATGTCGTTTATTTGCTTGTGATCATCTCCTGGGGTGGAGTTAAGCAAATTAGAGTGGCGCAATTAAGCCTAGATTAATATGCCACCTCATATAAAGAATGTCGTAAGTGATGTTGTCAACACTTTACCCTTTTCAATACTTGAATACAACTTCTTAACAACTTCATATAAGCACAATGATAAAATATCATATTACCACCCCCAAAATATAATTTTTAATAAAGAAATAAAGAACCTTGAAACTTTTTTTACTTATTTTTAAATGTTTTTTTATTTTTATATGTGAACAAAAACACACAGAAAACAGTTAATTTTTGCTAGCCTGCTTAAATTTAATTAAGCGTATTATGAAAAAACATAGTAAATTTTCAAAAAAATGTCAACAGTGACAATGTTGTCAAAAATAATGTCTACAATTTTTGTAATTGACAGTGAGAATTCAGCTTTTTTTTACTAATTGTCACTCATAATGTTGACACTTTTCAGTTCTCACATAAAACTTTGTGTTTTACATAATAAAAACTTCTCATTTTTTGATATGTTGTATTTTTGACTTTGATCTTTCATATTTTTTAATTTTTAAAATAAAATCTATATCTAATCATAATACTTTCACATGAATATCTTAACTTTTAATTTTTATTTAAAAATATAATAAAAGAAAGACTATACAAGTATTTTTTAACTTTTAAATGCCAATAAAAGCCATCTAAGATTTAATTTTTTATATATTATGCCTTTTAAGTTGTTTTGTTTTTTTTACATACATTTTTTATTTTAAACCATTTTACTTATTATTTCAGGACAAGAACACTTCTAAACAGCCCAAAGGAACCAAGCGTCTTTCAAAGCCAACCAAACCCACCAAAAAGAAGCCTGTCTCATCAAAGAAGGCCACCCCCAAACCATCCCCAAAGCCCCCCTGAGTCCTCTCCTGAGAAGAGCCCTGCTCACTCCACTGGGGGAGAGGAAACTGATGGCTCTCTTACAGAGCATAGTTTCTACAACTTGGCTTCTGACAAGGAGCCAACCAAGAAGAAGCAACAAGGCAATAAAACCCCTCCCAAAGATAAGTCTCCTGCACATGAGGAGCCTACAATAAGCCCCCTTCTGCTTCCCCATCCCTGCCAAACTCCCCCCTTCAAGCTCATCTGGGGATGATTCAAAGCCCTGCCCTGATTACTTCCCTGGCTTCTGCCATGCTCCTGCTGGCCCTTGGGACTCTCTGTTGGCCCACAACATCTGCAACGTTGACAGCAAATTCAAGGTTCCCTCTTCCTTTCCCAAATACTTCCCAATCATGAGTGTAAAGGGTGGGCCGGCCATGGTGGCCAATGGGTATATCATCAGCTGCAACAATGCTAACCGGGGCTTCAAGAGCCGCCATTACACCTGTGAGGACCGCTCCTGCCCAGAGCGGCTCAACACTGAGCGCTGGGACCTGGTCCAAACCATCAAGGGCAAGCATACCTGCATCATGCCCAACACCACCATAGCCCACCTTCTCAAGTGGTATCTGGTGCAGGTGATGCCCACCTCCAAAGATCTTTCTGCCACCCAGCTGGCTGTGCTTGCTTGCAAGTACCTCTCCCCAACTAACTTGAAGAGGGTTCCAACTCAAAATCAGTTGGTCAAGTTTGTAAGTGATAGGCGTCAAGCCTCCAATCTCCTGGCCAAGAGTGCCACCAGCATCAAGGACCTTATCCTCACAGATGCCCTCAAGGAGACAGAGGATGGTGAGATGTTCCTGCTTCATGACAATGGGCAGGAGATGGAGGATAGAATTGTAGCCTACACCACAACCCAAAACCTGGAGCAGCTGAACACTGCTACCACCTGGCTGTGCGACAGCACATTTGCTACTTGCCCCTCTCTCTTCAAGCAGCTTTGGGTCCTGCATAGACAGTTTAATGACCAGGTCATCCCCCTTGTATTCTTTCTTCTTCCTGGTGCCATGACTGAAGTCTACACCAGAGCCTTCAAGATTGTCCGGGATGCTTTGAGCTCCCTTCTCACTAACCAGCTCCCCCTCCTACTCACGCCACAAGGGCAAATCCCTCCTCCGCTGAGAAATATGAGTCAACCATAGCCGCTGAGCAGCTAGCTAATGTGCACTCACTTGGACCAAAGGTTATCATAATGGACTTTGAGCAGGCTCAGTTTAGAGCCTTTTAGGCCACCTTCAATGGAGAAGTCCAGGGCTGTTTCTTCCATTTTAGGCAGGCCCTTGTCAAGAATCTCAAGAGTGAGAAGGACCTTTTCAAGAAGTATCTTAACAATGGTAAAGGGAAGTGCCACTTTGCCCTGACTCAGTTTGCTGCCTTGGCTTTTGTGCGCCTGGAGCATACTGGGCTTGGCTTTGAGGCCCTTCTGGAGGACGCTTATATCAAGAAGCACTCCACCATCTTCAAAGGCTACCTGGATTACTTTGAGCACCAATGGGTGGGAAAGAAGGTAACTGTTTGGAGAGGTAAGAGCAGTGCCACTGCCCCTTGGAACTTTCAAGGTGCCTGCCTCAAGGGGGAGATGAAGACCACCTCTAGCCTTGAGGTTTGGCATAAGCACCTGAAGGTGAATTTTTGGGACCAACCCCAAGTACAACAAATTCTTCTTTAAGCTATAAGAGGAGCAGGCCCGGACTGTCTCCAAGTTCTGCAACCTGGCCAACCAGGTGGCCCCCAAGAAGGGTAATTCCAAGGAGCAAGACTAACAGGAGGACGTGCAGAAGGTGATCAAGAAAAAGTATAAGGTGGCAGAGATTAAGAAGTACCTTGAAGATGTTGCCACTGCTCTTGCTGGTGGCTTTAATTAGCCAAATAAACTTTGCTTTGCTTTTTCTATATATTTTTTACTTTTAAAACTTTTAATTTTTAAATTTTTTTTGATAGTACTAATATTTTTAAGTATAAATGGTAAACTTCAGATACAGTTTTAATGTGGTTTTGTAAGAAATATCTTATAATTTGTTAATTTATCTTTAAGCTATGAGATATTTTCAGTTATGCTTATATAAAGTATAATAAATTAAAATTAGAATTTTTTTATTTTTTGTAGTTATTATGATATATAAATATACTTTTTTGGTTCATTGGAATTTTAATTTTTATGGAGAATAAAAAATAATTTTATAATAAAGAGTGTAAATTAGATAGTAAATTGAAAAATACTTGTTTATTTCTCCTTATTCTCATTAATTAAGGTACAATTTTTTATTACATTTTTGAGCTCTCTGGAGTCACCTTAGTATACCATAGCTGTAAGGCATAATTTTTTATATTAAAAGTTTTCAGTACATCAATATCTGTTAATTAAAAAAGTGTCAATTTCCAGTTGTTGATCAGGGAAAAAGCTGAATTCTCACTTTACTATAGTGTTGACTACCAGGGAGTCAAGCACCAGGGAGTTGAACTTACCACAGTTTCCCATGGAACATGCCATCCTCTTGTGGCCTTGTAGCTTTCCCCATATAGTATATTAATCACAATATTATACAATAAACAATACATTATTCTATTCATTCTTGTCCTATCTATTGGACTGTTGTCTTCCCCAATTCAAATATTGAACTTTCATTGGTTCAGTTGCAGCAGTAGGTTCACAACCTACCTAAAAGAAAAATTGTCCCAAGAAAGGACAGAGTACAGGCTGTATGGCTACTCCCCATCAAGAGAGCTTCCTGCCAATCCCCAAGGGGGACATACCCAACAGGTACGTCATTTACCAAGATCAGCTGGTTCTTACAAGTGTATATAATTGACTCCGCCTTGGTCAACGTGATGCCAGCGTCATCCTGCCCCAGTCAGATCTTTTGCAATGCATGCTCAACCTCCAGCTGGAATCCTTTGCGGGTGGGGTTGAAGGGGCCAACATTGTCAGTTGGCTCCACTCCACCGGAACCTGCCTCTGCATCTATCAAGTTCCTGAGCCCATGTGGGTTGCTACTGCGTCTGGGCGCCTCACAGGGCCTGCCGCTGTGTGGTTTACCAACTGGGCCAGCTAAGGAATTGATGTCACCTGGGCGTTGTTCAGGGACGCCGCAAAGTCCCACTATAGCAAAACCTTCTTGCCTATTGTGGTGGAAATCCCCTTCTGGCAATTAAACAGACTGGGTCTGTCCCAAAATACCTTGCCGCCGCCCCTAAAGCTGTGTCCAATGGAAAAACCATGCTTCTGACCCTAATAATCAATGGGGTCAAGCCCCATAACTGTAAGTGGGTCCCTGTGGGTTGTTGCACCTCCATTGATGACTATTACAAAGCCATTATGGAGGCCAACAATCAGGCTTCAATGGGCTTCCACTGTACAAATGACATTCCACCTCAACCTTGTGCAACACCTGGCAGTGCTCACAACCAAGTAGGCCGCCGCCAGCCCTGTCAGCAGGATAATGGGATTTAACACCCCCACAAGGGAAAACTCCAGCTAGCACAAATTGAGGACCAGGGAAAAGCCTGGGGGTTGTAGTTACAAGAGGTTCTACAACCTTGCTTGACCCCCACACTCAATCCCTCCTTGCAAAGAATCTCTGCAACTACAGTGTATAAAAAGTTGTTACCCTTGACATCTTCCAAGCTCATAGTGACAACCCTGTGCTTCAAGCAAGCCACTCTCTAAATAAAGTAACCTGCTTGGCTTATCCCTTCTGTTTTTGTGGGAATACCCACAAACTATTGGTAGATACTGGGGACAATCACATTATGGTTGACCAGACGTTTGCTGATTCTCAACAATTAGATCACATACCAAGCAGATTCAAGGCAGTACAAGTAGCTGACTCCCGTAGAGTGGCAATTACCCATGAAACAGTACCCTTTTATGTGAGAATGGGGAACATCCAGGGTAAGCTCTATGGGCCAATCATACCAGGGCTCAGCCACGACATGATTGCTGGTCTCAACTGGCTTCAACACAACTGCCCCTACATTGATTGGGATACCTCTATCATCACCCCCAACAGAAATGGGGTAGGATTCCAGATTTGCCTATGGAAATGAGCAAGTTACTCCATGATACTGTTTTTGTCAGAATAACAGAGACGGGCTCATATGATTTCAAGGGGGAAACTAGACTTTAACCAATTCTCAGTCAAAGTTGTCTGCGCTAAACCATCTGCAGTCCCTCCCTTGACCACTTCACCACCACTAGCGCTTGCTGCACTCCTTGAGGAGTAAAAGGACGTATTCAGTGAGACACTTGAACAACTACCTCCTCCCCAGGAGATCCAGCACACTGTACAACTTCAAGGATTGTTACCTAAAGCACAACCATTATACTGTCTCACACCAAAGGAAGATGAAACCCTCTGCCAGCACCTTGTGGACGCGCTTGATAAGGGCTTTATTTGCCCCTTTCTCTCTCCATATGGGGTGGCTGTCTTCTTTGTAGCCAAGAAGAACAGGTCCCTTTGCCTGGTCACAGACTACCATGCCCTAAATTAGGTGACAGTCAAGAATAAGTACCCCCTGCCGCTGATTGACAAAATCTGTTTGATACACTTGCAGGTGCAAAGGTCTTTAGCAAGATTGATCTCACTATGGGGTACAACCAGGTCCGTATTGCACCAGGGGATGAGGCAAAAACTGCCTTCTGTGCATGCTACGGGTTGTTCAAGTGCTGTGTCATGAACTTTGGAATGACCAACACTCCTTCCACCTTTGTCATGTTGATGAACAAAGCATTTGAGGAATTGATTAGGAAATGGGTCATTGTGTACCTTGACAACATTATTGTTTTTAGTCAATATCAAACCATGTACCTCTAACACCTCTGTGCTGTCCTCCACACCCTTTGAAAAAATCAGCTAAAAGCTAAAACCTCCAAATGTGAGTTCCTCAATTTAGAGCTAATGTTCCTTGGGCACACCATCTCTGCCCAAGGAATAAAGCCCAACCCTGCCAAAATCAAGGCAATCACCAGCATGCCACCTCCCACTGATATGCGCCAGGTGTGTACCTTCTTGGGCATGATTTCCTACCTGTGCAAGTTCATTTCAAATTGCAGGGAGCTAATTGCACCTCTCACTGAGCTCCTAAACACTAAACAGCACTTTCATTGAACCCCTGTCAGAGATCAAGCCTTTGAGACGTTGAAGCAGAGACTTACAACTGCACCCGTATTACAGTTCCCCAATCAGAACCACCAGTACAAACTTGAGACTGATGCCTCTGACAGAGACATAGGAGGTGTGCTAAAGATAGAAGCTGAAAAGGGTGTCTTCCTCTCCGTGGCATTTAAGTCCAGGAATCTCATCAATTTGGAGCAACATTATCCCATACATGATAAAGAGTTAGCGGCAATCATGCACTGTGTTGAGAAATGGTGCTGTTACCTGGAAGGGGCTACCTTTCCACCCCGCGTCCTGACAGATCACAAGTCACTCCAGTACTTCAACATGCAGTCCCACTTGACATGCCGCCAAGCAGGCTGGGTTGAGCGCTTATCTCCCTATCAGTTGTGTATTGAGTACAAGCCTGGAAAGGAACTTGTCACAGCTGACGCCCTCTCAAAGCTCTATATAGCGTCCATCACTGGGGACAAAAGCTTGGATCCATATTAGCCAATGCTTTACCTCCGTCCTAAAGCAACTTGTTACAAAGGACTTAACTTGGTAACCATCTCCAAGTTAAAGGACAACAAAAGCCAGTTCACCACCCATGCTGACAACTTCTGCCGCTGGGCAGAGACAGGAGAAAAGACGCCCTATATTCTCACCACACAATGAGGCACTATCATATTGCACTATCACTGCACCTTGGGTCACATCAGAGGGTGTAACCTCTTTGAGATCATGAAACGTAAGGTTTGGTGGCCGCATATGTGCCAAGATATCTTGGACCTCCTCAAAACATGTGTGCTATGTGAAAAGAATCTGTCCCACCCTGCACCCCCCAAGTCTGTCCTGCCCATTAAAGCTATGGAACCCTTCAAACAGTGGGCCCTTGATGTTGTTGGGCCCTCCCCAAAGACAGACTGAGGAAGAAATACATCATAACTGCCATCAACTACTTCACCCGCTGGCCAGTAGCCTGGGCAACAACTAACCACACTGCCACCACCATCACCTGCTTCATTGGCAAGGAAATTGTGGCCTGCTTTGGGCAGTCCAAACGTCTCATCAAAGATGGTGGCCCTGAGCTTGTTGAACATGTCATGAAGGCGTACTGCGCCAAGAATGCCCTCCAACAAATAGTTACAATCCCCTATCATCCGCAAGCCAATGGGCGTGTAGAACGGTTAAATGGCTCACTGGTTCAACTGATTGCCAAGCTCTCACAAGAGCACCCCAACACAGCATGGACTGAACACCTGCCCACCACTCTACTTATCCTGCGAGCAAGAATTAACAGAGGCACCAGGTTCAGCCCCAGCGCCCTGGCCTTTGGAACTCCTGACAGTTTGACGGGAATTGAACAAGGGTAATTACAATCCACAGTTCCCAGGAAACCTCCCCTGTTAACTACTCCCTCCCCAAGTCAGTGGTGTGCCAAAGCCCAAGACATTGAACACAAGCAAATTGAGAGAGAGACAAAGCACCTTGAGGCAAGATATGCTGTAGGTGACCCCATCTACACCCTCAACCCCAATTCTGCCAAGTTGGAGCCCAATCACCTAGGGCCCTTCAAAATAGCCGCTGTATATGACAACCATACCTATCAGCTCAAAGATGCCCAAGGGAATACCAAGAAGCTTTACCATAATTGCTTGTGCCCCTGCCGCACCATCCCCACACAAAGGTTGTTTGTGTGGACCTTCCCAGGTCTGACGACAAGCAGGGGGCAAGGGGGAGTGTTGCAACCAAGTTTCCAGACTTGCCTGCCAATGTATCTTACAATACACAGGGGGCGCTCAATAAGTTGCCCCTTGATGTATCTAACAACATGAATCAATCTGATGGCAATATCAAGCTGTGGGCACTTTCTCCTAATTAGGAGCGCTACCAATTTTACCTGCTGATTCCCGCACAAGTTATTCCTTGGCTTCAAACCTTACATGGAACATGTCATCCCCTTGTGGCCTTGTGGCTTTCCCCATATAGTATATCAATCACAATATTATACAATAAACAATACCTTATTCTATTCATTCTTGGTCTTTCTATTGGACTGTTATCTTCCCCAATTCAAATACTGAACTCTCATTGGTTCAGTTGCAACAACAAAGCTGATGTATTACAAAATTGAGTGCTTAAACCCCACTGTTAAAAATGGATGCCAGGGTGTCATGTTTTGGGGCTGTTTTGAAGCCAACACAAGAGGGGCAATTCAGCCAATCAGTGAGAAGGTAAATGCTGATGTTTAAAGAAGAATCCTTTATTTTAATCTTCATCCATTTATGAAGGATCTGCAAGAACTGACCAGTTATATCTTCATGTGAGATAACTCTCCTATCCACAAATCCAAGAAAGCCTTGAAATACTTGGATGATAACCATATTGCTTGTTTGGATTGGGCTCCTCAAAGCCCAAATTTGAATCCCATTGAACATCTTTGGAACACTGTCAAATCCAATTTTCCAAAAACCTCTAAACAATTCATTATGCATTTTAAATTTGAAGTGGCAAAAGCATGGGAAGAAATCCCTATAGAAACTTTAAAGAACCCAGTCCATTCTATGCCCAGAAGACTTGCTGCTGTGATTGAAGCCAAAGGTTGGCCTACAAAGGACTAAGTCCATGGTATATCCAGCTTTGAAACCTATCATTATTTTATATTAAATATCCATATTTTTGAAATCCTTTTATTTTTCCCCCTATTTATTTTTGCCTTTTTATATACCATACTTGTGTAAAAATCCGCGGTGCATATGCTCATAATTTTTATAGCAAATTCCATTTATTGAAATTTACCATTTCTTTATAAGATGCTTATGGCCAGGTAATTTTTTGGGCCACTGTATTTCACACAAGATGTGTAAAAAATGAACTTCTGTATCACTTCAATCAAGGGGTTTAATCAAGACTCTGGAGGGCTTATACTTATCTGCAGTCCTGTAAGCTACAATATTCCCCCCCAAAGCGCCCATGTGCCCCTGGAACTGTCATTGAATCAACACCCCCTTGCAATTCAAGGGGTATCCTTCCTGAAATCCCACCAAATCTGTGAGAATATTGATACTTGGTACATTTGGAGGACCTAGGAGGGCAACTGTGGTAAGTTCAACTCCCTTAAACTTGACTCCCTGGTACTTGACACTTTGTTGAGTACCAGGGAGTCAAGTGCCACATATGTGAATCTATTTTTATTTTAAGGCTTAACCTATTTTAAGCTAAGCTTTTACTAGTAATTTAGGGGTTTAAAACCAAAAACCAAGGTTGAATTTACTTGAACTAGACTCTGTTTAATAAATTGGTTAGCTAAAATAACAATTTAAGGGGCAATTTATAAGTAAATTTACTAATAGAAATGAAAAACCCTGCGTTCAACACTCTAACCCAAAAGTGACCAGTTTGACACTTTTTAAGCCAAATCAATATTTTATTAATAACATACTTATGCGCTTAAAAATTGTTATTTACTATTATATTTTTATTATTAGTGTCCATAGTTGTTGAATAGGCTCCCAAGCACCACTATACTGGATTTGGTGGTATATACATTAATCAAGTACCCCACTTATTTTACATTATTTCATTCCCAGGTTTTTGGATTAAGTGGTGCCACATAAATTAAGCCCAATTTATTAAGAGATTTCATATGTAATTTATAAAAAACTGAAACTTGACACTTTCTTTGTTTGACTCTATCCACTTGACACCTGATTGGCTTCAGATTTAACTAATCAAAGGCTCATAATTAAGGTCAAATTAATATGTGATGCACTATGAGCGCCACTTGACACTCACCCACTTGACACTTTAACTTGGGGATTAGTACAGAGAGCTTCTTAACGTTTTAACCAACACTATGGTAAATAATTCACTCCCAGCTCCTCACAGCATACCCTAATCACTAATAAACACATTTCCACCCATTTACTTTTTTAACTTATGTTGTATTTTTTAATTTTGAGCATATGAAGCTGCCTTGCTTTTGGGTTAACTTTCAAACCCGTTTTAAATTTAAGCAAGTTTTATATGTAAAAAAACATAGTAAATTTGATGTTTCTGCTCAACTTGGGCATACTTGACAGTGAGAATTCAGCTTTTTCCAGCTGTTTAAAAGTGCCAAACTCAACACTTTACTATGTTTTGAATTTTTAACTCTCAATAAAAAAATTCCACATAATTTTTTTTGCTATTATAATCTACTACTTTTTCTGCTGCTCTCCATATAATTTTCATATTTTTTGATTTTCAATTAAACTTTTACATTGATTTAATACTAAGATGTTATTCTGAACCTAACAGCTTTGATGCTTTATCATAAATTCACTTATTTTCTATGTTTTAACCTTTATATCTACAATTTGAGTTTCTATTTTGCTTCTATTTACTTTTTATATTTTTTATAAATAAAACTTTATTTGCACACTTTTCATTCAACTTTTGATTTTTTTACCTCTTTGTGTTTGCAATATCTTCTCAATCATTTTATTTACAATGCTAAGCTTTTCTTTAGACAAAATCAAGCAAGAACAGCCAGCAGCCTAAGCGCCAAGCCTCCAAAGGCTCCAAAGAAACTGCCTCCACCCCCAAGCGTGCCAAGAAGCCTGCAAAGGCAAAGTATCCACAATCAGATTTATTGGGGGAGGATTTTTGGGGGGAAAGGTGATGTAGAAGATGAGGGTGGAGGGGGGAGGAGTGGGATGAGATGGGGTGGAAGGAGATGGGGTTGGAGGTGATGGGGTTGATCTTACCAACCACTCATTTTATCACTCAGAGGCTGACTCCAAGCCTACCAAGGAGCGCCGGACCAAGAAGGCAAAGGCTGCCAAGGAGCCCACCTCTTCTTTGGGTAAGAAAAAGGAGGCATCCAAGCAGGCCTTGAAGAATCCTCCCCCTCCCCCTCCCAATGACTCTTCCCCTCCTTCTTCATCTGACCCCCAAGATGAGCCGGAGGATTGCTCCAAGAAGTTTGAAGCTTCTGGTCATGTGGCTTTGGATCCACTGGCCATCCACAACATTTGCAATGTGGACATGGAGTTTAAAGTTCCTAAGCGCTTCCCCTGGTACTTTCTGATCATGTCTGTAAAGGGTGGCCCTGGTTACGTTGCCGATAATTATATCTTTAATTGCAACAACCAAGAGCGGCAGACCAAAAGCAAGCACTTTGTCTGCAAGGATAAGACTTGTGGGGCTGGTTGGACACCAAGGGATGGGAGCAAGTAACGTTGGAGAAGGGGGAGTACACTTGTGAGCCTCCCAATCATCTAATCACTTGGATGTTAAAGTGGTACCTTGTGCAAGTAATACCCATATCCTCTCATCTTTGCACATCAGATCTGGCCATCAAGGCCCTCCAACATCTCAAACCCAACAATCTCATGTTGGTACCAACACAGGAGCAGTTGGTTAAATTCATCAGCAATAAGTGTATTGCTGCAAACCCCCCTCCCCCAAGGCTTCTGACGTCCTCTCTGAGCTCACGCTCACTCATGAGCTTAAGCAGCTTCCTAGTGGGGAGCTCTTCCTGCTTCATGATGATGGGCCTGCAGCCAAGGACCATATAATCTGCTACTTAACACAGCAGAACATTATGGAGTTGAAAAAGGCGTCAACCTGGATAGTTGATGGTACCTTCACCACTTTCCCCCAGATGTTCAAGCAGCTTTGGATGGTTCATGCCCAGATTGACATCCGGGTGATTCCACTCGCGTTCTTCCCGGGGCCACTGAGGCCATCTATACCCGCGCATTCTCCATCCTCTGCCAAGAAATTTCCCTCCTTCCTCCCGCTGATGATGATGAATCCAAGAAGACTCCCCCCCACACCCGCGCCAACCCACCTGCCTCTGACAAGGACCAGGCCACCCTGGACTTGGAGGAAAAGGCAAGGCTAAGAGCTCTTGGGCCTTGTGTATGCATTATGGACTTTGAGCCTGCTCAGTTCAATACATTCAAGCAGCTGTTTAGTGGGGAGGTGCAGGGGTGCCACTTCCACTTCTGCCAAGCAGTTGCTTGTAACGTGCAGGCCCACACAGAGCTTAGTAGGTTGAGCCAGAGGGACACTTCAGACATCTGCAGATTTGTGCTGGCACAATTTAGTGCCTTGGCTTTTTTAAAGCCAGAGCACACTGCAATGGGGTTTGAGGTGCTCTCAAAGGATCCCTACATAGTGAAGCACCTGGAGTTTAAGCCTTTCCTTGAGTACTTTGAGCCCCAGTGGATTGGGAAAGTTGTCACACAGAGGCAAGGCAAGGCCTGTGCCAAGGCCAGCTGGAATGTGTACCGGGCGGCAGTGAATGGTGAGCTCAAGACCACCTCAGCGCTAGAGGCTTACCACAAACACCTCAAGGCCAACTTTGGGCTCCACCCTAAATTTAATAGGTTCTTTTCCCTCTTGCAGCACAAGCAGGAGAAAACCATCTCCAAGCTGCGTGATCTCTTCAACCGTGTCCCCCTCACCAAGCCAACAACCCGCTGTACCCTCTTCACCAAGGCTATCCAGGGTGCGGCCAAGCACAAATACAAGGCCTCTGAGCTTAAGCAGCAGCTTGAGCTTATTGCCACTGCCCTTCTGGAAGGGGTCAAGATGAAACAGGGAAAAAATGACGAGGAATAAACTTGCTTGCTTGCTCGGTTATATGATTTTCATTTTTAACTTTTAACTTTTTAACTTTAATTTTTACTTATTAGCTTTGATCATTTAGTTTTAATTTTGAGTTTTTTAAGCTTAATTAAATAGCAGTAATTGTTTTATGTATACATGGTAAGTTTGAGATGAATATTTATAGTTGGAAGTAAGTGAAATATCTTAACTTTTGTTAATTTTATAAATAAAACATATGATATTCACAGTTGTGCTTATATAAACTATATCAAATAAATATTAATATTTCTTTATATTTGCATAAATATTATTGATTGTGTTTTTTTATTTTTTGTCTCATTGGAATTTTAATTTTTATGGTAATAAAAAATATTTTTATAATGAAGAGTGTAAATTACATAGTAAAATGAGAAATAATTGCTTATTTCTCCTTATTTATAATAATCAAAGTACTGTTTTATTGCATTTTTGAGCTCTCTGGGGTCACTTTGTATACCATAGCTGTATAGCTTAATTTTCATATTAAAAGTTTTCAGTACATCAAGATCCGTTAATTAAAAAAGTGTCAATTTCCAGTTGTCAATCAGGGCAAAAGCTGAATTCTCACTTTACTATAGTGTCAAGTTCAAGGGAGTTGATTTCAAGGGAGTCAAACTTACCACAGTTTCCCCTAGGAGGTTATGACTGGAAGGTATAAGCTGTCTTGTTCTGAGGCTTGGCACAGACACACAACAGGGAATCCTAACCTTAGGATTGGATTTGTACTAAGTCTTGGTTAGATGACAGGGAAGGCAATAGTTTTTACCTTGCGGCCCTGGAAGAATAATCTCTACTAGTTGTGGCTAGAGAGAGGCGCAGAAGTACTGGAAGACACAAAGACAAAAATGTGAATAGAACTTAATTTTATTGGTGAATTAGGAAAAGGAATATATAGTGGTTAGGAATACCACAAAACACTACCAGGACGGTAGGATCACTTGCCACAAGCATGAGTGGGGCAAGTGAGTTGCGCAGAGTCAGGAAACTGAATAATCATATTTCCTGAAGCAGAAGCCAGTTTATTTTGAGAGTCAAAAGCAAAAGCAAGAGATTTGTCTTCAAAATGGCCCAACAAAGGCAAAATCAACACATGGTGAATACCGTTATTCACAACATTGCCCCCCTCTAGATTGGCCTTAGGGGGGTGATACTTGTGGAGGAACTTGGCGTGTCTACAAGCAAAAGGGCAATCACTGGAGAGGAGCTTTACAGTGTACTCAGATCCTTGCTTGAATATCACTCTAAAGGACCAATCCACAGGGAGTCTAGTTTGTGTGTGCGCCCACCCACATGGTGTTGATAGTATAGGACATGGTCACCAACGGCAAACTCAGGCAAGGGGGAGCACCCAGAATTTTCCAGAGAGAGCTCAAGCATCTTAGTCTTATATGCAGAAGCGTAGGCAGTGGCCTGTATATCAATGATGCAATTGACTAAGTTTTTGATGTGGTTGTCAGGGTTCATGGCCTTATCAGAGGAGAGTAGGGGAACCCCCAAGAGCAACGGAGTGGTGGATTCACGCCCATGCAACATGGCAAAGGGGGAGTACCCTGTGACCCAATGCTTGCTCAGACAATAGGCAAAGAGTGCAGCACGTAAGTATAGATCCCAATTGGCAGAGTCAGAGTAGGTGAGTTTCCTCATGATAGAAACCAGTGTCAAGTTGGCACGCTCAACTGCTCCATTAGTGGAAGGATTATAGGGGGCAGAGAAAGACTGGTGAGTTCCTAGAGCTTCAACAACAGAGGTTACAAGTTTGGCATTGAAGTTGGTCCCGTTGTCTGATAACAGCACTTGAGGACAGCCATGGCGGTAGAAAACATCCTGCAGCAGAAAGGCAGCGGTAGTCTTAGCAGTGATGTCTTTAGTAGGGCGAGCTTCTACCCACTTGCTGAAGTGGTCAACAGCAATCAGGATAAAGAGACATCCGGAGTGTGAGCAGGGGAGAGGACCTACAGCATCAATGCTGACAGTGTGAAAGGCATGTTGAGGGGGGACTAATTTGAACTTGTGGGAAGTAGCTTGGGGCCTCTGAAGTTGGCAGTCATGGTAACTAGCTATGACATCTGGGATCAACAGGAAAAGATTCTCCCAGAAGTAATTCTTCTGAAGCCAGTCAAAGGTCTTGGCAATGCCTTCATGGCCAGTTTCTTTATGAGCTTGTGACACCAAGGAGAGGCAAAGACTGGGGCGCACATATGGCAGGTATTGACCCCGCACCTTCTTGAAGAGTTGGTTGTTGCGTATGAGGGTATCTTCAGACAATTTGGACAAGGCAAGTCAAACCTCTTCTGTCTCACTTTCCCGGGAAGAAGGTTAGCCAATTAGCTTGTACAGGCGGTCTGCCTTAGCAGAATGTAGGGCAAGGATGGGCATTTGGGACAACCCATCAGCGTTCTGATGTTGAATCCCGGGGCAATGGAGCACAGTGAAATCATAACCTTGCAGGCAGAGAGCCCATCTGGCTAAGCGTCCTTCAGGCTCCTTAAGATGTTGTAACCATTTGAGCAAAGCGTGGTCAGTGACAATAGTGAAATGGGTACCATATACATAGTGGCAGAATTGTTTGACTTCATGCAGCACAGTGAGGCACTCCTTCTCTGTAACGCAATAATTCTTTTCATGCTTATTCAGCACACAGGAAGTATAGGCTACAGGGTGGTCCACACCTTCATTGTTGAGCTGAGCCAAGATAGCCCCAATAGCAAGGTCACTAGCATCATTGTACAAGATGAATTCCTTATTGTAATTGGGTTACACTAAAATGGGTGCTTCTTTGAGTTTCTGCTTTAGAGTCTTGAAGGCCTGCTGTTGGCTGGCGGTCCATTTGAAAGGAACATTACACAAAAGTTGGACCAGGGGTTTGCTAGTATCAACAAAATCAGGAATGAATTGCCTATAGTAACCCATCATGCCCAGAAAGACTTGTACTTCTTGTAGGTTGGTGGGCAGAAGCATTTTGTCAATGGCTTCAACCTTCTTGGTCATTGGACAAATCCCCGTTTGGGTTACTTCATAGCCCAGGAATTCAAGGCGTTCTTTGAAGAAAGCACACTTAGAGGGTTTTAGCTTGAGGCCAGTCTCTTGGATCTTTATGAACACCTCTTTAAGATGGGCTAGGTGATCAGTGAAAGTTGCGCTGAAGACTGTTATATCATCTAGATAGACTAAGACACACAACAACTTCAAATCACGCAGGATGGAGTCCATGCCCTCTGGAAAGTTGCCGGGGCATTATAGAGCCCTTGTAGCATGCAGGTAGGTTCAAACAATCCTTCTGATGTGATGAGCGCAGCCTTCTGACGGTCTTCAGGAGAGAGGTCAACTTGCCAGTAGCCAGAAGCCAAGTCCATGGCAGAGAAAAACTTAGAACCTCCAAGGCGTCAAAGAGCGTCATCAATGTGTGGTAAGGGATAGGAATCTTTATTGGTTAGAGAATTCAAACTTCAATAGTCCATCACAATCTGGTGGCCCCCATTCTTTTTCTTTAAGATGAGCAGGGGGAAGCCCAGGGACTTTGAGAGGGAGCTAGCAGTCAAGCATCCAGTAGTTGTTTGAGCTCCTTAGAAACCTGTGCATCTTCCACTTGGCTGTGGCGGTATGGCTTGGCACAAAAGGGGGGAGCATCTCCTGTGTCAATCTGATGAATCACACCTTTGGCAAGCCCATAATCAGTACTATCTTTAGCAAAGATGTCTGAGAGCTGGTCTAGTAAATCAAGCACCTTTTTCTGTTGAACCAGGGACAACGGAGGGAAGTCTTGGGCAGTGAACAGAGATAGGACTTGAGGATTGTTTTTGGGTAGGTTAAAGTCTTGAAACGTTCCAAAAGGATGAAGAGACAAGACGTCAGGAGCATTTAACAACTTTCTGTAACCAACAACCTGTCCTCTGGACACTGTCACAGGAAGCGCAGTAAGGTTAGCAACTAGTAATTGAACGGGATCCTTGTGGAAAACGTCTAGAATTCCAGGACAAAGGTAAGGCTTGTTACGCCCCAGCAAAGGAGGGGAGTACAGCTCTAAGATAGTCTGTTTAGGTCGTTCATATGATATCTGGGAGCCTATGATAGCCTGAGAGCCCAGAGGGATGGTGATAGCAGACGTGGCCATGAGAGGGATTCCCTCAGTTGCAGGACAAGCCATGGGAGGACACTTCATGTTGGTGGCATGGGTTTGGCATTTTAGGGTGAAAACTCCAGTGGGGTACTCCAGAGTACATGTCTTCAAACATTTACCGGGAACTTTGATTGGCTCTTCAAAGATCAGAGGGACTTTGTACCCTAGGATAGAAAGATAATCATCCTTTAGGTTGATGATCCCATTATATTCCCAAATGAACTGGGTACCAACCAAAAGGTCATAGCTCTCATTTTCTAGAACAACAGCTGGCGCAGCCAACAGGAGTTTACCAAATCACATTGGTAAGACAGAGTACGCACCAATGGTGCAAGTCATGGAGAGACCAGCAGTGCCATAGGATTGATGGTAGTTGAGATCAGGGGCCAGCTTAAGTTTCTTCACCAATTTAGAAGAAACAATGTTGACAGGGGAACCAGTGTCCAGGACAGCTTTGATCTTGACCTTCTTGATAGATATCTCTACTTAGGTGGTGGTGCGTCCAAAGGGTGGCAGAACAGCCAAGATATCCAGTGCCTCAGCTAGTTCCTTGTCCCATTTCTCAATCATGCATTGTAGGTCCAGAAACTCCTTATATACAGTTTGGAGGGGGAGTGAGACAGATACATTCTTGAAAACAGAGTCTCTGACTTCAGCGGCTTCCTCTGATGATTCCACTAATACAGGGGACCGTTTTGTCTGAGTAAGATAGGGGCGGGAGACAACTGCTTTGGCCTCAGACAAGGGCTTGGTGGTAGTTGTAGTCTTACCAGATTGTAGCTTGTAGGTAACAGCCATAGTCTCAGGGACGGCAAGAACTGAATACCCATATGCATCATGGTCTTTAACATCAGATTCATCCACATCAGAATTGTCAGAAATTTCATGGAAAAGGAGGAGGATAGGATGAGCTTCATCATCAACAGGCTCAGAGTCAGTAGCAGGCGGGGGTATAGGAGGAGACTGGGAAGAATTGTCAACCAAGAGCGTCTCTGCCTCTAGGTTGACTGTTCTTTTCCCAGCTGATCCTTGGGATCGGCTCCTTCAACCCGCAGATTGATGCAGACGCAAGATTGGTGGCCTATCTGACCACAGTTGTGGCAACCTTGACATTGAGGAGGATTTTGGGAGTTCATAGTGAGGATACAAGGGCTGCAAGAAGAGGAGTCAGAGTTGGAAGCGGCACAACTTTCCCAAACAACTGCCCCAGAATGGGTAAGATGCATATCTTGAACAGTGTCTTTATACTTTTCATGGAGGACATCATAGCCTTGTGGGCCTTAAAATGGAGGCATAGGAGTTGATTCACCTTGAGGGCCTGGGCGCAGGCCATATATGCTTCATGCGCCGTCGATTGTCTGCTTGTTAATAACTTTTGTCCCTCCATGTAAAATCTGTTGGCAAATTCAGCTAATGTATCCTTGGGCTTGAAGGATATGTGCATGAAAGCATCCTTTTTCACCTCCAGGCTAAGATAACCACCAAACTTGTCAATCAGGAGCTGTTTCATGTCCTCCCAGGTCTCAATGAAGGGCAGCTCTGATACAACTACCTCTTGAAAGGTCAGGTTAGGCAAGTCAGAATATGTTCTTTCTTAACTTCATCTGATGCTCATCTCATAGCAGTCTTGTAAATAGTCAAGAAGGCTGTGATAGTCGAGGTTTTAGGATCAAAGACTTGCTTAAAAGTAGGCTTGAAGTGTGCCTCAGAAGTTGGACCACCATTGTTGCTATCAAGTACATTTATGTGCGGGGAGAACTCAGCTTCAGATTCAGAGGGGAGTTGTCTAGCCCACAGTTGTCAAACACTTTCTTCAAGGGTTGTCAGAGTCTTAGTGGTTCTGGCACTTGTAGTGTTGGCTATAGTGGTCTGTTGTTCAGTAACATCTAGGTGTTGTCCTTGAGTAGTGACAACCGTGGAGAGCTCAGCCAGTTGCAAAGTAAGGGATGGCCCCACTGATAGGCAAGGGGCAAATCTGTTGTTTACTGAATCAATCAACTCATTCATCTTCTGTACGTCCCTGTCTAACTCAGTCTGGTCTTGTTTCAAATGATCCACCTCATTAGCTAGGACAATCAACTCTCTGGCACAGTGGATTTAAGGAGCCCCCACCAAACCAGGACAACAGCCATCCTCCTCGTTACCCCGAGTGGGCTAGCGGCAGCCATTACTACCTCACGTAAAGCAGCGACTTCTTGCTGTAGTTCAGCAACCTGAGCAGTCAGCGCAAGAACCTGGGAATCAGGTTGAGGCATTTCAGTAGGACGTCCTTGGCTACAAGTGGAAGCACGTAATTCCTGGATGGACTCCCAGATTCTCTGCTCTCTTTCCACCAGATCATCAGCAGGAGGAGAAGGCGGAGCATCAGGTTTGGGAGAGGACAGCTCATTCACCTGATTCTGAAGTTTGGTAATAGCAGCGGCAGCGGCAGCTCTCTCTTGATCATATTCTTCACTGAGCTCATTTAGACCTTGGGCTGCAAGGTCAGCTACCTGTTGCAATTGCTCAAAGGAATAGACACTGAATGCATCGAGCTGTTGCACTAGGCGCTCAAAATTGGAGAGATAAGCGTTTAGGGTGGAGCCTACTTGAGTTTGCCAGGGTTGTTCTAACTAGTGAAACTCATGTAGTTGCTCCCTAACGTACTCAGGGATGGACTGGCGCATTTGCTTGATGGAATTGACTAAACATGTTTGAGAGGTGACCAAATCACACTGATTTTCAGATATCAGAGAGAACAGGGAATGAATCCATTATTGGTAGGCGGCAAACTGGTCCCAATGATGGGTAACAGCTGCTTGTAGAGACAAGATTTCTTGAACGTGGAGTCCCAACACCATCTGGTGATGAACCAAAGTGGGCTGTACAAAGGATGACAGCAGATGATCAGCAGACCAGCCGCTGAGAGGAGATGTTGTGGAAACTGAGGGGCCACAATTAACTCATAGTATTTGGCATGGCTAAACTGTAACTGAAGGCAAGGGATGGCCCCATCCTGAGCTATCCCAAGGGCTACTGCCATGACTTGTTCCAAGTCAGGGGTACCCATAGTGTAAGCAACTAAGTGGGGACCATTCCCAAGGTTCAATACAGTAGAGACAATAGGTGGGGCGGTGATGTGTTCCTCAATAGGAGGGCTGGTAATTTCAGGCGAGGTTGACTCCCAAATAGGTGGAGGCAAGGGACCTGCAAATGCAGATGCAAAAGGGATAACCAAGGGGTTTACAGCCCCTGTAGTGAGCACCATTTTTGTTGTGTTCTGAGGCTCAGCACAGACACACAACAGGGAATCCTAACCTTAGGATTGGATTTGTACTAAGTCTTGGTTAGATGAAAGGGAAGGCAATAGTGTTTACCTTATGGCCCTGGATGAATAATCTCTACTAGGTGTGGCTAGAGAGAGGCGCGGAAGTACAGAAGACACAAAGACAAAAATGTGAATAGAACTTAATTTTTATTGGTGAATATGAAATGGAATATATAGTGGTTAGGAATACCACAAAACACTACCAGGACAGTAGGATCACTCGCCACAAGCATGAGTAGGGCGAGTGAGTTGCGCAGAGTCAGGAAACCAAACAATCATATTTCCTGAAGCAGAAGCAGTTCATGTCAAGAGTCAAAAGCGAAAGCGAGAGATTTGTCTTCAAAATGGCCCAACAAAGGTGAAATTGAAACATAATGAATGCCGTTATTCACGACATAAGCTAAGATTGGAGAATATCTTTATCACAATTAATGCTGCTGGAAAGTCATTTGGATCATATAACCACCCATGTTATACCCAAGTTGATATACTGTTGTCATACAGTGCCCCTAAACGTAAAGATTAGCACACATTCTAAGAAGATATCCTTACAACTTCCCCTATAGCAGTGTTAAGGATTAAGATCTTGGAGCTTTCAGGTGACCTCACCAGATAAATATTTAACCCAGGATCCCAAATTCTTTGCAAATATCAAGCTTGGGATAGTATGTATGTGATCACCCAGATCTGATTGCCATGATTAGATTGAACATCTTCAGCCAACCGGCATAACCTTACAAGACTCCTGATGGTGAGCCAGATGGATTCTGGTCTATCTTAATACACCTGCCATGGCCATTTGAAGCATAGAGCCAGGAAAGGGGTTCTTTTAGAAATGGGAAGCACCAGCAGACTAGATGGGAGGATTATTTGGTAATGTGGTTACATGACAAGAAATAAATCAATGTCCTTTATTTTCTTCCAAAGAGCTTCTCCAGGAAAACAGGTGTCTGTGGGAAATAGTTGGGTAGGGGTTGGTTTTATTTCTCGTACAGTGGTCGTGTATAGGTTGATGGGGGTTTGCTGCAGTGAGTACCTTTAATGGAATGGCTGTTTAGTTAATATTCTGGCCTTCATCTGGATTCATAAAAGCTATCTTAGAAGATCAAAGGTTGACTGAACTAAAAAAACTTCATTTAACTTGTAGCAGCATATATTTAATAATAATTTATGCCGCTCTACATGAGTTTAAGAGCGAAACAGTTTGTTGATAGCGTTAAAGCAGTAGCGCTCCTTGTTGGGCATATCTAGACCTTGCTTAGTTACTACACATCCATAGTGGGCTTTGATGGACCCATACGGCAAGCTGGCTAGGGTTCGGTTAAGTTTGATCGTCCTAAGCTTGAGGGAAAAAATTTCAAACTTATTGTAGCATCTAGTAAGCGACTGGAGGCGGAGCAGGGCGAGTTGGCTGTTGTTAAGCAGCGTGAGTCCCCTGCCAATCGATTCAAGGCGGTTCAAGGATAGGATCTCGAGAACTTGGGAGTTGGTGACAGCGAGGGAGCCGTTGATGAGTTTTATGGGAATTCTAACCTCCTTGCCGCCAAAGTTTTCAATGGTGACGTTTCCACGAACTTCTTGAAGAAGAGGGAGGTCGACTTTGGGGGCGTCGACAAGTGTAAATTGCCCCAGAACTTTACTCAGGTTGGAGACAAATTTGAAACTGTAGTCTCCCTTGAGTATAAGATCTCCTTTGATTGTGCTGAGGTTAGGAAGCACGAGCTCAAGATTGGGATTATCCTGTAGTTCCAGATGATCGAGCAGTGTAACATCAAAGCCAGGCAAAGTTTGGATTTTTGTATTGACAATGGCAAAGGAATTGCATTCCTTAAGCCCAGCAGAAAAAGAAACACTTTCTAGGGTGCCAGTGCCAATTAGAGAAATCTCATCAACGGTGGTTAAGCGAGGAACCTTCAAGGATGACAGGTTGGGCGTGTTTATGATGTACAGCCCATCAGCACTACTCATAGCTGGCAAGTCGATACTCTTGATACCAGAGCCTGAAATAAACAGCAAACTGGCGGTTGCCAGGTTGTTCATCACAACTGCGACATCGCTGGAAATGTCGATCCTGACAAACCCAGTCAGAGAGGTGCAATTCTGGATAAGAGCAAAGCTAGACACTGTAGTGATGGTATGGTGCTCTTTGCATGGAGTAGCGCTGGCTAGCGCCGCCAAAAAGATTCCAAGTAAAAGCTTCATTTTCGTACGTGAGAAATACGTTAAATATCTGTGATTGGGGAACTATATTCTATTTATACTCCAAACTGGCTATGTTTATGCTGCCTAAGTGCATTCTCACTATCGCGTGGTCTATAAAGATAACAAACTTCTGAAAGCTCTATCGTCATGTCAAGTGGAACAAGTTTTACTTGAGGAATAAAAAATATCGAAATTTAGCCACTTTTTTAGCAGTGGAACCTAGTGGATTTTCTCTAGGCATATCCTTAGAATAAACGGATTAGTACTTGGCTGAAGCATATATCATAAGCCCATATTCTATTCTCAACTTTCCAAATGCTTTGGATCGAGAATTCGAGCCCTCCTTTCTCTAATTAGAAATAATGGCTCAGCTCTCATATCCATAAGTAATCAATTGAACTGAAATTAGTAATTAGAGAAGGATCCTAGCCCACATGCTCCAGAAACACCCCAAAAATCCAGGCGTAAGGTTTCCCCATCTTGCTGCAACATGTTCCAGCCAAACAGTCCACGAGACTAGCTCGTGCCAAATTCCTACATTCCTGATCTGTGCCAGATATTTCATTCAATAATCATCTGGGTTGAATATTCCAGAATTATATCTAGTCTATTAGATAATTGCTACTGCAGCCTTCCCCCACCAAAATATATTGATAAAATATAAAATTAGGGCGACTCTTTAAAAATAAACCAAAGTGTTCAATGTTCTTTTGACCTTCTTTAACATTTCCTGTTACTCAAAATTTGCCCTAAATTCAAATTTTAAAAACGTCTCAAGTCAAGCCTACTCCATAACCATGCTCAAAAACCAAAAGGCATATAGTTTCCAGTAGAACATAATTTTTAAATATAATATAGCTAGTGTTGAAACTGTGAAATAACCCATAGAGGTTCCAATTCAGAAAAAGAACCTGTGACCCAACTTGAACATCATAAGACCTAAATTCAAGACAAGGCAAGCCCAGCATGTGAGATCTCACAACTGAGAACGCTTATATATGGAGCACAGGCCATTCACCAAGAATTGTGAAAATATAGCAGGAAAATCCAACTAGCTCCCGATGCTACATAAAACCCTATATCATCTCTTATTTTCAATTAAAGATACCACATAGTTCAATCTTGTTCCCCTTTGATAACTCTGCTAATACAGCACATTTATAACACTGGAAACATGTTTACCATCTCAATGTTCACATTATAGAAGTGACAATTGGGCATTTCTTATTTCATAAAATAGCCCTTCCCTATTATTAATACAATTGACCTAGTATCAGTGTTGCATCTTAATTATACACATTCATTTGTCAATGTTTCTCAAAGCACAAGGGTACTCATTGAATCACCCCAAAATAAGTTCAATGCTATGACCTCACCCAGCCTCCAATGAGCAATATCTCATATTTAAAGACCAAGTTACACCAAATATCCTAGAGTTTATGCCAAGAAAATTCATATACCCTTACTTTAATCAATACCACATGGCCCACTCTCTGGGTGACCTGATGGCTTTCCAACACTGTATAAGAATCCCTGCCCTTCTCAATAAATAGTATGCTATTCCAAAACCCCTTTTCTATCCTTGCTTGAACTGGTGTATTCCCAAATTTCGAAGTACTGAAATATAAATAGTCATTTTTAAAAGTGAAATATAAATAGTTCAGCTGCAACGTTTTTAAGGAATTTAAACTCCATTAGTATTTCAGGAGGAGTAGATTATAATACAACAAGTTAAAACTGGCTTAAAGGGAATTACTATTGATAATAGAGTTAAACCGGTATTAGCAATACAGATAAGCAGATTTAAAAGAGGGAAACTGATCTATTCTGCACTGGGTACCGCTATAGACTAGTCTAGAAATAAAGAACTATATCTGATTGGAGGTAAATATCTCTTCAGCAGCTTAAACTTTGTCGAGTAGATACCTTTTAAGGGATGAACCACTGGGTATAGAATGATTCGAATCCCTGATTCATCAGAAAAATTTATTTCATCTAGCAAATTTTCATGGGTTCCCGTTTTGACGTGATAATATAATCAAACGCGCTAAACATTGGAGCTTAAAGCAGTTGGACAAGTTAGGTGAATTATCTTTACCTAATCTAGATTATAAAATTATTCAACGTATCTAAGATTTACTAGCGTAAAAGATAATCGGAGAGGAAGGGTGAGGTAAACCCATTTTCAAGCCGAACATGAACTTTATGAACTGACTCTTAAACCGAAGCTTTTTCTGAAGTGAACGGGGAGCCTCCACAAGTGTGGCGTCTCTCCTCCGAGACGATCCCTCGTGGCACCAATACCTTAATAAACATGTAAACTTCGCAATGTACTGTTTTGGAAAGGTCTCGATTTTTATAAGCAAACAAACAAAGGGAAATCAACACTCGTCTGCTGTATCAGACAGGTTGGAATATGCTTAGAATATCGTCGCGTGATTGTGGAATAAATTTTATTTTTGGTAATTTTATGGGCTTGTATAAGTTTGAATGGAACTATATTTTCTAATGTAGATAATGGCAGATCAAGTTCTCTGAAACGGTTGTTCCGATTACGAAGATGCAACTTGGTTTTAGGCCAATTAAACAGAACTCTCGGGTTTCGTTTGGTCTGGGTGCCAAGGAACATATTGTACTTATAGTATAAATAAAAAAGAACCAAAACCTTCAGGATTAACTAAATAAAGTCATTTTTATGGTAGCTATCGTGAGGTTTTATCTTGGGATATGCTTAACATCGCTTGCTGAGGCAGACCCTTGTACCAGCGGCCGCACCGTCACCACTGAAGCCGAGTTTGATGTGATTAAGGACTGCTCCTCACTCGCAGGATTTTTCTGGTTCAGCATGGAGAAGGACATCTCCCTTGAAATGGAAAATCTAAAAGAGGCTGAAAATATCTACATCATGGGCTCTGGTGTTAAGGACATCAGCTTCCCGGCATTAAAAACAGCCAACATACTTAGAGTCCGAAGTACCCCCAATCTCGAGAAATTCCAGCTCCCAAGCCTTTCTAAGAGTCTCGCTATCTTCCTCGTCGATACTGGAAAGTTACAATCAGTTTCGTTTGATGCTGGGTTGAGTTTAGAAATTCTTAAAGTGGCCAACACAGCAATTGAACAGGTGGCTGGGATCACAGCAAAAGAAATGATGCATATTCAGCTCAACTCCAATCCGAAGCTTAAACTCGACCTCCCCAGCCTTGAAACCGTTCTTTCGCTCAACCTCACAGGAAACTATAGTCGATCCTTTGATATCCCTAGTCTCTCAAGGATCAACTTTGATATGAATTTATCACAAACTCACAATGTCAGTATTCCCTCGCTTGAGAAAGTTAATGGCGCTGTGATCATCGATAAGTACACGGAAAAGGAATTCACGCTTCCGATTCAATCCATTACCCATTCTTTGGTTGTCACTAACTCACCTTCCCTCACCACATTTTCGCTGCCCAATCTACATACTGTCCGCTCCTTGGAAGTGAAAGGGAATCCCGAACTCGCCACCCTCAACCTCAATTCACTTTCTGAAGTTGTTACTGGGATCAACATTGAGGCAGATAAGCTGATAGAAATTAATATCAACCACATCCCAAAGCAGCTTTACAGAGCCCACGCTCAGCTACCATTCTTTTGCAAGTTAACTGTGCAAGGGATCAACGGTCCGTATACCAAGCGCTGCTCCCGTGCCATTCAAAAGTTACAGATCTACAGTTGAACGGTATCCAAGCAAGCCAAAGGAACTCACTTCGTTAAATACGAACAGCTTTTAATTAAAGATCAATTGGGGTTCACCATGTTAAGTTTTATCGGGACTCATTTTTATTTTCTAGAAACGAAACCATCTAAGCCAACCTGTCGGATGAAGGCAAGTTTAGTTCACGTAATAATTGAAATAGAGTATTCTTAAGTGAAAGAACAAATAATAATACGCTACTAGTCAATTCAATGCCATCTTTGTCATAGTTGGGCTTGAGTTGGTATAGTTGTATGTCGCTTAGCTCGTCATTACAACTTATACTTCTTACTAAAGACTGAGTTGAGACGTTATCTCAAACACCTATGTGTATAATAAAGACTGTATGCTATATAATAATCAAACTGCTCTTTATCATCAAATAAGGGAGTTATATAGAGAGTGGACAATTTATTTCCGCCATGATACGCTAAGATCCTCTATGGCTTCAGTCATTCCTCCTTGAATCTAAGCGCTATTGACTTCTGATCTTAGGATCAGAGCTAATCCCGATTAATCATATAACCTAGGGTTGGGACGAGTACCAAAATCGACACAATTGGTTTTGTGGCTTTGTCAGCTGAACACAAATCATTTTGTGACCAAGCACAATCTTATGTGGTTTTGTGCTGTGTCCAATCATAAGTATGTAAGATATCACTTTCAATTGAAGTAGATATTTATAATATTTTGATTGATGTTTTAATATAATTATCTAAAGCAAACTGTGATATGATCAAATCTATCATTGTGAGGTAATGGCAGGTAAAGTTTTAATAAATTCAATTTAAAAAATAAAATCCCACAACTGAATGTGCTCTAATTTTACATCCTGTGCCTTGCACAAAATGACACCATCTGTTTCACCCTTGAGAACCATTATAATTTCACATCCTGTGCCCCTTCACAAAATTAAACTATATGTTTCATATTTGAAACCCGCCTCTCTTTTATATTTTGTGATCTACACAATGGAGCAAGGCACAAATTGTGACTTACTCTAAAAGTTGCAGCATAAAACCACCCAAACTGTTTTGTGACCCAATCCAAAACATCCAAAAAAAATGGTTGTGACACCGTGTTTACACAATTGCTGTTCCTGTCCCTACCCTAATACAACCTAGAGACAATCAACCAGTCTAACCTTAATCTAGTGTGTAGATTCTAATTATTCTATTATCCTTGGAGTCTAATGGATTGTCATGTCATCTTTAACAGTGATGATTAGTTTAATACCCAATCACCATGAGAAATTTCTCTCACTAAACCAGGCATTATCAGAAATGGCAAGTATCCTTCTTGAAATGGTAAACCACCCAAAAAGGAACATACAACCAGCGGCTTGATATATCAATGTTCCACCACAGAGAATTAACAGAGCCATGAAAGATAAATCCCTTGTCCCAGTTGGCAACCCTTCAGTTCATTCTCCATGTTTACACCAGAAGAGATGTAGTTTGATAAGATCCTAGGTGGGAAAGTAGCAGCTGCTCTATGTATTTCAACCAGCGCTGGCTCTTATCAGCCTAGCACACCTGCTGGTACATCACTGATGGCAACCCCTACTATGCCTACACCTGCACAACTCTCTAGCATGGCAAGGAAAGGAAGTCCTTATCACAAGAGGCAGGTTGAACCAGTAAATTTCCCAGCTATACACCCTGTAGAGTTTACTCCTTGCCTTTGTGACTTACCACAAGAGTTGAACAAAGAGGATCTTAACTCTGTGCCCGCAGAAGTACAAGCAGGCAACCAAGGAAAATACTTGGATATGGGTATGTCCCTATGCTAGGAAAAGATCCTTTCACTACATTTCTGGGGCCCTGCAGGCATGCGGCCTACCCCAATGTTGGCCTTGGAACATCCTTACGTGGTTGTGGCCATGCAGCAGCCACTTTGAATGTTTAGCTAAATTAAACTTACCATATGTACTCATCTGCTACATCTTATTACAGATTCTATAGGTATAGGTTTATAGGGCTCTCCAATAAAGAATTCTGGGATAGACCAAGTATCTGTATATGATAGCCAATAAAGTGTTTGGTTGTTGACCAGGCTGTACTAATTAAAAAGGTTAAGGCAAGATTGGCTGGATCAATCTTGGAGATGAGGTGTCTTGTAAATGGATCAATTGGCTGGGGAGGTCAATTGATAAAATACCCAGGGATATTATTGATGAGGATTTAATCATAGGGTTGGCAGTCTCAAACACGTCAAGAGGTTTGGTCAAGGCTAACCAAAATCAAGCCCCCAAATTGTGATTTAAAAGCACCAAGGCGCCACCCAGTGAATGTTTCAGGCCCTGGGGCGCTGCCTGAGAAAGTTCCTGGGCGGCGCAGTGGTGCCTGGCTTGAGTTTTGAGCCATTTTGATGGGTTTTGGAAGTAAAATCAATTATAGGAAATATTTCTAAGTAAAGACAAGGGTGTCTAGTTAACCAGGAGTGATCAGCTGTTCCCAGATTGAAGCAAACAAATGCTTGGATCAGGAATCATGTTATTCCATAGGGTTTGGCGCTGAAAGTTGGAATACTTAATGCCAGAACAATACATGTCAATGAAAGGAATCAGGTGATTTTGGAATGTAACAAGAAGCATCCTTATAGGTTAAGGATGTTCAAATCTTTTGGTAAGGATTTTGGTTGAATGACAGTGGTATGTCATAGGTCATATGGTGGGAATCCATGTGAGGTTCCAGATCTGAAGTGGTTTCAGCCAAATATGCCCCAAATGGTATATAAATGGAAACAAACATAATAAATCAAAAAATCTAGTCAATAACCAAAGCTTTTCTCTCCCCTTGTTTTTTAATTTTATGTCTTCTCAATTATCTTTTATTAAAGCAAAGTTTGGTGTATTGAGAGTGAAAACTGCTGCTGCTAGAAAAGAAGTGCCTGAAAAGTCCCTGGGGGATGCTTGTGAAGATCTTGAAGTGTTTGAGACATTCCTGAAGGATTAACTAGTCAAGATTAAAGCTGCATATGAAGAGCTCTATTCCATATGTTTCACAAAAAAAGGGACACCAATACAAGGCAACCAAGTAAGCACATGAGACTCATGGAACCTGTTGCTAGGGCTTAATGAGATTTTCAAACAGATGTTAGATGCTGCCAACCAGGAAACCAAAGGGCTTAGATTTTGAGAGGAAAATTGCGTAGAAATTATGGACAAACAGAGTGGTGAAAGCAAGGAGTTAAGTCATAAGGCTGCATCTTTGAAAAAAAACTCCAAAGGTTTTGACATTAGGGTCCATTAATAAGAGTCTCAGTAAGAATTAAAAGAGTAAGTATGAATTTATGGGCCTTGATTTTACACAAACATTTATCTAGGCAATGGGCCCAAATTTTCCATATTTTTATATTAACAACTCCACTTCTTAATTACCCCTGGCTACTGTGTTAATGTAGATTTTCTCTAGATAGCCACCACAATAGTGATTATAAGCATTTCCACAGTTTCCTGGTAATTTGGGTCTTTTGCCTACCAATCACCCTAAAAAATAAGCCAGAGATAATATCCTAATCTTCCTTATTATGATGTACATCTTTATCTTAAAATTTTACATGGCTTCCTTATTGACTAGCATATGCTTCATAGGGTTAAAAAAAGACAGGCTGATTCTGGTACTGTAGATTCAGAGCCTGTTGGCAAAAAATTGGGGATTTCAAATAATTTTGCCTGAATTCACCAATTTAATGAAGTAAATTTTATACCCTAACAACTTGCTTTTTATATAAAAAGATGTATAGGATCCCAGTAGATTGATGAATTCAAGCAAAAGAATTTGACAACCCCACATTTTTTCTAATGGGTTCTGAATCTGCAGTAACAAACTAGCACTTCTATGTGCATTAGATGGATCTTCATTGAGAGTGAGAATTGAATCCTTGATTATTGTAAGGTCTGAAGGCTTGGGGTAACTTATTGTAGACTAAAGCCTTCAACCTGAGAATATTTATGTTTGTTAAATATAAAAGGTTGGTAAAGTTTGCAACAACAACTGCACTAAAGATCCTAAAAGTTTATAGAAAGTAAAGTACAGACTAAAACAATTTATTAAACCTAAGAAAAAGAAATATAGACTGGTCTTAATGACTAAAGATTGGATCAAAAAGTCAATTTCTAAGTCTGGGTAATGATCAGCATTGGCTGGAGGGGTGAAACTATCAACTATTAAAGTGTGTGTGCCCCTATAAATATTGCCTAGCTGGTGAAAAATGTAGTCAAAAGGAATCATATAGCTAAGAATTCAAGAGAAGGTAAATTGCAAGTTAAAGATTAAAAAAGAGGAAACCACAAGCCACAAACCTAACAAATACCTTTTTGGGGTGCAAGTCAAACAATCTCAACTTAAGTTGAGATTGGATAAGCTCAGGCTTTTTTTTAAAGTCTGAATTGTGGTGCAAGTTTAGGGAATATGTTCTAACCAAGAATGGTTAGGATTCTTGGATGGGAAAACAGAAAACAAGCACATTTGATCTGTGTCTATTTAACTTGAAAAGGTTAAGTTAAAGTTAAAGGAGAAAGACTAGAAGTGTTTGATTGTTTTGCCAAGATAACAGAAAGAGAAAAGATGGCAGAAGAGCGGGGAAAACCTGGTCCAGAGTGCTGGTGTTATAAAAAAAGCAAAAGGTAATTGACTTTGGACTTAGCAAAACTAACTAAGCACATAGGTATGTGGTTTAAAAATTGTCTCAGGAAAAAACAAGGTAAGCTTTGAACGTTAAAATTAACTGTTTAAGATAGATATAATTGGCTGATCAAGCAAGGGAAAGAAAATGAATGTTTTGAATAATAAATTGATGTGAATGTAACCAGTAGAGATAGAATAAAGTTGGTGTCCATGAAGAGTACTAGCAGCAAAAGAGAGGAACAAAAAGAAGAATCCTGACAATGATGACCTCATTGAGGACTCAATAGTCAGCAATCTGCATCAGTGAACAATATTTCTTGGTAAACATAAGATTTAATACCCTAAAGATGCCTGTAAGATGAATTTGTCTTTTTTAGGGTTTCCTTGAAGGATTTCCTTGGAGAAAACTTTTTGGTTTTAGTCAATAGCCTGGCTTTTAGAGCCAATTTTTGGAGCTTGACTGAGCGCTGTATGAGGTTTTTCTGGGCTGAACATGAATAATATTCCTCAATGATCTTTCAATGCACATGTAAAATGCTACCATCATGGATTTTATACATTGGTTTATGTGTGCTTAAAAGAGAGCACCCCATAAGCACATGTTTCTGCTTGATTATGTAGGGGATTTGGTGTTCCTTGTGTGTCTTTGTGATTTAGGAAAATGCATGATATTGGAGTAGTTGACATAATTTGTGTTAGTATACTTGATGGTTTATGTTCTTATGTTTTCTGCTCAGGATATGGGCTTAAAGTTATGACAAAGTATATTGATTATCACTAAGTCCAGAATAAGCATTATATTTTTATTGGGGATCTCACTGATGGTACCTTAGACTGTGTAATTGAGTTTCTATAGACCAATAATGAATGATGTGTCTCATGAGTGACTTTTTATTTGGTAGTTATTGGATATAGCCAAATTATAATATGCAAGGGGTTTGTGATTGTTTTTGAATAGTTTCAAAAATCTTGATATACTAATGTATTGCTAATACCTTTTCCATGAGAAATAATTGTTTATTGCCTCAAAAATCTGAGATTGCATGGTATTGATTGGTTAAACTGGTTTGGTTTATGTATATTATGAGTTTGTCCCAGTAGAACTGTGCAATGATGAACCTGTACATATCTTACGGTTAGTACTCTTCATACTTTGAAACATGAAGAGGTTAGCAAAATATTAGCTTGCATATCTCTCTCCAGGATTTTCCCTTGGACTTGATATCCTTTTTAATAATTTGAGTAGATCTAAGCTGAGTGAGATTCCCTTGAAAGCTGGTGGGAACAGCTTTAGCTGGCTTTTTTATGACTTTTATTGCCAGAAGAAGGAATATTGTTTCAACTCTATTTTAAGGGTGTGGGTTATTAAAATCACCCTTGGGCTATGCAAATATAATTATGTGAATAATATATTATATTTTACTTCAATTATAAACTTTTAAAATCAGTAAATTTTTGAGTTTTTTAGAATTCATTATATGAGCTTTAAATGGACTATAATAATTGAGAATATACACAGATTGCCAAAGCTCTATATAAAATGGGGTGCAATGGAGCTAGCCTTTGTAGGCCCTGGTCATCTTCTTGATTATTTCTATATGAACCAGGGCTTTAAATTTTCTTAATATTATGAGAGCAGTTTCCTTTGATTCAAATTGCACAAAAAATTTGCTTTAAAATTTCACCACATTTTATATATGATTACTTTTGTCACTTATTACAACAGGCTCCTGTGTTGGGCTGAGTCCAAGAAAGACTTCTTCAATCCAGATATTGGCAGGTAACCATCTGCTTAATTTTACTTTGGGCTGAAATTTGTCCAGAAATCCTTTTAACATTTTTAGCACCAGTGGTGTATTCTATGGTGGTGCTTTAAATAATTTTAGCTACATAATCATATTTCAGTTCTTGATTTCCCCCTTGATTAGATGAGAGGTTGCCATAGGTGTTTAAAATATCTTGTACTGTAGCGGATCCAGGCCTAACCAGTCCACACTACTATTATCCTGCCCTTGACTCTTATTGCCATTACCTTCCTGTGACAAAGCTTGGAGGAGCTTTTCCTCCAGGGAGGCAATTTTATGGGACAACACTTTGTTGTCATCCCTCCAACAAGCCATGATTTCAACGCTTTTTTCTTCTCTTGCTCTTAACGCCTCAATCTCATGGTTTGCCATTTTTTTACTTGCTGTAAGATTTCATCCCATCCTACTCATAAGTTCCAAGCATCCCAAGTATAGATTAAGTTCACTTGGGAGGGAGTACCTTCCTTTGCAAAGTAATTGGAATACAGCTCTTCAAACACAGCCTTTGCTTCCACCAAAGACTCTGCAGGAACAGACTTGGTGACTTCCAGGCTGGTCCAAGCTTCTTCCAATGAACTTGTAGGAACCTCCTTCCTTGCTGCAGCATTCTTCAAACAAAGGACTCCAAATTTGGCCCTCTCAAATTTCAACAAAAAAGACATGATAATTGAAAAATAGGTGAGGGGAAAGCGCCAAAACCAACAATGTGAATATATTTTATTAATGTTTAACTGTTTTCATTTATATACCATTCAGGGCATACACGGCTGAAAACCCCTCTGGTTCCTGAATCAATCAATGATTTGCGTCATGTGGTCTATGACATTTGAGTCATCCAACATAGATCTTTATCTAAAAGATCACCAGCAATTCTCAACCTATGAGAATTGACCTACAATGGGCAGAAGTCACCTGACGCCATTCATCTCAATGTACCAATTTGGCATGGAGCTTCCTCAGCTCCTGGCGCCAAACCCTGTGGATTGCACATCCCAAACTCAGCTATCAGAGTTCCAACTGGGAACCAGCTTATCAAACCTGAATTCCTAGGCATCCTTGCATTTAATTAGTTATCTTCACATTTAATGGTTTTTGCCTTAAAACCCATTAAAATGCTTCAAAACTCAAACCAGGCGCCACCACAGCGCCCAGCAATTTCTCCAGACGGCGCCTGAGAAAATTTGATAGTGGCACCTCTCAAATCCATTAGGTGGCACCGCGGCGCTTTTAACCCATTTCCAGTGGTTTTCCATAGTTATACTTAACAATAACTCTTGACACAGTCAAGACAATTAACTATTATAATTAAATCCTCATTAATTATATTAGCTCATGTTTATTAATTAATCTTCCCAATTAACTAAACTGTTTTGAGACGCCTAGTCTCCAAGATTGATTTGGCCAATCTTGCCTCAATTCTTCTAGTTACCCTAACCTAACTGACCATCCATATTCTGTTCTTTTATTAAACATAGATATCCAGTTTCTAGAAACCTTTACCTCAATAATTCCTATCAAACCTATCTATATGCAATAAACAGCAAAAACAGAATATCTTTATATTTCAGAGCATTTTTTTGGCTAAATACTCAGCAGTGACTGTAGTACGGTCACAAGGCCCCTTTCTTCCCTTTGGGGGAATTGGCCTCATCTTCTTGGATTTTTTATAAGCTCCAATTCCCCATGGAATAGCTTAAGGAATTGAGGATAAACATGGGACCATTCTTCTCCCAAGGCAGCTTCAACCCTCCAAATTAGGTAGTTTGGCTCTGGACTAACCAAAATAATCTTCATAGGCTCTACCCATTGCTGAAGACATCTTCTTGGGTGCTTTTCTTGGCGCCTTTGATCAAACCACACCAGATCTCCCACCTGGAAGTGATCACAAGGAAGTACTCCAGGCTTTGAGTTCCACTTGGCAGCACATTTTTCTCAAACCTTCTCTCCTTAACTCCCTGCCTCAGCAAATAACTTCTGCATCTTGGCTGCATGTTCCTATAGGGCAGCTTATAGGAATTCTTTTCCACAAATTCCCATTGGCCCACTTCAGTGCTGGTTGTAGTCTCCTGGCCATACAACATCCAAAATGGTGAAAACCCAGTAGAATCATGGGTCATTGTACGGTATGCTATGACACTCATTGCTAGGAGATCCTTCCAACGGGTTGTAGCTCCATCAGCCAATTTTTCCATGATGCGCTTCAAGGTTCCAATGATTCTTTTGACTAACCCATTAGTCTTGGGATGGTATGGGGCTGTGGTTAACTTAGAAATGCCCCTTTTAAGCATTCCTTAGTCAAGGCTGGTCCTATGTAGGGTGGTTCATTGTCAGTGAGAACCTTCTCAGGACAACCATGTTGTGCTATGATTTCTTCTTGGAGAAACTTAGCAAGTGCAACACTTGTTTCTTTGGCCATTGCTTGAACCTCTACCCATTTTTTGAAAGAATCAATGGCAACCATGAAGTATTCTTTCTGACCACTTGGGAATGTGATATGACCCGTATCTATTGAGATTAACTCAAAGGGATAATGTGACATCACTGACTTGAGCTGCACCTTAGATTTTGCCGCTGAAAAGTTAGAGCAAATCTCACATTCTCGTAAAATCTGGAGGACTGTAGCTCTCATCTCTGACCACTAGTACTGGGCTTTTGCTGCTTGCCAGAGCTTCTTGTATCTGAGGTGACCTCCCTATTAAACATGAAGATCTCTCACCACTTGAAGACATTTGGATTCCTCTACATAAATCCTATTCCTCAATAAAGCTTTCTGGGCTTCCTGGGCAAGTGCCTAAAGTCAAAGTGCGGAGATCCAAATCTCCAAATCAATAGATTTTTTGATCTCCGCACTTTTTTTCAATAAAAAATTTTCCTAAAAAATTTAATAATTTTCTTAAATTTGACTTTTTTAAAAAAAAATTTACTAGTAGCTAAAATCAAAAAACTAAGTTCAAAGTGCCCAAATTGATGCAATTTAAAATACACCTTAAATTAATTTGGCTTTTGAAATAGAATTTATTTATCCTTTTGAATATATGGGACAAAATCAAAAGTGCAGAAATCAAAGTCTGGAAGTCTCTTCAATTTAATATTTGGGGTCCCAAAATTAAAAATTAAAATATCACTTAATATTGATTCTATCACTATGTAAGTGATCAGAAAAGCTTCAAAATCATATCATACTCAACCAAATAAACTAAAACCTATCATACAGGTTCACAATCACCTGTAAAGCATTTGATTATAAGTTTAGTGATTTTTATTATGTAAAAGATAGAGTGCTGAATGAAACAAATATTATATGATCACTTAGTAAATCACTGGGTGTAGTAATAGAGTGTGCAAATCAAAAAAGCTTCAAACCAAAATTCAAAACACACTGATTTAGTGCTCACCAATATATTTTAAATTATGATTGGAATTTAATATTTTATTAACTAAGCTCCAATAGGTGTTTATAATTGAAAGTGCAGAAATTGAAAGTACATTTAAACCAAACAAGCAATCTACTTTACAAAACCATAATAATTTAAGCAGCGTAAGTTTAAAGCTTAAAATAAGTGTATTAAAGGTTAAAGACTTGCTTTAGAACATAGTAGAGTTTCAAGCCTTTTGGGTTAGTTTATAATAGATTTTTAAAGGGTTTAGTAAAAACTGCAGATTTTGGCAGTTTTGAAAAAAAATATTAAATTAATTTAATATGTTACTATGTTTCCTTATGTTTTTAGGGAGTGTTGAGATTGAAGTGCCAAAATTGAAACTCCCTAATTGTCTGATCAAAAGCCCCTTTTTTGCTCCTTTCAAAAGCATTATAGATTTGACTACCTCAATTATAAATATTTATTAAAACTAACAAAATATAGTAAAAAGCACTCTGAATTTCAGATTCTGTTAAAAATAATATTTTTATTAATAATTTATATTCTTTTTTATTAACCAAAAAATACTAACTTTGAGTCATCTAGATTCCCCTAAGTCAACTCCCATCAACCCAAAGAAGGCCACCCCTTCCAGATCTAAGAAGTCTGGCCCCAAGACCACCAAGAAAATCACCAAGAAGGCCACCAAGAAGGCCCCTGAGCCCTCCCCCTCTCCAGAAGAGGAGCCTTCTGAAGAGGAACCTACCCCCCAGCTCCCCAAGAGCCTAACTGGGCACAAGTTTGTCTACAGCCAGGCAGATGAATAGGAGACGCCTCCCCACATCTCTAAAGAAGAACATGAAGACATGTACAACTCTGGAGATGATACACCAACTGAGGATGGCCTTGAGACCTGGGATATCCTTAAAGTACTAAATATTTGCAACTATGAAGAGGAGTTCCAACTAACAGATGTTCTACCCATCTCCTTCCCAATAATGTCCTCTAAGGGCAATGCTGGGTTCTACCATGATGGGTATATGTTTAAGTGTAATGATGAGCAGAAGCACTTGGTGCTTTATCATTACAAGTGTGAGGGGCCTGCCTGCCCCGCTTGTCTGACTACAACTGGGTTTACCCAGTTTAAGAAGCTGAGCAATCAGCACACCTGCCTGGAACCAACTGGGGTATATCAGCGCCTAATAAAGTGGTACCTGCGCCAGAGGCAGCTTTCAACAGGGGCCTTACCTCCCAGGAGATAGTCACTAGGGCTATTCACAACTTGACCAGTTTCCAAAAGATAGCTGTTGATACTTTTGGATCCCTTCAGAAGTATGACAGTGATAATTGCTGGAAGTCTGACAATGTGGGCAGATCTGCCACCTCCCTCCTGGAACTGGATATACCAAATAAGCTCAGAGTCACCTCCAAGAATGAACAGTTTCTCCTTCATGACAATGGGCCAGATGAGCATAAAAGAACCATCTGTTATGCCACCCAGGAGAACCTTAAGAGATTGATGACAGCCAATTTCTGGTTGGCTGATGGGACCTTCTCATCATGCCCTAAGATCTTTTCCCAGCTTTGGTGCATACATGGGAAGTATGGTGATAAGGTTTTACCAATGGTTTACTTTCTGATGTCAGGACAAAATGAGGATGACTATACTCATGCCTTGGAGATTCTAAAGGGGAAGCTGGATCTCCTTCCCCCTACTGATGCCCCCACTTCTACCCCCAAGAGGAAGAAGTCTGAAACACCAAGCCAACCTGATGATGAGGAAACATCAGAGCCTTATTATACCCATCTCCTTGTTGACTTTGAGCCTGCTAAAGCCAATGCCTTTAAAAAGGTATTTAAGAGCAAGCATCATGGTTTCTTCTTTCACTTCAGATAATGCCTCAGAAGAAAGCTGCAGAGCTTTACTGAGCTTAACAGACTGGTTACCAGATCAACCTCCCAGGAGTTCAAGGTGGCCTTCAACTCCTTTTCTGCCATTAACTTGGTGAGAAATGAGGACTCTAGCAAGATCTATGAGGTATTCAAGAATATCAATTATATGGAGGACAATGCAGCTGTCTTTGCTCCATTTATTGATTACTTTGAACACCAATGGATTGGAAAACTTGAAGCCAGACACCATGGAAGAAAGGAAAACAAGATTGAATGGAACCAGTTCAAGTTTGTTAAGAATAAGACTATGAAGATTATTTCCTCCCTGGAAAGCTGGCACAACAAGCTTGCCAACTGTGTTGGGGTGAAGAAACCCAAGTTTAATGTACTGATCAACAAGCTCAAAATTGAACAAGCAACCAATGAAACTCTTTACCAGGAGTTTTTAGATGGACGCCAAAGTGTTTCCCAGAGCAGCAAAGATCTCAACAGCTTTGAGATAGTCACAAAAAACTCCCTCCTTCCTTACAACTCCTCCAACTGGCTCACTCATCTTGAGAACATTGCAAAAGTTCTTTAGTAATCCAAATAAAATCTTGCATTGCTTTTGCTTTCTTTTAATTTTATGTTGTGACAATAAAGATCTTACCATGCAAATACATTTTAAAGCAGTTTTTTGTGTAGTTTTGTAGTTTATGTTCAATTGAATACAGTTACAAATAAATTCTAGTCTAACCTTTCTTTTGAAACTAAAATAAACTTTCTTTTAAAAACAGTAAATTCAAGCATATTTTTATTATTTAGCATATACTTTTTATTGCAGAAATAAATTTCTTGGGGTCTTTTTAGTATATCAAATTTAAAAATAAATAGTTTTATATTAAGAACTGTGTTTTATTTGGATTTCAAGTTAACCTCTGGAAAATCTATTTTTGTACTTCAATCTTTGGTATTTTTGATTTTTGCACCCTACATAGTGTTTCAATTTTTGCACTTTTTGGGGGTCCCATTTTCAATTTCTGCACTTTCAACCTTAGGAACTTTGACCTTAGGCACTTTCCCAGCTTCCTGCGTCTCAACTTCACAGGCCAATAGCGCTTGGGATAATAAGTTGGGAATCTGATTTTCAAATTCCAGTTGGTAAATAATATCATAATCATATCCAGAGAGTTTCTCAGCATACAATTGCATACAGCCTTGTAAGTCTTCATTAGTCCAAATTGCTCTTAATGCTGCGTGATCAGTGACTATAATGAAAAGCATCCCTAGGATATACATCCTAAAATGCTCCACAGCCATACTATTGCCAATCCCTCACGTTCAGTAGCAGAGTATTTCCTTTGAGTGGTCCCCAATGTTTTGAAACCATATGCCACAGGATGCCAGGACAGCTTTGACTCTCCTTACTGAGTAAGAATGGCACCTAGACCAGTTAAACTTGCATCTGTTTCAATATAGAACAACTTTGACTAATTGGGGAATCTTAGGATGGGGGCATTGGAGAGTCTCTTTTTCAGCTCTAAGAAACTTGACTCTTGTTCCTGTCCCCAAACAAATCTGGCATTCTTCCTTATTAGAGCAAACAACGGCTCTCCAAGCGCAGCACAATTAGGAATGAATCTCTGATAGAAATTCACCGATCCCATAAATCCCTGCATCTCTTGACCAACTAACGTGACCTCATGCTCAACAACAGAGTAACTCTCTCAGGACTTGGCTTAATCCCCTGAGAATTCACAATATGTACTAACACCTTAACCTCTCAACAGGCAAGCTTAGTCTTAGATACACTAATATTTAACTTTGCTTTCTCAATTTGGCAGAATACTTCATCAAGATCCTTCAGGTGTTGTTCCCAGGAAGGGCTATATACAGTAATGTTGTCTATATATACCGAGACACACCTAGGCTGCAATCCTGTCATAATATGGTCCATCACTTGCTGAAACACAGCACCTGCTGTTTTCATTCCTAATGGCAAGACTTTCCATTGATAAAGACTATCAGGTGTAGAGAATGCTGTAACCTCTTTAGACTTCTTGTCAATCAACAGTTGGTGATATCCCTTAGTCAGATCCAAAGTAGTGAACCAAGAAGATCCAGCCATGGCATCCAGCTGATCCTCAATTTGGTGCATTGGGTAGTCATCATTTACAATATCTTTGTTTATCATTTGGAAATCAATACAAACACAGATGTTCCCATATGGCTTTGGAACATAAACCATTGGAGAAGAATAAGGACTGATGCTCTCCTCAATCAGGTTGGTTCTTTGCATCTTCTCCACCTCTTCTCTAATTGCAGCAACTGCAGCAGGACTATGACGGGGTATATACCCTTTGTATGGCTTCCCAGTAAGCATTTTTATGATATAAGGTGGACCAGTTCTTCCTACATCATATTTGTCCAACAAGAAACAACTACTCTATTTCCACACCAAAGTATATAACAGGGTACCTGGTGCTTCACTTGGACATAGTATACAGGTTGAATTGTTGAAGGGCACACAAACATAAGAGACAGTAGGTTTATTCTTTGTGGCTTCTCCAACTATGGGCAATCAAACTCCAATACACTGACCTTGCTGAAAGTCCACAGGAACCCCACAAGTGTTAAACAACTTCCAGGACTTGAGGTATTCACCATTTGAACCATCCTCAAATATTGCCACATTTGAGGATATATGACAGGGCAATTATGGGATAACCTGTCCTCCTTGCATTCCGCAATTGAAAGCTACTGGGTTTAACCAAGCAATTCCCTTTGGTGGAATTGAGCAATATTCCTTGGTGTAGATGACTACTGACTGGACATCTTCTGGTGCTGGCGGAATTGTCAGTTGTTGATAAGCGTATTTAACTCCTTCATGAACCAAGACATTCATGACAGCTCCAGGCTCACCTTGGCCTCAACAATCCAAGTCATACCAAGCAGAACATCAAATCCTGCCCCAGGTAAAACTACGGCGGAAGTCTTGACCTTGTTATTTTTCCATTTTATTACCACCTCATCAAACATGTCTTGTTCAATAGTGGTAACCCCATCTGCAGAAGATAAGGTCAAAGTGACCTATCTTGATGGGTCCATGCCATGTCTACAAACAAAGTTCTTTGATACCGCCACTCCAGCACACCCTGGATTGTAGACTGCCTTTGCAGAGATACCATCAAGCAAAATATCCAGGAGGATAACCCCTTGTGATGCCCACACAAAAGGTTTTGCAATCAAAAGTGCAGGCATACTTTGGGCCACCTTTTTACGCCATTCAACTTCCTTGAGCCAATCCACGCTCAACTGAACTCACACAGGCTGCCATGTAATCTCCCTGTCTTCCTTCATACCTAAGTGCATATCCAATATCCACTCATATGGAGAGGCATCTGGACTTCCCTCGGGAAGAGTTGGACAAGAGACATCAATTTCCTGTATGGGTGGTTCTACTGGTTGACTGGAGGTTTTCCGTATTTAGTTCAAAGCCTTCCCAGATCAAAGTCTCATTCTCCCATTATTCTCTGAATTACTGAGCTCAGGTTGGGAGACACCTAAGCCCGCCTTTCTTTTCCCGAATCCATTAAACATAAGGTTGGGGTGTTCCTTGTCAAATTCCGCACGGTTGGGACACTTTCCAGAAAAATGGCCATCCTTCCCACAGATCCAGCATTCCTTGGCCATGAGGAATTTACATGTTTGATTAAATCTAGACAAGTGGTCCTTATCAGAGCAACTTCTTGGGCGTCTGGTTCTCTAAGAAGATTCTTCCCCTGCCGCAACATGAGCTCCTACTCTGGGACAAGGAGCACTGTGTGGAGGGCCTCCAAGATCCCACTCAATATGAATAACCTTTTGAATGAGTTTTGACCATATCAACTTCTCACAGTGTAACATAGAGGCCTGAATTAGCAACCTGGGCCATATTCCAGTGAAGAAAGTATCTTCCACTAGATCCTGATTATGTTCCATGTCAACAAAGGCTAAGAACTCCTCCATTCTGGAAAGGTACATTGACACCATCTCATGGCCAGCTTGAGTAACATCCCAAGCTTTTTGTAGCGCATCACCAGGTCTAAGGGTTACAGTGTAACTGGCTCAAAATTCCTCTAGTAATGTGGTCCAATTGTTGCCTTTACGTCTTTTGAACCATTAGAAACAGGCAGGTCTTACAAGAAATTCCAACCAATAACGTTTATGATCATCTTCCAGACCAGAGGCTTGGATAAGAAAACCCTCCAGGAAAGTGTTTCCTTCCTTGGGATTTCCAGAAAATGATGACATCTTGGCAAGCATAGACTGGACTCCTTTCACCATGGGTTTTTTCTGCCCCCGCATTGAGCTCTGTGGCAGATTCAGGCCTAACCAGTCCATCCTACCATTATCCTGCCCTTGACTCTTATTGCCATTACCTTCCTGTGACAAAGCTTTGAGGAGCTTTTCCTCCAGGGAGGCAATTTTATGAGACAGCACTTTGTTGTCATCCCTCCAACAAGCCATAATTTCAACACTTTTTTCCTCTCTTGCTCTCAACGCCTCAATCTCACGGTTCGCCATTTCTTTTACTTATTGTAAGATTTCATCCTATCCTACTAATAAGTTCCAAGCATCCCAAGCATAGATTTGGTTCCCTTGGGCGGGAGTATCTTCCTTTGCAAAATAATTGGAATACAGCTCTTCAAACGCAGCCTTTACTTCCACCAAAGACTCTGCAGGAACAGTCTTGGTGACCTCCAGGCTGGTACAAGCTTCTTCCAATGAACTTGTAAGAACCTCCTTCCTTGCTGTGGCGGGCTTCACATAAAGGACACCAAATTTGGCCCTCTCAAATTTCAACAAAAAAGACATGATAATTGAAAATAGGTGAGGGGAAAGCGTCAAAACCAACAATGTGAATATATTTTATCAATGTTTAACTGTTTTTTCTTATATACCATTCAGGACATACACAGCTGAAAACCCCTCCAGTTCCTGAATTAACCAATGATTTTTGCCACGTGGTCTATTTCATTTGAGTCATCCAACATAGATCTTTACCTAAAAGATCACCAACAATTCCCAACCTATGAGAATTAACCTACAATGAGAAGGAGTCACCTGACGTCATACATCTCAATGTACCAATTTGGCATGGAGCTTGACCATCTCCCGGCGCCAAAACCCTGTGGATTGCACATCCCAAACCAGCTATCATTGTTCCAACTGGAAACCAGCTGACCAAATCTGAACTCCTAGGCATCCTTGCCTTTATTTAGTTATCTTTGCATTTAATGGTTTTTTGCCTTAAAACCCATTAAAATGCTTCAAACTCAAACTAGGCGCCACTACAGTGCCCAGAAATTTCTTGCAGGAGGTGCCGCGCCGCCTGAGAAAATTTGATAGTGGCGCCTTGGCACATCTCAAAATCATTAGGCGGTGCGGCGGTGCCTCTAAGCCAATAAATTTGCCAATGTGGCGCTTTAAACCTAATTCTGGGGGTTTTCCCATGGTTAACCTTAACCAAATTTCTTTACAAAGTCAAGATCATTTTAATATAATTAAATCCTCATTAATTATATCCCATGTTTATTAATTAATCTTCCCAATTAACTAAACTGCTTTGAGACGCCTAGTTTTCAAGATTGATTTGGCCAATCTTGCCTCAATTCTTTTAGTTGGCCTAACCTAACTAAACATCCATATTCTGTTCTTTTATTAAACATAGATATCTAGTGTCTAGGAACCTTTACCTCAAGAATTCCAATCAAACCTATCTATATGCAATAAACAGCAAAAACAGAATATATTTTTATTTTGGAGCATTTATTTGGCTAAATACTCAGCAGTGACTGTAGTACGGTCACCTGTACCAAAAAGATTTAAAGTTCTGAATGATACAGTTATTCTTTGGTAAACAGCACTCCTTCTGAAATGTTGGAGACTGCAAAATAGGGACCCAGTCTTTGAGGATAACTGACATGATAATCTCATGGATCTTCTTTTATAGCATATTCAATAAATCTTGGGATCTTGTTAAAATAGATATGTAGATGAATCTAACCAGGATACCATTTTCATGACTGTGGTGCTTTAGCTGATTTACAGAAAGTCGAGAAGCATTCTATAGACTATATAAAAGCTTTAGATTGAGCGATTTCATTGCTTTTGGGCGTGGCTTCTGGAAAGAACTGTGATGATATTGATAGCAGTATTAATTAAAGTAAATAAATTTCTCTCTATTTGGGAGCTGTTATATACAATGTTTCAGCCGACAATCTTGACTTGATATGTGTTTAATTTGGATTTTTGTCATGTTAATTCAGATCACATATTTTTCAGTTGACTCAAAACTTTTCCACTGCGTTGACTTCGCTACTTTTGCCATTATACACATATAAAATGAAGCAAATGTAATAATTTAATTTCACAACAAAATTTATTATGCTTTCTATTTCTCATATATTAAATTTCTGCTATATAAATGACCTATTAATATAGTAAACAAGTTCTTTATTAGCTCTTCCATCGATTTAGTGTTGTTATTTAAAAACTTATTTTTTAAAGAAACATCCCTCAAAAAATCTAAAATCTTAACCTGCTAGAAGGGTGATTTTGATACGATGTTAGGACAAATCTTTTGGATATAGTGACAAAATATTTACTATGAGATCTTTCTGTAATGTAAAAAACAAGGGATTGGAAATATAACCTTTATGGCAGGAAGTAGACATCTGATATGAACATCACCCTATCTTTACTCCAAGATTTAATTGCCAATGTGGACCATAAGGGTTTTAAATCTGTTAATAAGACAATGGGCAAAGCACTGTGGTATTTATGAGGACAAGGGTGTGTTTAAAGGAGTATTGTGATTTAACTATTTGGAGTCATCTTATTTAACTTAATAACTCCAGGGTTAAAAATTATATGATGTTTGAACACCAACAGGCAAATATTTTAGATCCTTTTTTGTGGTTGAAATAAAGTTGAAAAGATGTCTTTATTTAAGGTAGTTTGGAATCAGTCGACAATATTCATATCGTCGAGATCCAAGTACTTGACCTCCTTGATGCGTCCATGCTCTTCAAAAGCAGCCTCGTCGATTTTGATATGAGAGGCGTCAACTTCACCCTGGTGTATGACACTTGCAAGTCTGTCCCGGGGTATGCAGATCTGAGTGCGCGTAGTAAATAGCCCACATTTATTTTCAGCAATGTACCAGTCGTCGGTAGCAGCCCAAGACTCGAACTCGTCCATCACCGCACACGCCATGTTGGGGTGCCCATCCACAGCTTCCTTGAACAGGTTATTGACGCACGTCTCTGTGGACTCGAACATTCCAAGGAATCCCATTGTGCTGCTTAAGAAACAGGTTTAAACTAGCAAAAGTTAAATATTCCTTATAAACGCAATCCACCAAGTTTAAACTTCAAGCCATCCAACTTCAGAAAAATTCCCAAGCCACAAAGCCAAATAGTTTTTTTCCAAGAAACATCCACAATAAGTGGCACTATAAACCAATCCAGCTTACATGCAGTTGAACAGTGGACAATTGATTATAATCAATATTGATCCAAATTGATGTGCAGCACGACTTGTTTACCAAATCCGCATGTTTACTATAAATTTGGATGTTCAGAGCATCCCAACGTTTTAAAAGTGACTCTCACACTGCCAATGTGAGAATAAACCCAACCCTATGTTATGAAACCAAGTTTTAAAGCCACAATCATGTTCTACATATGCTTAGTTATGTACTACTTTGGATACAAGTTTAAACAACTCCAAGTTAAAAGCTTATGTAGTTCATGCTCATAAGCTAACCAAATTTTCATGGGAGTGCACGAGCTCACATACTCCCGAAATTAAAGTAGGATTCTTTGCTAAGAATAATAGCCAAAACAAAATCAAATATATGGTCACTTACCATCATTCACATTCGAATCAATTCCATTAAGATTAGATTGTTGATAACCATATATGAAATTATTTCACTCTCATATCAAGAGACTGCATGCTGCCCCTTGGTTATCCAGTGAATCTGCCAAGCCCAGAAAGCAATCGTGCGCCTCCGTGGCAAGAGTGAAACGTGGTTTCAAGCATATATCCAAACTTCGCTTCACCGAAAAGGGAAAGTGATTTGTGGAACTTTCCAGTCACATGCTCCAGATAACACTGAAACAGCTGTTCTATGCTTCTAGTTATAGAAAGGCTGAACTGAAGGATCAAAAGTCCCACTTGCTTGATTGGCTGTCCCCGAATTAAGCAATTTTTACCCTCCTTTATCAGGCCATGGTACTGGTTTTGAATGTCTCCTAAAAAGAAACATCATGACAGAAAAATTATGTACCCACTCTGGAGTGGTCCAATAAAGATGTAAAACGCCTAGCAAGGCACATGTGCGTATTGGCTGACAAGCGTGATATGGCAGGTGGGATGTCAAAAGAACAAAGCTGAGCTTCGCCCGCTTTGCTCTTTTACGGCATCCTGCCTAGGTACGCGTCCAGGTATCTTAGTTGAGCCACATTATTTTGTTTATTTAAATCAGTGGCCTTTTAAAATCTTTATCTTATACTCTAGCTGGTAAAAGGAAAGATATGTCAGGCTGGCTGCCAAAAGAGCAAAGCTGTGCTATGCTCAGCTTCACTCTTTTACGGCAGCCTGCTGGTACGTGTTTCCAGTTATATCTGGTAAAAAGTGTTTAATGATGGTTGCTGGTATGTGTTTCTAGTCTATAGCTGGTAAAATGAAATATGTGTCAGACTGGCTGCCAAGAGAGCAAAGCTGTGCTACGCTCAGCTTCACTCTTTTACGGCAGCCCGCTGGTACATGTTTCCAGTTATATCTGGTAAAAAGCGTTTAATGATGGTTGCTGGTATGTATTTCTAGCCTATAGCTGGTAAAAGGAAAGATGTGTCAGGCTGGCTGCCAAAAGAGCAAAGCTGTGCTACACTCAGCTTCACTCTTTTACGGCAGCTGCTGGTATGTGTTTCTAGTCTTTATCTGGTAAAAAGTGTTTGTTAATGGTTGCTGGTATGTGTTTCTAGTCTATAGCTGGTAAAAGGAAAGATGTGTCAGGTTGGCTGCCAAAAGAGCAAAGCTGTGCTACGCTCAGCTTCACTCTTTTACAGCAGCCCACTGATATGTGTTTTGAGTTATATCTGGTAAAAAGCATTTAAAGATGGCTGCCTGCTGGTATGCCTTTCTAGTCTACAGATATAAATAGCTTTATTCAAAGGTAGTCATAAAATTTATATCTTTTTCAATATTTTTTAGACATGGTTGTAAAATCTTATCAGAAATTAGTGAGTATAAAGCTATGAGTGGTGAGCAGGGTACCAAAAGAGAACAGTTGTGTTAGGGTTATTTTCTTTTTTACAGCTGCTCACTGGTATCTTTCTGCTACTCTAGCAGAAAGACTTTTTGATAGTTTCAGCAAAAATTCTAATTTTTTTCATAACTCTTGTTTTCTAAGATGATTTAATGGTTTTCAAAAATACAGTTTTATTATTACAAAAATGATATTTGCTTTGTTTGTGCAACTTACACCAAAGAAGTATAAGGAGAAGCTATGTAACTATCTCTATTAAACTATTAGCAAGGTCTTGTTGAATTAGTTTATACTTTTATTATGGATTATATCTTTGACATTTAAGAAATGAAAGATTGAATATTTCTTACATTATTTTGAAAATACAATACTTTCAGAATATTTTATTATTATCAACAACAGTTTTTGAATCCCAAAAGGCAAATCAATACCTTTATTTTAAATTTTAAGCATTTCATATAAATATATATCTTTCTCTGGCTTAGCTGATGTAGTCTATAAGTATTACATTACCATAGGATACAATTTTTTTAACTGAAATATATAGGTTTTGTTTAATTTGTTATATAACTTTTGTTCTGACATTTTTTGTCTTTTTTATTATAGCTCTAAAATAATTATTTTTTATGCCATTAGATTTCACTTATAAGCTTGTACTTTTTATTCTCTAGCAGTATCTGAGTTAGCTGTGGATATCTCCTTAAATATTTTTTCATTTGGCTGGGTTGGATTTTTTTATCATGTTTATCCTTTTAATTTTTATTAAAAAGCTTAGAAATAAAAGGCATCCTTTTTTTTAAAAAATTAAAGATTTTTAATTTTTTAGGGTTTTGATTTTTGGTAAGTAAACAACAAAAGAGCTTTAAGATAAGGATCTTTATAATAATAAGGCAAAAACAAAATAAATGTCTATAATAGAACACTTTTTGAGTAATACAGTTGTTTTTTGACACTTTAAAGTTGCCAAGTATTTTTTTGAAACTATGCTAGTCAGATCTAAAAACTTAAAACAAATTCCAAAAAGATTTTCATTTCTACAACATAAAATTAGCTAAGCATAAGTCTTGCTAGGAACAATTTAAAAGTTCTTGCTTGATAATCTGTAGTTTTTGGCATTAAAGCTTTGCAAAGTATCCACCAAGTGTTTCATTTAAAACTAAGAAATGCAAAAACTAAATAAATAATTACATTTTTAATAGGGTTTTTAAGAAATTGGATAGGATATATTACTAAAAAGTATTAAGTTAAATTTGGGTTAAAAGAGCTATTTGGATCAAAAAACTGAATTAGACAAACATTTTTTTTAAAAAATATCTGTTTACTCTAAAAAAACTTACCCAGCCCAGGATCTGCTGTAGACAGAAATCTGGGGCTTGAAATTAAGGTTAGCAGTTTGATTTAGATGACTTACCTAAAACATGATCTGCTGCAGGGGAAAAGTTTGTGGGTTTTTTAAAAAAGGTTAGTAAGTAGTAAAAAGCTTACCTGGCCCAAGATTGGCTTTGGGATAAAAATCCAGGAGTCCCTAATCAAGTTTAGTAAGTTTAGAAAAAATGGCTTACCTAAATCAGATCTGCTTGTGGGCAAAAGTCTGGTTTTTTAATCTAGGCTGGTAATTTAGTGAAAAAAACTTACCACCCCAAGATCTACTGTAGACTAAGTCTATCTAAAATGATTGAAGGTTAGTAATTAGGAGAATGGTTACCTGAAATGCAGCTTGGTAAAGAAGAAGATTAGTTGATCTTAACAATTCTTACTAAACCAAGATCTTCAGGGCAAAAATCTGAATCTTTTAATCTAGGTTGGTAAACTTGATGAATAAATAACTTACCCACCCCAAGATCTGCTGTGGATCAAGCCCATCTAAAAGGAAATGAAGGTTAGTATTTCTAAGGAAAAGTTTACCTGAAATGCAGAATCAAATAGAATTTTGAATTGGGTCAGTTTACATTTAAAATTATTACCTTTTTTAAATTAAAGTTAGCATCAAAAATTCAAAGCTTGATCTTACCTTTAATATTTTCTTTATATCTTATGAGCTGAAAAGTTAGTAGAATACTTATTTTAAAGCTTACCTTTGAGTTTGAAGTAAATCTAATTTTGAGTTGAAAAGTTAGTATTGAGTTTAGTGAAGCCTTACCTTGCTTGTCAAGTCTAATCTTATCTCCTATGCTTTAAATCATCCAATCATAGTAGTTAGTGGTATCCTTTTTATCCAATGATTAGTGATTTGCGTTGTGCAACGTCGGCTGTCGTTGGACAGGTTTGGACCCAGAAATTAACCAATCAAAATGAATAAAGACATATAAAGCTCCAATAAAAATCAATAAATTTTAATATATAAATTTCTATATCTTACCTTAATATCAAACTGGATCAGTTTACATCTACTTTTCATATTTTTTACTTTAATTTTTTCTGCCGCAGGCTGGGATGCCGCGAGACACTGCAAAGTGTCCAACAACCCCTCCTGCGGCAGCATCAGCCATACAAACCGGACTATCCAATAGGCAAGCTCAATATTAACGTCAGCCTGCATTGGACTTAAAAATAGGACTGATTTTCCAGCCGAAAACATAGTAAAAAGCTTCCCTAGCAACTGGAGAAGTCCAGGGGCAATTTAGGCTTTCTGATTGGTGGATGAAGTTGGATCCCAGGCTAAAGGGGTATTGTTGTCAAACTGTAAACGTTGAGAAAGGAATTGTACAGGTTTAGGAGGGAATTTTATCAGTTTAACAAAAAATAAGGAAATCATTGAAGCGTAAAGGTCAGATTAGGGACAGATGCAAAAATTGTCGCTATTTGTGTTGTGACTAAGTTTCACCTGTTACAGTGGCAACTATGGTGATTCAACTTACTAGTAGCTGGCTATTAAGTAGATTGGATGATTTAGGTTTCCTGAAAGTTGACAATTTTAAGCTAGCACCATTTTTTTTGGTAGGCTACACCATCTTGAAAATAGCATCTTGAATTAGGCCATTTCATAGTAATTTTAAGATTTGTCTTTTTGCAATTAAAGTTTTAGGCAAAAGAAAAATCAATAAAATAGTTAATTTTTGCTTATAAATTTATAGTAGAGCATTTCAAAATATGTCATATCAGGCATAATAGCAAGACTTTATTCTGTAACTTTATTTACATAACAATATACATAATTATGGCATTCTAATAATATCTCAAATTTAGGGCAGTGTTGCAACATCTATGATTACTCCCTCTCAGGAAACTAATTCCATGAGAGACTCACTGAACAATTCCCCAACTAATCAGTAAGTGAACAACACTTTTATCATTTGACCATCTATTGCAGGGATAAAACATTTTTAGTCCTAAGAGGAACACTACTTGGACAAACCTCATGACCTAAGAGAAACAATCATTTGGATAAGCCCTATGACTACCATGGTATACATGGACAGTATGTGGCTTATCATGATACTATATAATATTCTATATTCATATCAAATAAAGAATCATTCTCTTCATAATTTTCACCTTCATTTTGTTTTATATAGTTCCCAGAAGTATATACTCAACAGTGGTAGAAAAGGTAGGTTATCCACACCCATGCAACTTAAAGGAAAAATTTCTCTCATTAAAAGAACCCAGTAGATGTCACTCCCCACTGGCTGGTACAATATGAAGAAGGAAAGAACGTCCCAGTAGGATTTGTTGTCTTCAACAATGTTCTTGTACCAAACAAACAGTAAATCTTCTTCAGAATACATGTGATCCTGAACCCACCTCAAATTCCTGAAATGAATGAAATACCCAACATTGTATTTCAAAACCTGAGCTCAGCAGAAATTGGAATTTTCTCAGGACTACACCGTGAAAGTGCCAACCTCTGGATTCAAAGTACACAAAATAAGTTTACACAAGTAGGTTACCCCCACAAACTATGGACCAGTGAAATTGCTCTGCACATTACAGTGGTTGCTTCACATTTTGTGAGCAAGTGTTTTGATCAAAACCCTGATCACAACAAAGACTGGGAATGTTCAAGGCTGTCTTCCTCAAAAAGTTTGCCATGAAAGACTTTGACGTAGTAAGCATGCCAGAACTCAGAACCTTCAAAATGACAGGAACCATTGAGTAGTACACTGCAGTCTATGAAGACATACATGATCAAGCTCCCGACACCATCAGCTTCAATGAAGCTTGACCACAACTGGACTTCTAAAATGGCCTCTCCACATAAATTAGATGCCAGTTTGGCATGAGCTGCTGCAAGAATCTCCAATACATATTATTGCGGAAAAGCAAGCTGAACAAAAATCTGATAACCTACATGTAACAAACAAACAAAAAAGTCTCACAGCAAAGAAGTACCTTCAAACTAACAAACAAAACAACTGAGCCAACAACCCCTATTCTTGAGGCAGAAATTGTACCACTCAATTAAATCAAATAAGCACTGATAATACTGCCAAGGAGGGAAAAGCTCAGGGGAGTGCTTAGGCAAGTCATCCTTCTCCACTTTTCAAGACTTATACAGGGACCAAGACATAGAATCAATCACCATGATACAAGTACCCTCCAGCAATTCTATACTGTTTGCCGCTCAAACTGGAAATAAACCCCTCACTTATCCTTTCTGCTTTTGCAGATATCATTGCACAGCACTATTCAACACTGGAGCAATCAAATCCCTTGTTGGCAAAAAGTTTGCAGACCTTAGTAAACTACACATGGTCCAAAGTAATATCAAAATGATTATTATTTCAGATAACAGAAGTACACCAGTCACTAAAGAAGCATAACCCCTCTATGCCCAAAAAAAAGATGTACAAACTACTCTTAGTGGCCCAATCATACCAATCCCCAAGTACAACATGATACTTGGCCTGGACTGGATAAGAAATACCCAACCTCACATTGACTGGGATGGCGCTACCCTCACCATACAACAAGGCAATGTGCCCCACCATGTATATCCAAATCATCTTGATACACTTAGGAGAGAACATGTTTTTGTGAAAATTATGGAAACATAAGAGGAAAAAGACCCTAGCAAGATCAATTGAAACACCTGCAAGTATGAGATTATCCACTTTAAAAATTTGAGACCTCACACAAACAAGACCCAATCTGAAAGCAGCTAGTCCTGGATTTCCTTCAGTTTTCCAAGAAAAGTTACCAGAACTACTGCCTGATTGGGGCATCCAGCATGAAATTGATCTCAAATAAAGTGTGCCAAAAGCACAAAATATCTACTGCATGACACAACAAGAGGACAACATCCTAAAGGCCTACCTAGACAAAGCCCTTAAAAAAGGACTCATATAACCATCAAAGTCACTTTTCAGTGCTGTTGTCTTATTTGTGGCAAAGAAATATGTAGAAATCTGCCTAGTCACAGACTACAGGGTGCTCAAAAAGATCACAATTAAGAACATATATCCCCTGCCCCTGATTAATGACCTTTTTGACACCCTGGGGGTCCTGAGTCTTTACAAAAATTGTCTTGACAGCAGGATACCACCCTATCCACGTTAAACCAGAGGAAATAACAAAAAAGGCTTTCAGAACTAAGTATGGCATGTTTAAATTTGTGATCCTTAACCTCTATAGGACTAATGTCCCAAGCACTTTTGTAACCTTTATTAATGAAGTCTTTAAGTGAAACATTGGGAACAGGGCTATTATCTACCTCAACAACATAATCATATACAGTCTGACCATCAAGAAAAACTGGAAGGACATCTGCCTAATTCTATGCACCCTTCACAATAACCAACTTATACCCAAGCCCTCAAAATGTGACTTATTCTCAGCAGAACTCCCATTTTTAGGAAAAATTATAAGCAAGGTCAGAGTAAAACCAGACCAAGAAAAGATACAAGCCATAACTGATATGCTGGCACCACAAAATAAGAGTGAGCTTCTTACATTCCTAGGCATGGTAGCCTAGATCAAGAGGCTCATCCCTGAATGGGGTGCCTTGACTGCCTCCTTATCTGCAATCACAGACAAAACAAACAAGTTTGTCTGGACACCTTTACAAGATCAACATTTCTGCCAGCTGAGAGAGTGTATGGTTACTGCCCCCATCTTGCAATACCCAAACTGTGAGGGTATCTATGAGCTAGAAACCAACCCCTCTGATTATGCCATAGGAGGAGTCCTCCGTATCCAAACGGCCCAAAAGGACTTCCTCCCTGTTGCATACAAGTCAAGGAAGCTATTGAACGGCAAACAAAGATACCATATACACAATAAGGAGTTGGTTACCATCATACACTGCCCCATGAAATGGCAATGCTATCTGAAAGGAGCCCAGACGTTCAAAGTACTCACCAATCACAAGTTGTTGATATTCTTCAAAACAAAACAACACCTGTCAAGAAGACAAGCTGAATGGATGAGTCTCATACAGAGAAACCCCATGCAAATTGAATACAAGCCAGGAAAGAAGATGCTTACTGCAGACACCCTATCAAGGCTATACAATAAACACATCCTTTGCACTTATGGCAACCCCGACTGGCCCATGTTAATCATGAGGAATCTCCAGGAAGGGTTCCCACATGGCACACCAATGGACATCCAAGAGAAAGTCCTCAAGAACAAATATCTGTTCAAAAACGTATATGGTACCCTTCATCAAATACTTCAAATGTTGACACTGTACCCTACGTCCCGTGAACACAAAAGATTGACACAATCCTCCAATATCACAGAAACCTGGGACACACCCATAGCATAAACTTGCATGAATACCTCAAGACATGCTACTGGTGGCCCAACATGCTAGATGATATCATAGAGATACTGAAACAATGCAAAGTCTGTGAGAAGTACGCCCAAATCAAAGCACCACCCAAGTCAGTAGTGCCTGTATCCATTACACAACCCTTTAAGGTATGGTTGTTGGATATTGTGGGACCTATGTCCAGTGAAAGCAAAGGCAAGAAGTACATAATAACAGCTATTGACTATGCAACCAGATGGCCTGTAGCGCAATCCACAAAAAAGCACAAATGCAACAATGTGAGACAATTCATTGGCAAAGAGATCATAGCAAAGTTTGGGAAACCTGACCTCCTGATAACAGATGGAGGAATCAAACTTAAAGCCATTGACACTGACATTTACCTTGCCAAGAATGGGATAAAACACATCACAGCCAGTCTATATCACCCACAAGCAAATGGACGTGTATAAAAACTAAACGGCTCACTAGTAGAAGCCCTCAATAAGTTATCTGCCAATAACCCAAAAGCCTGGGTCACCATGCTGGCAACAGCACTTATGGTGTGCAGAACTCAAGTTAACTGCAACAACAGTAAAAGCCTGTGCATACTTGTCTATGTACATAAACCTTCAATTGTTAGCACTAAGTCAGGAACACAATTTTCTCTGCCCAATAAAGTGCCAGAGAAGATCAATCCTGATGTACAGAACACCAGGAAGGGTCTATAGAGCAAGAAAAAAGAAAGGGTTGAGAGAGACTCAATCCTTACAACAAGAACGCTTCCAAGTTGGGGACAAGAACTGGGTTGTTAACCACAAAAATGCACAAGTTAGATCTTGGATTACAAGGGCCAGGCATTTCATGGAGGTCAAACCAAACAGCACCTACCTCATTAAAGACATTGACGCTCAAACAGACCTCAAATGTATTCACCATAACTGCTCCACCTATGCCAAGAAAGAACAGCACAACATAATTTCTTACTTCCTGTACCAAATGCAAAACTGGATCAATATAAAGCCTGAATCCTGACACTCTCAAGAAAATACCCAAGTTTCCACCTTCTGGCACCCCAAGGGGAGATTTAGCATCATCTGCAATTAATCCCTTTCAGGATACTAATTTCTCAAACAACTCACCAAATAATTCCCTGACTAATCATTAAGTTGTTGGCACTGTTATCATTCAATCATCAATTATAGGGATCAAACATTCCAAGCCCTAAGAGGAACACTAATTGAACAACCCTCATGACCTAAGAGGAGCAATTACTTGGATAAGCCCTATTACTACCATAACATACATGGACAGTATGTGGCTTCCTATGATACTATATAATACTATTAACGCATATCAAATAAAGTATCATTATCTTTTTTTTCACTTTTATCATTTTTATTCTTTCTAAAAGTATATACTTAACAGCAGCTTGATTCACAACATTTATCACATACTAAAATAAGCCTATACCAGCACTAAATCAAAGCTTATGTATAATTCCAGAATATTTTTGTATAGTATCAATCCAAGACACTTATAGTAAAAAAAAGCTTATAAAAATATCACTGTAGTAGTCCTAATGCTGATTATCATAACCATTCAAAATATTCATTGTATAAGAATTTGATTCCTTATCTATAAATGGATATATTGAAGTAAAGCTCAACAATAAATCAATCATTAGTAGATTTAACCTTTAAGCCTGAAACTCCACCATCTTGATTTAAGTCACTTTGAATTCAATTTAGTTTTGTATCACCCAATCACTTTGATGTGCATAATGCAAAAGAAAATTGGGAAAAATCAATATAACACTGTCAGGAATTCAGAATAATATGGTAGACTTGACCATTGTTATTTTGAATCATTGGCTCCCAACAACTAATTGTCACTCTAGCTATCAAGATTAATGAAGTATCAGTTTGATCCAATTGCTAGTTTTTTAATCAAAATATTAATACAGTAGTTTTAAAAACTATGGCAAGAACCAAAAATACTTCAGATTTAAGCAAAATTATTTCAGGTTTGAACAAAATCCAACTATCAGGTTAAAATTTATACTCTGTTAACAGGGGTTTTTGGCATTAATGGACAAAATGGGTCAACACAGCAAAGAAGTACTCAGCACAAAGCAAAACTATTCAAAATATAATATAAAATACATTGATTCACAAATAAAATGGTGTGAGTTGACTTTTGGTGTACATATGTTTACTATGTGAATTGGTGATGAAATACACCCAAACAAGGTGATTCAAAACTCAATCCAAAAACAAAACACAATAGCAACTCACTATGTAAACAAAATCACTCAATCATTGTGTGCAATGGATTGTAATCAAGAATGATACCAAGTTATCTTAAATGAGACACAAGGTCTGAAAGTTTTTTTTTAAAATATTGTGTTAGGTGCTTAATTTGGCGTAAAATCTGGGAAAATGGGTGGAAATTATTTTGGGTATTCTAAAATGGGTGTTGTAAAACCAAAAACAACTAATTAAGAAATAAAAATCTATAATTGGGATATTGGATGGGAAAAATATTAATTAAATATCCATATTCAGATAAAAGCAAAAATTAAAAATAGGGTGTAGCTTAATTGAAATTTCTTTAATAATTTATTAAATTCTCAAAAATAAAAGAAACACTGCACCAGAGTACCAATGCACCTGTTGTGCGCCACAGTTGTGGTTGCCACCGCAGGTCAAAGAAAAGAGTTAGTGCAACCCAAATGCTTACTCAGGAAGGAGACGGGAGAGGAGAGTTCCATAGTGACACTGCACTGAAACAGCCAGTTCAAGGAGCACAATCTGCTAGGGTGCGGAGCATCAACCCTTGGGTCCCCAAGCCAACCCAGAATTCCACCAAGGTTACCACAACAAAAACGGTTAGCAACAAGGAGGTAGAGCTTACATGTATGTGTTTGATGTTATGTACCATCAAGAGTTGGTCCCGTCAGCCATAATGGAGAAGGTTAAGCTGTGCTTGACACTAGCTACAAGCCTTACGTCAGTGATGGCAACCAAGAAGACAACAACAAGCCCAATTTCTATAGAACCACAGAGGGGCAGCTGGTGTTAAAGAAAGTTACATCCTTCTATACCAAGGTACCTATGCCTTGCAAGCCAGTCTCCAATAAGGATCTTGATTCACTAACTCCCACTAAGCCTGCCAAGAAGTGCATCCCTGATATCAAACACATCATCCTGCTCAAGATAAAACGGGAATCTGGTGATTAAAAGGCGGCCACAGCTCTTGTTGGGGTGGATCCCAAGTACAACAGATAGGTATTCAACAACTTCATCAATACTGGCTGAGTCCTTGCCACAGAGAAATCCTTGCACGTGTCAACCATGCTCACCAAGGAGCACAAATGGGAAATCTTCCAGTGGATAACCTGTGATTGTCATATTAAACTGGCAAATATACATTCAATGGTCAAATCTACTTTTGGGGTTGAGGCCTCAATTTCCTTTTACTACCATCTGCTCAAGGGAATGCGCTTTTCCTGGAAAAAGCTCAGAGTATCCCCCTACAATTGTAATAGCCCAGCAACATTGAGACCCAGAAAAAATATGCTGAGGCCTACACTGCCCTCAAAGCCAAATGGGACAGTCAAATTCTATTACATTGATGAATCAGCATTTGCCTTGTCAATGCACAATGGGTATGTAATGTCCCCAAAGGCTCAAATGGCAGGCTAGCTTGGCATGCTGCAGTCCACGCCATGCCTATTTGATGATGGCTCTCCTCGGTGCAAAGGGGGTTGAGCTCTATTGTCAGGAATGACAATTTGGATGCTCTAAATCTCAAAATACGGAATCAGAGTCAAACCCTGGGCAAAATCCTTTGCAGACCGCTAGACTCATAGACTAGGAACACAATAACAAACTACTAATTGACAAAGTTGCTGCCAGCCCGCCAGGATCTAAACCCTTAGCTGTCCTGCAGGATTCTACAAGCAAACCACCAGTGCAAGATACCGGGAATTTCCCTGAGGTGCCAATGCCTCACACCGGCAGTTTGCCTGGTGAAATAGACAAATTTCTCCCTTAGAGTTATTCCAAACTCCCTTTCATAAATTGCACAATTAATGCTATTTCATTCTGGCCTTAAAATATTGATAGTTGCAAAGATTTGGCTGGTTTTGCCTTCAAGTTTGGAAATTCCCTGCCTTCTGCAAATGGGTCTGGTTCAATATCCACCTATTCTGGATTGTTGTACCTGTCTGTGGTTGATCCTGGTATGACCTCATCCCAAAATGACCCCCTCAGCCACTCTGTCTTCCTATTGAGTGATCACTGTCCCTTGTCAACTATTTAAAGTAGAATCATTACTCCTAATAAAGACAAGTTTATCCACATTTGCATTGGCTTTAATATTCTTTAAGCTTTTTCCTGTCCTTTCTGACAAAAGGACTTTTACATTTCGTTTTTCAGGAAATTAAGGTATGTGCCCTTAATTTAGCCCTGAAGGCTAACCCAAGGCTAGATTCAAACCTCAAATCTTTTGTAATAAAGATTTACTGCCATGTCCTCCAGGATGTTGTCCCCTGGAGCCAAACACAACAAAATGGTGCTCACTACAGGGGCTGCAAGCCCCTTGGTTACCCTGTTTCCATGCACATTCTCTGATCCCTCTCCCTTTGTTTCCAAAGTACCAGATCAACCTAAAGTCTCTAGTCCTCCTCTAGAAGAAGACATCACCAATGCTCCCGCAAATCCTATGGTATTGGTTCTGTCTCCCGGGCCCGCATGGGCCCCCCTTCCTGCTTTCTCCCTCAACTATGAGCAAGCTTGTGCTGCCGCCCTCTCCCTTCTTCATTCTGGAACAGTAGCCATGCACTCCATCCCTGGCCTCTGTCCCAGGTACTCCTCTGAAGACCTGTATTCTTTCCTTTTGGACTTTGGTCTCCCTCCCGTGTTGATGGAATCCATGGATACTATTGGCGTGTTGGTCAACCAGTTCATCCAACCTGCCCTAGTTCACCATCAACTTGCATTAGGTCCCAGAATCAACTATTAAATGCTGTAGCCACCACTGTCTCAAACAACCATGCTTAGAATATGGCATATCAAGAATGGCTGCACAGTCTCTTTGCGTGTATTTCTGACAACCAGCACAACTGTTGGCGTCACAGAAGTATTTAATCATCTTCCTGAACTCCCTTTGTTCCTTTCTCCCTGGATACATAAAGGATCAACTATACAAATTGGATGAACATCAGGCAGCATGGCGTGAGAAAATTGAGGCTTTTCTGCTAAACCATTGGCAGGACTTTGAGACTCTGGTCAGTGAGCTCAATCAATTCAGAGAGCATGTCAACTCGCAACTCAAATTGATAGGAGCTCATGTCAATAATTGGGGCCGCCACCTGCAGCATCAATACGGTCTGGATAAGGCTGCACTAGGCAAAACTCTAAAACAGGTGCAAAATTATGTGGATGACAGGGTAGCCTCTATTGAGGTGACTCCTCCTGCTCCTCCTGTCAAGACCCCATCTGATTTTGAAACCAAGGTATGGGAGGCCATTACCAAACTCAAGGCTACCACTTGACGTCAAGCTTCTGTGCAGAACCCCCAACCAGTCAAACCTATGCTTGACTCTTGTATTGCCTCCCTCACTGATCAGGTGGCTACCTTACAAGGTGAAATCAAGTACTTAAGACAGCACCTCTCCAATTCTGAAGATTCATCATATGAATCTGAAGATGAAGAGTAAGGTGAAGTCTCTAACACTCACACTCATGACAATCATGATTGTTGCCCTGGTCTGGAAGGTCAACCCCAGGTCCACTGTGCGCGTGCTCTAGATCAACTTGCCAAAGTGACAAATGATGTAGCTGATAGGCAAGACACATTGGAAGGAGAGGTCCAAAACTTCTCCCGCTTTACTGAGACCCTAAATGGACAAGTTGCCCCCTTGGTTGCTCAGACCACTTCTCTGGCTACCCGGGTCAATGGGTTTGCTGGCACCCTGGCAGTACAATAAATCAATATTGATGAATTTGGGACTGCTGCTGCCACTGCTTGGGACATTAGTGGGCAAAACAGCTCTACCTTGGACACGCCAGAGGAAAGTCTTTGACTCCTCTGGGATAGACAACCTGCTGCTGAATCTGTTTTTGAGGGCAACTCTCATACTAATGTCCTCAATCCTGGTAAAAAACAGTCAGTCCTTGTCCTTGTCTATTGACCTGAACTATAAGCTGACCTTCAAACAGATATTTGATCCAAAGAACTCTACCATTGCTGCTTTTCTGACCATTTATTAAACTGCAATGTGTAGGGCTACCAAAGAGCTCAAGAAGGAACATATCCTCACCTGTATCCATCCCACTTGCCAGGAATTTGTGGTCCCCAAGATCCCCTCCATTGTCACTTGGGAGGATATGAAGCGCCTCCTTATTGAGGAGTCTGGAGGAGACCTCAGGTTGGAGGTCAAGAAGGATGCATTTATGCATATTGTTTTCAAACCCAAGGAAACCCTGGCTGAGTTTGCAGATTGTTTCTACATTGAAGGCCAACAGTTAATTACCAGTTGACAGTTAACTCCCTGGGAAGCCTACACGGCTTGTTCAAATGCTTTAAAGGTGAACCAGCTTCTATTCCTACACTTTAAGGCACACAAGGCTTCACTCACTTCCATGAAGAGTATTAAGACGCTACTACAAGGCATGCATTTGACACATGGAGGTACAGTGGTACGTGAAAATAAAGCCAATAATGCTGGAACTACCTCTTGTACGCCGCACATTATGACTCTGGGTACTAGTGGACAGGCTAAGAGGCAAGGCAAGGCCCCAACTGTGGCCAGATTGAGAACCACTCACGTACTTGCATCAATCCCCAAGTGGAAGGTTGTGACCCCAAGGAACAGGAAGGGAAAGATAGGTCAGCTTAAAAACAGAGACACTCTCTGCTGACCAATCTCTCCCGTCTCCCCCTGATCCTCCTTCTGATGAGGAAGCTCTGTCTTCCTCTGGCCCAACTATCCTTCATCTATTTCACAACCTCTCCAGTGATTCAGAGCCCAAAGATTCTGATAGTGAAGACTCTGATAGTTTGGCTATTCTGTCCTTGCTGTTCCAGAAACCATCCCTGTACCATACAAGCTTTGCTCTGGGAAGACTAACACCACTTCCCAATGTTGTAACTGTGCTGTTTTAGCAGAGTTACACAGGGAAAAATATTTAGAAGATAGATAATAATCTTTATTGTAAGATAGTGGTTATATAGCTATTGTGAATCAATGGATAGTAGGAACATGATTGGTGATCATACAGCTGGATGTAAGAGGGGGTGGCTTGATCCTGATAATGAGTCAAGCGCCAAATCAAGATATCCACCGTGGAGGATCATCATCTGTTCATGTTGATAGATTTGGTAGTTCAAGTTGACTTCCTAGTCTGGCTTTGGGTGACCGGTTAATTAGATTGCGGGTCACAAACCCGCTTGATTGGAACCTTGTTGGCAGGTTGAGCCTCTGGTTTTGACACCCCCCAGCTGAAGATTGGCCTCCTCTGGGGGCAAGTTGTCAGGGAGGTTGTCAGGAGCCCGGGCACCATATTGAACCAGCTGTTTTTTGGTGGAAGGAAGGGCGATTCCTTGTTGTTTCTGTCTTGCTTTGCAGGGTTGTAGGTGGTTGTGGTGTAAGGTCTTGTCTTGTTTGCGTTTCCTGAGCTCTTGTACAAGGTAAGTGTTATTGTTGTTTAACTTTAGAATGATTGCTGGCCCTACTTTTTTGGGTTATAGTTTGCTTTTCTCAACATTCATGACCAGACTTTGTCCCCAACTTCATTTCTTTGGCAGATGGGAACAAAGGTCTTTTGTGAGAGTTCCTTTTCTTTGGTTGCTTGTTTTCTGTTGGCCTCTATATTTGAGGGTCTGAGCAAGGGGGGGCTTGACTTGGAATTTCCAGTTTGGGTCCTGTCAATGCTTGAATGATATTTGACTGTATGCCATATACCAGTTCAAACGGACTTTTTCTGGTGGATCTGTTCACTTGGGTTTGGCACACAAGTAATGCAGTTGATAGCTGCTTATACCAGTCTTCAGGTCTCCCGGCGGTGAGTTTAGCTAGGGCTTGCACAAGGCTACCATTAAGCCGCTCTACACGTCCATTAGCCTGTGGATGGTATGGTGTTGTGACAGTGTGTTTGACCCCATTTTTAGTGAGGTACACATTGGTGTCTTCAGAGGTCAATTCTTTGCCTCCATCAGTTATCAGGAGTTCTGGATTTCCAAACCTGCTGATTATTTCCTTGCCAATGAATTGTTGGACGTTGTTACCGGTGTATGTTTTCACCACTTGGGCTCCTGGCCACCTTGTTGAAAAATTGATGGCTGTGATGATGTATTTTTTGTCGTTGTGCTTTCCTGGCATGGGCCCACAATGTCAAGAGCCCATACTTTGACCAGTAGTTGGGTTTGAATGGGAAGTACAGACTTAGGCGGGGTTTTGCTTTTGGCAAACTTTTTGCGGACCTCGCACTGTTCTAGCACTTCCTGGACATTGTGGTATAGGGTTGGCCACCAGGCTTTATGTTTTGGAATCCGTATAGATTTTGGCTCTTAGTATGTCCAAGACCTCTGTGGTAGCAAAGAATAGTATCAACTTGTTGATGTGTGGGGATGTAGGGAATGGTTGTGCCATCCAACATATTTCTGTGAAGGGTTCCATATACATCAGCAAAGAGGTGTTCATTCTTGATGACCGTTTCTTTGGTGATATCAGTTGTGCCTACAGGGAACCCTTTGTCTTTTGTACTTAGCACTAGGAGAGGCCAGTCTGGGTTGAGCCCATTCTCTCCCCTAGAAGCGCAGACATACAGACAGGACAGGTTGTCTACCATGGCAAGCTTGGCCCTGGGCTTATACTGGATGAGCATGTTAAACCTTTCTAAGATTTCCATCCACCGCACTTGGCAGCTTGACAGGTTTGCTGGTGTCTTGAAGTAGATGAGCAACTTGTGATTGGTTAGTGCTGTGAATTCTTCCTGCTGTTCCAGGTAATAGCGCCATTTGACTAGGCAGTGTACGATGGCCAACAGTTTTTTTCCGTGGATTGGGTATCAACACTTGCCATCTGTCAGTTTGCGAGGCTTGTAGGCTACTGGCAGGAAGTCATTGTCACTATTCTTTATTTGTAGTACTCCCCCAATGGATGCATTTGAAGTGTCGGTTTCCATCTGGTACTCTCCGTCTTGTTTGGGGTATTGTAAGATGGGCGCTGTTGTGAGCTTTTCCTTGAGACGTCTAAAACAGAGGTCACATTGGGGGGTCCATACAAACTTGGACTTGGCGCCTGTTATGGCAGACAAGGGGGCAGTCAAGACGCCACAGTTGGGGATGAAGCGTTATACATAGGCCACCATTCCCAAGAAGGTGCAGAGTTCTGATTTGTCTTTGGGAGGTGGAATTTTGCAGATGGCTTGTATCTTCTGGCTGTCAGGTTTGATGCCGTCTTTTGAGACTATGTGTCCCAAGAAGGGTAGTTGCTCTCAGAAGAACTGGCACTTGGAGGGCTTGGCCAACAGTTTGTGCCGTGCCAAGGTTGCAAAGACTTCCTCCAGCTTTTTGTGGTGCTGTTCCACCAAGGAGCTGTAGACAATAATATTGTCCAGGTACACTAGGGCGTGTTTGCCTATGTATGGCGCAAACACTTTGTTCATGAAGGTTACAAAGGTGGACGGGGCGTTAGTCATGCCAAAGTTGAGTACCACACATTTGTAGGACCCGTACTTAGTGTGGAAGGCTGTCTTAGGGATGTCTTCCTCCTTGATACAAATCTGATTGTAGCCTGCAGTTAGATCAATCTTGGAGAAGACAGAGGCACCTCCCAAGGTGTCAAAGAGATCATCAATTAATGGTAATGGGTAACAATTCTTAATGGTGACTTTGTTCAAGGCGCGGTTGTCTGTGACCAGGCTTAAGGTACCGTCCTTTTTAGCCACAAAGAATACAGCGGCCCCAAAGGGGGACTGTGAGGGGCAGATAAGTCCTTTTTCCAATGTCTCTTTGAGATAGGCGCACAGGGCGTTGTCCTTGTTTGGGGTCAGCCTGTAAATGGGGTGTTCCTTGGGTACAGCCCCCTTGAGTTGGATAGAGTGTTGGATGTGTTTCTCAGGGGGTAGCCCAGGTAACACCTCCTTAAAGATTTCTGGGTGATGGGCCACAATGTCGCAATCTTGCGGCATGGAGGTGTCCTGGTGGTCCTTGAAGTGTATGATTTCATACTGGCAGGAGTCCCAGTCAATTGCTTTCAGGTTTTCCTTCTCATCCAAGGTCTCTGTGATGTGTACAAAGACATGGTCTCGTAGGAGTTGGTCTACAGAGTCCGGGTAGATCTGGTGGTTGACACCTTCACGCTTAATGGTCACCACTGAGGTTGCCCAGTCTATGTGGGGGTTGTTTTTCCGTAACCAGTCCAGCCCCAGTACAATGTCAAACTTAGGGAAGTCAATGACAGGACCTTGGATGGTGGAGTGAAGGTTCTCAAGCATAACAGAGAAGGGGGCAGTTTCCTTTGTCACAGCAATGTGGTGTTCATTAGCCAGGACCACATTTTTAATCTGCAAAAGATTAGTGGCCAGCTTGAATTTATCTATAAAGCTGCTGTTGACTAAAGTTTGGTCTGCGCTCAAGTCCAGGAGTGCTGAGCCTGTGTAACTGCAAAAGTGGAAAGGGTAAGACATCAATTTATTAGGATGTCTGGCAATGGTGTATAGTACCGGGTCTTCCAAGGGCACTTGGATCATTGGGCATTGGTCCACGTCCTTGGGTTGGTATTCATTATTGGGTGAGTCTGGAGTTGCGTGGGGAGAGCTTGGCTTGTTTAGTGCTCTCCCTGGGCTTTTCCCTCATCTTGGTTGCCTTGGGTGACGGTGACGCGGAAATGGGTACGGTTTGACTGGCCGCTATTCCCATTCTCATTCCCATTCAAACCCGTGGGTTTATGGTTGTTGTTGTTGCTGTTGCCTCCAGGGGGTGGTTGAGAGGAGCGCCTGCTTAGATGGGAGTCCTTGGGCCTTTCTTGTTTCCCAGTCTGTGCCTTGTGTAGAGCGTTGGATGTTTGTTCTGCTTTTTCTGCTTCACAGTACAGGCTTTGCAGGTTGGTAACTTGGTCCAGGTTCACATGTCTCATCATGTGCAACTTGAGAGCGTTGTAGTACATGAGGTGTGTTGCTGGAGTATCAAAGGCCATGTCAGACGGGGCACAGAGACAGAGTTCCTTGTAGGCGCAGGTGAGTTCTTTAATGGTGCCTGTCTGGGTCAGGTTCTTTACTTGGCGTATGATCATGAGTGCCGTATCCTTAAGCACAAACCTCTCCAAGAAGTCCTGTTTGAATGTTTCCCAGTTCTTGTCAGTGTGTTCTTTGTGCCACTTGTCACACCAGGTGCCAGCGTCATGGGTCAGGCAAATAGAGATCTCTGCAATCCAAAATTGCTATGGGCATTCCATCTGAGCCAGCTTGCTTTGGGCGGACTGGATCCATGTGACAGTGTTGTTGTTGTTGGCCCCTGCAAAGGGTTCCAAGGCGGCACTGCAAAGTCTTTGTGCAACATAGGCAGGTATGGTGGTTTTGTCAGCTGATTGTGGCATTGAGGAAGGTGCCTGGAAGAACCCTTGGGTAGACAGGGCGTTGAAGGCGGGTAGCAGGATCACCGTGTTTTGGTAGAGAACAAAACCATCAGGTATCTTGGTACCAGGGGTATACGGAGTCCAGTTAGGCAGGAGACCAGACATGATTCTGTTGAGGATTTGTTGGCCGCAGCGTGTGCGGGCAACAGGCAGAATTTTTCAAGATAAGGTAGGATGGAGAACCTACCTGTGCTACCAATGTTGTAACTGTGCTGTTTTAGCAGAGTTACACAGGGAAAAACATTTAGAAGATAGATAATAATCTTTATTGTAAGATAGTGATTATATAGCTATTGTGAATCAATGGATAGTAGGAACATGATTGGTGATCATACAACTGGATGTAAGAGGGGGTGGCTTGATCCTGATAATGAGTCAAGCACCAAATCAAGATATCCACCGTGGAGGATCATCATCTGTTCATGTTGATAGATTTGATAGTTCAAGTTGACTTCCTAGTCTGGCTTTGGGTGACCAGGTAATTGGATTGAGGGTCACAAGACTGCTTGGTTGGAACCTTGTTGGCAGGTTGAGCATGTGGTTTTGACACCAAGTACCTACAAGTGAAGCTAAGTCCATGGTGGCTTGCCCTTACCTAGCCCAATCCCATTGACCTCCAGTCTTGGTTGACTCTTCTGAGGAAGCACCCAAGCTAGCCAAAGCTCTTTTCCACAATGTAACCGTATTCCTCCCACTACAGAATGTATATAAAGAAATTCCTGCATTACAGTGCATGCTAACTAAATGGGAAAAGGAGCTAGAGGCTGCGCAAGACGTGTTGGCAGTCTTGCCTCCCTTTGGGAAAGATACAACCCACATGGAAGTATCAATCCAAAAGGTCAAAATCAAGGCCATCTTGGAAACGGGTTCTCCAGTCAACGTGATATCTTCCAAACTAAGGAAGAAACTTAAGTTGGCCCCTGACCTCAACTACACACAGTTGTATGGCACAGCTGGCATGGCCCAAACTTGAGCCATTGGTACCTACTTCACTCTACCCATAAGGTTTGGGAAACTCCTTATTGCCTCCCCTGCTGTGGTCCTAGAGAACAAAAGCTATGACCTCTTGGTTGGTACTCAATTCCTCTGAGAATATAATGGGATTGTAAACTTACAAGATGGATACCTTTTGCTCATGAGATATGAGGTTCCTTTGATTTTTGAAGAACCTCTGCGCCTCCCAGGAAAACGTCTTAAATCTTGTGTGCTTGAGTACCCTACGGGTATCTTCTCTCTCAAGTATAGGACTTACTCCTCCAACATGTGTACCCCTCCTCCTTCCTTCCCTGCAGAAGAAGGGGTCCCTCTGCAAGGGCCAGCGGCTATCACCATCCCCCTGGGCTCTCAAGTGGTGATTGACTCCCAGATTTCCTATGAGCTGCCTGAAAAGTTCTTCTTGGAGCTTTACTTGCCTGAATCCTTAAGTTGTACCAAGCCCTGCCTGTGTCCTGGTACTTTATACCAAACCCACAAAGAGCCTGTACAATTACTGCTTGCTAACCTGATGGCCCTGCCCATGCAGGTGACTAGAGGTCAGGTTGTAGGCCATGGTTGGGTACTTGGAGCAGAATAAGTATCCTCCCTCTACCCTTTCAGAACTTTCAGTGATTTCAACCTACCTGAAGATGATCCGCAAGTTCTCTCCTTGTTCACTGCTGCTGATTTCCCCCAATTGTCTCCATTTCAACAAAAGGACATATTGGACCTACTAAATCAATTCAGTGACATCTTTGCCTCTGGGCCTACAGACTATGGCCTAGCTAAAGGAGTCACCCATCAGATCAATACTGAGGATGTGCCTCTTTTTTGTGGTAAACCATACCGCCATAGTAGGGTAGAAGATGCTCAGGTGTCTAAAGAACTCAAGCAACTTTTAGACACTGGGTTACTGGCTCCTTCCCAAAGTCCTTGGGCTTCCCTGTTACTGATTCTCAAGAAGAAAGATGGTGGTCACCACATTGTAATGGACTATTGTTGCCTGAACTCTCTCATTAAGAAAGACTAATACCCCTTGCCCACAATTGACGATGCTCTCAGACAGCTGGGTGGTTCCAAGTTTTTCTCTGCCATGGATCTAGCTTTGGGGTACTGGCAGGTTGACTTATCTCCTGAAGATTGAGAAAAGGCTGCGCTTATCACTTCAGAAGGCCTCTTTGAACCCACTTGTATGCCCCAAGGACTCTGCAATGCCCCTGCCACATTTCAGCAAGCTATGGACTCCATCATACGAGACTTTGTGCTCTCTTGTGTCCTTGTGTAATTTGATGATATCACCATATTCAGCGCTACCTTTACCAACCACTTGGACCACCTCAAGGCTATATTCATCAAGATTTGCAAAGCTGGCTTGAAACCCAAACCCTCCAAGTGCTCCTTCTTCAAGGAACGTCTTGAGTTCCTAGGGCATGAAGTCACTCAAACTGGAATCTTCCCCATGAATAATAAGGTGAATGCTATTGAATAGATGCTACCTCCCACAAATCATTGTGAGGGTTGAGTATTCCTTGGTATGATGGGCTACTACCGACAGTTCATACCTGACTTTGCTGAACTGAGTAAACCCCTTGTCCAACTGCTTTTCAACGTCCCCTTTGAATGGACTGACAGCCAACAACAAGCATTCAAAGCACTGAAGGCCAAGCTCAAGGAGGCTCCTATCTTAGTCTATGCTGATTATGATAAAGAGTTCATCTTGTATTCCGACGCTAGTGGAGTAGCTGTGGGTGCCATCCTTGCCCAACTTGACAATGAAGGCGTGGATTGACCTGTAGCCTACTTGTCAATAGTCCTCAATAAGCACAAGAAGAACTACAGTGTCACTGAGAAGGAATGTCTGGTGGTACTGCATGCGGTGAAACAGTTTTGGCATTACATCTATGGGACCCACTTCACGGTAGTCACAGATCACTCCTCCCTCAAATGGCTACAACAGCTAAAAGAACCTGAAGGTCAACTAGCGTGTTTGGCTCTGTGTCTACAAGGGTATGCTTTCACTGTGATACACTGTCCTGGGGCCCATCATCAGAACACTGATGACCTGTTAAGAATGCCAATCCTAGATATCCATCCCGCTGACGCTGATCAACTATACAAGCTAATAGGGTATCCTGACTCTTGAACCACTGAGCCAGAAGACATTTGCTTGGCACTACAGAACCTATCCAAGGACACTATAATTTGTGATAGACAACTCTTCAAAAAGGTTAACAATGCCTACCTATCATATGTTTGCCATAGCATGTGGATATCCATTATCCTCCAAGCATATATTGACACTGGCCATGGAGGCATAGCCAAGACTCATGACTAGTTGTGAAAAAGCTTCTATTGGGAGAGCATGCGCCTCTTGATCCCTGATGTCCTGGCCTCCTGTCATTCCTGTCAGCTCAAACGCCCTTGCCTGTCCCAACACCAGTTCCAACTCATCCCCCCAAAGCATGCCTTCCATACAGTGAGTATTGATGCTGTTGGGCTCTTCCCCTGTTCTTGTTGGCATGTTGGTTTATTTTGGTTGCTATAGACCACTTTAGAAAATGGGTTAAAGCCAGAGCAATAAAAGATATAACGGCTAGGACCACGGCTACTTTCTTGCTGCAAGACATTTTCTATTTACATGGCTGCCCTTAAGTCCTGCTCTCAGACAATGACACCAATTTTAATGCTCACCTCATCACCTCTATTGTTGAAGCTATGGGGACTCACCAGTTGTTCTCTGCGCCATATAACCCTTCAACTAATGAAACTGTTGAATAAGCCAATTCCTCACTGGTGTCCATAATGAGGAAACTCAAGCTCTCTAATACTGCCAATTGGGATATGTTCCTCCCAGCTGCACTATTTTCTTATCAACTCAGTAGACACCAAGTGACTGGTCAATCTCCTTTTGCCATGCTGTATGGGCAATAAGCCACAGCCCCCTCAATCTTGGGACCCCCTTTGATCAAGTTTGATATGTCTGCAAATCCTGAGACCCACATGAAAGACTTAACCTTCTGTATCATTGACATCCAGGGAACCACCTACTCCACTGCTTATAAGGTTAAGGCTTTGGAGCTCTCTCCATACAATGATACTAGAGCCCCCCTCCCCAAGTATCAAGTAGGTGATCTAATTCTCTATTACTATAATTGTACAGGTAGTAGAGCCCACAAGCTGGATTCCCTATGGTTTGGGCCCTGTGAGGTCACCTTTAAGAAGGGCGTTGAGTACACTGTGAAACTCCTGTCTTCTGGACGTCCTTTTGCCTGCATTCACTCCAAATTCATCCACAAATATCAAATTCCTGTGTCCAATCTTGAGGGGGGAGATGTTGTAAATTGCACAATTAATGCTATTTTGATCTGGCCTTTGAATATTGATAGTTGCAAAGATTTTCTGGTTTTGCCTTAGAGTTGGGAAATTCCCTGCCTTCTGCAAATGGGTCTGGTTCAATATCCACCCATTCTGGATTGTTGTACCTGTCTGTGGTTTATCCTGGTATGACCTCATCCCAACATGACCCCCTCAGCCACTCTGTCTTCCTATTGAGTGATCACCGTCCCTTGTCAACTATTTAAAGTAGAATCATTACTCCTAATAAGGACACGTTTATCCACATTTTGTGTTTGCTTTAATATTCTTCAAGCTTTTTCCTGTCCTTTCTGCCAAAAAGACTTTTACATCTTGTTTTCCAGGAAATTAAGGTACATGCCCTTAATTATGCCCTAAAGGCTAACCCAAGGCTAGATCAAACCTCAAATCTTTTGTAATAAAGATTTCCTGTTGTATCCTCCAGGATGTTGTCCCCTGGAGCCAAAAACAACACTCCCCCAAAGTCCCGGGGAAGGCACTGAACCCAAAGAGGCACCCAATACCCAAATCAATAAACAGAAGGATTTGAAATCTTCTTACCCCAAAGCGGCCAGTGGCAAACCACCAGTGCCAAGCACCACACTGCTATCTGAGACACCTGATGCCAACCTGCCTGAGCCCAGAAAACCCAACCAGGGAGTGAAGCCTTGCAATGTGGGATAAATACCTGTCAGGCCAAGACCAAAACCCCATAAGCATTTTTAAATAAAGGTTATGAGATATTGGTTTCCCAAATTATTGCCGTATTTTATCCTTGTAATCTGCCAGTTCACTCAAAGATCCTCTGACCCCCCTGCCAACCTGCCAGCTGCGTACCGCCCGCCAGGTGTTCCCTTTGGTCCCGTCTACTTCACAGAGTATCCCCTTAAAGCCCGAGTACAGGGAATACACCACTGACAACATACTAGCCTGGGATCCCTTGGCCAGAACTACTGAGAGAAGCAGATACAACCAAGAAGGCCCTTGGTACATTACCAAGCCCTGCCTGTTCAGAGATAAATACAACTTCCTTTCTGCCTACCAAATAGACATGGAGCCACCCATCACCCCCAAACCAATGCCCGCCTTTGCAGCTGAGCTCCCACTGGACCATACCAACAAGCTTTTTGGAATTGTATATATAACTCTCACAGGAGTAATAGATACTATTGTTCCTGCCACCAGTCTGTGGTCATGGCTGGGCAAGTCAATGTCCTACCTCATTAAGTTAGCACCAATCCTTTGGTGGGCCCTGCCCACCCAGTCTGCAACCTGCCAGTTCCCAGACGCTAGCAAGCTGGCCAATCAGGGTTGATTCCCTGATATCTATCAAATGATTCTAGGCTCCCACAACAGTCGTACCTTTCTAGCATTCCTCCAAATGGTCCAGGAGCACCTGAGGCGCACAAGCCTGGGCTTCACCAATGTCATTGTGTTGGACAATGTTGGTCTCCACAAAGTGGCTGACATTCTTGAAGAACTTCCATCAATTGACACCAGCATAGCAGTGGGTCCCCAGCAATTGGCCACAGCAAATTTGCACCTTCTCTTCCTCCCTGCCCATTTGCCCTTCCTAAATCCCATTGAGGAAGTCTTTGGGTGGCTCAAGCAAGTTTTCAAGCAAGGGACCCCAACTGGGACCAAGGACCTCTTTGATTTGCTGCAGGCTGGGATCCACACCCTCCCAGCTGAGACTGTGGCCAAATTCTATGGCCACATTAATTTATTCATCCCCATGTGCCTTGCCAAACAGCCAATCAATTCAAGGATTAATGTGTCCAACTTTTTTATATTCTCTAATTTACTATTTAATATTTATTAATTGTCATTTTATATTTAGAAGCATCTAAGCCCACAATCACATTCAGCAGGAGCATTAATGAAGGTTTGTAATTTATATATTTCATATTAATATTTTTTATTTTGACATCTGAGGTTATCCCAAATACTTGATAATGGAATATGCAAATATATTTATATCACTTTTGTCAAATAAATATAAAAATCAAATTAAAAAAGTTAAATGTAAAGTGTACACAATAGAAGTAAATTTTATTAAACTAAATATATTTATGCTTATATGATGACCTTCTCCAGGATTTATTTCACAAAAATTGTTTGCTAAAATAAGAGTTATAAAAATTAGTTATTTTAAAAAGTAAAATTTAAAAGTGTAGCTTATATTGAGGAAAGAGATTTTATTGAGTGCACCTGTAGTGGGTTTGGCAGTATGTGCCCACCTGGCAATGGAGGTAGCGCACAACCTCTACTGCTACAATGTATATGGTGGATACAACCTGATTGAAATACTCCTGCCTGCTAGTGAAAGGCAGTAAGGTCAGGTGGGAATGTAGGATAAGATTCTCAGGTGGGGCCGCAAACCCGTATATCCCAGCCAGGACCAGGGCGTCCTGGATGACGTGATCCACTGAGTTGTACCTGGGGGACTTTCTTCCCGTCCAGTGAGCGCTGGGCCTTGTTGACCCCAAGAAGGACCCTGTCTAGGTCCTCTACACTGGCACTAATCCCAAAGAGAAAAGATACCCATGATAAACCACAAGGTGAAGCCTTTGTCCAGCAAAGGCTTCTGTAAACTCACAGAGTTTATTATACACAGCATTTATCTTCTTCTTGTGCTTTGTCTTGAAAAACGTGAGCTTCATTGCTGGAGGAACCCCTGTCTTGTTGGCACTCCAGGCCAGCCTGAAGTCCACCAGAAGATCTTGGTCTTCTTTACAGCTGTTGTGTCTGCAACAGCCAATTTTCCCACTGCACACCCAAAGTTCTCAAGCAGGTCAGAGAGCATGTGTTCCACCAGGAAGCAGAAGCAAGCAGCTGTGTGGGCCCGGCCTATCTCTGGTATAGTTTTGAATGGGAGCATTGCCAAAGCATCCCAAACAAGCTCAATGGAGTTTACACAGTAAACTCCACTGAGGACTACCAGGTCCAGGCGGACCAGTTGGGCATTCTTGTAGGCAGTAATTGCCCACTCAGATGCCCCCTTGCCAGGTTTCAGCCCAGCTAGAGCCTCCTGGGACATTAGAACAGTGCCATGGACACGGTCCTCCAGCTTGTGCAAGACAGGGGGGACAGAAACAGCAGCCTTATCACATGATTGGTGTAGTTTGCGTAGAATCTGGCAGGGACAAATGGGACCAGGACCTGGCGGATTTCACTATCTATGTTTTCTAAAAAAAAAGTATTTAGAAATTTTTATTAATTTATTTTTTTATGTTACCTTGTGGGTTTCCTCCTTGCCTGCAGCTTCAGCAGGCTTAGCCATTCTTGGTTCAAGAAAATACTCTGGCAATTCTGTGTCCTTGGTTCTGGCAAGCTTGGCAGATTTGAGATGTTCATACATCTCAGAGTCATTGACCCAGATGGATGGCACAGTGAGGGCAAAGGACTTGAACTGGAGACCTTCCACAACGGTCTTCTGGACATTTAGAAGACACTCAATTGTCTTCTCTGACGTGTCAGGTATTTTGGTCACTAGGGCCTTTGCAGACACTTTGTTTATTTTTCCCCTTTAAGGCTGGCAGACTTCACTCTGGCTTTGACCTTGCAAAAAATTCTTTGATTTTGGCAATCACCAAGTTGAGGTCTTTGAGTTTTTTTTTCAAGTTCTCTCATATGAATTTTTTACTAACATTTCCATATGTTTTTATAGCTATCACCCCAATAAAATCTGTGTTATTATGATAATATTGCCTCTTTCATTTTCTGGTTTTTTCCCTTTTACTACATTATTCCATTTTTTATCCATTGTCTATATGTTTTACGCTTAACTTGATATGTGTTGTTTGCTTTGAGTTAGCATTGTTTCAATAATTACCATATTATTTTTGGCACTTTGCACAGCCCCTTGTGAAAATGTTAATAACAATTTTTTGGTTATAAAAATTTGAATTAGAAAATTATAGGTTAATTGTGTTTAGATAAAGTTTATCATTAAGGTTTTGAATTTGGATTAAAAACAACTTTAAGCCAATCAGGAGCTGAGTGATAAAGTGATTGTTGTGACATAAAGGGTCATTCAATAATTCTTTTATGCATGTGCACTAATTAATATGATTGGCTGATAGTTTTGTCATTGTGCGCTATTATTGCTGTGGCAAGTTGATGATGGATGTTGTGTCCTAGGTGCGTCACAGACACACAACTAGAAATCCTAATCTTAGAATTGGATTCATACTAAGTCTTGGTTAGATGACAGGGAAGGCTATGTGATTACATTGCGGCCCTGGAAGAATAATCTCTACTAGATGTGGCTAGAGAGAGGCGCAGAAGTACTGGAAGACACAAAGACAAAAATGTGAATAGAACTTAATTTTATTAGTGAATATAAAATAGATCTATAGTGGTTGAGAATACCAAAAAACACTACCAGAATGGTAGAATTACTTACCACAAGCATGAGTGGGGCAAGTGAGTTGTACAGAGTCAAGAAGCCAAACAATTGTATTTACTGATTCAGTCATCAACTTAATTGAGAGGCAAAGGCAAAAGCAAGTGATTTGTCTTTGAAATGGCCCATCAAAGGCAAAATTGAAACGTGGTGAATAGCGGCATTCACAACAGTGGACTAGTGCCCAATCAGCTGCTGGGTTAGCACTAGTCCACCAACATCTTGCCACAGCAGCAATGCCGCACAAGGGCAAAACAACCAGACAATCATATTAATCAGTGCACATGCATAAAAGAATTATTGAATGACCCTTTATGTAACAACAATCACTTTATCACTCAGTTCCTGATTGGCTTAAAGTTTATCATTAAGGTTTTGAATTTGGATTAGTAACAACTTTATATAAACACAATTAACCTATAATTTTCTAATTCAAATTTTGATAACCAAAAAATTGTTGTTAACATTTTCACAAGGGGCTGTGAAAAGTGCCAAAAATAACTGTGTTCTTGATCTAGATACATGGCATAGTAAATATATGATTTTATAGAAATAAGCTTAACATAAAGAATAAAACCAACTATAAACAAACAGAATATGAACAATTGAAATTCAAAATAGCTATAATATATATAAATTTTTTTTGGCAACATGGGGTTTATTGGGGAAGGGAAGAGTGATTACTAGTAGGCAGAATAGAGCAGGAAGGAAGACGTAGAGGCAGTGCTGGCCTGGGGGGTCTGGGATTGGGTGGTTTGGGCTGGAAGGTGGAGGGTGTTGGTGGTGGTGGTGAAGGCAGGAGGATTGCGTGCGATGGCCACCATATACTGCTTATTGTACTCCTCATCAGTCATTAGCTGGATTGGCTGGTAGGTGGCTGTGGCACGGGGTGGGAAGTGCTTATCCTTGCGTGATTGGTTGCCCATGTTCACATGAAAAACCATTTGTGCAAACAAGTCAGCCACCATTTGGTGACAAAGAGAAAATTGTGATCAAGGGCCCCAAGATATAGGTCGTTGAAAGCCTAAGGGCGGCGCTCCCGTAGTGTATCTCCAATGTTGAAGAAAACAACATCAGCCAGATGGACGTCTGCATGGCCGGCAGGGTAGAATGAAGCCTGGTGCCCGCGTCCCTGGATGGCCTTAAGGGCAGTGGAGATACCCTCCATCTGGTGGCTCAAGAAAACCCTGTACTTGGAATTTGATCCATCCCAGGAGTCAAGTAATACACTGAGGATGTGGTTGTACTTGTAGCCATTGGTGAAATCTGGGTTTGTCTGATAGTAGACAAAACCCTTGGCTGTAACAGCCAGAAACGCACCAATGAAAGTCCCTTTCTTGGCCTTCTTCCTTCCTTTTTGAGTGGTGGCTCTTCCTTGCTTGCTGAAATCATCAAAAGCTATTGATAACTTGTAATAGGATATTAACATGGCATCATCAGTTAGACTAGTCAGGCATTGGACCAGGGTGGATTCAATGGCATAATAATACAGGGAATCCTCAGCGCCATCCCATTGGTTGCCGGCACCATTGGTAAGAATACATATTGAAGCCACCTTCCCATACATCCAGAGCTGCACCATGCTCTCAGAAACCCATATTTTATGGTGTGCAAGTTGTTTGCAAACCTGAGTCAAGGGAAGCTTGGGGTCCTGCTGGAGGAGGCCAAGCATGATTGAGTAGGCTTCTGTGATTTGGGACTTGGGGGCCTTCTTTGGCTTCTTGGCTGTCCCAATCAGATTTCCCTGCTTCATTAAGTTGAATTCCTGGTATTATGGTGGCCTTGATAATTTCCAATTGGTCAGAAATCTGATCCCAGGACTTACACTGCAGGTTCAGTGCCATAATTTCTTGATGAATTTGGGCAGTAATAATTCTGCTTTTGGGGCACTGGGCCAGGGGGGCTGAAGCCTGATTGGCTATAGGGGGGCAGGTTGGCTGGTGGCGGGAAGTTGTTCCAAATCAAGGTTAACATCCTGATTAGTTGTTTTATGGGAAGCTTGTGTGGGGATGGGAAAGAGGAAAGAGGCAGAGCTAGACACTAGGTGACTGTTGAACAAGTCAAAGCCATATGGTTTGGGGGTCAGGTACAGGTCAGCTTCCTTGTTACCCGCCTCAAAGGCTTGGGTATAAACAGGTGCCTCCAAGTTCTGAGCCTTGCCTCCATTGAAGCTGGCTTGGCTGCTGCTGGCTTGGTTGCTGGTGCTGTCAAAAAAGTTGCTAGTAAAAACCATTGTAAAAAAACCTAGGATAAAATCACTAAAAGTAGAAGTTTAAAATTTTATTATATATTTTTATTGTAATCTAAAGTGCGTATTTGGAAAGTTCTCAAAACCATTTCATACAAATCAGGAGCCACGGAAATGAATAAAATACCTCTGTTCCTAAATTGGAAAGCTGTTGATTGGCTTATAAACTGTTACTTTCCTATTTTAGGCTGCTCATACTAAACATCTTGTGTGAGTTCATTTCATTTTGTGCTTGTGGAATTTTGCTTCTAGATTGCTCAAATTTTGTTTCATTTTAGTACTTCTGTCAGTGCCTCATATGAATCCTTCTTAGATTATAATATACTCTGGAATAGCATCCATCCACCTCACTTGTTGCATCAGTTTGTTTTGTTTGTGGTTTAAACAACACTTCTTGATATTTGCTATAATTTTGTATAATGGGCTAGTGAAATTTCATTTTTTTGTTTGAAATTTCATTTATTACTGAATTTTTTAAAATAAATTGAATACTGAATCTTGAACAACTTGGATTTTGTTCAAATATAAAATCATTTTGCTTAAATCTGAGGTATTTTTGGTTGCAACCATAGCTTTTAAACTACTGTATCTATGGCACTTATTCTGGCTTTAATACATTAAGTGGATTGATGGCTAATGGAAATCCAATAATTTAAATGTGAGTTACTACGTAATTTACTATATAATCAATTATTAAAAATACTGTTGACATTCAGAAATGTTGTCTATTTGCTTGTGATCATCTGCTGGGGCAGAGTTAAGCAAATTAGAGTGGCGCAATTAAGCTTAAAATAATATGCCACCTCATATAAAGAGTTTGTCATAAGTGACATTGTTGACACTTTACCTTTTTATATCTAAAAAGAACTTATTAAGAATCTTCAATATATGCAATAGTAAAATATCATATTATCACTACCCAAATATAATTTTTAATAAAGAAATAAAGATAGTTATAGTTTTTTTACCTTATTTTCATATGTTTTTATTTATTTTATCATATGAACAAAAACACACAGAAAACTGTTAATATTTGCTAGTCTGCTTAAATTTAATTAAATGTACTATGGGTTTTCATAGTAAATTTTCAAAAAATGTCAACAGTGTTTTGTTGTCAAAAATAATGTCTACAGTTTTTGTAATCAACAGTGAGAATTCAGCTTTTTTTTTACTAATTGTCACTCATAATGTCAACACTTTTTAGTTCTCACATATAAAACTTTATGTTTTAAATAATAAAAACTTCTCATTTTTTGATATGTTGTATTTTAACTTTTCTCTTTCATAATTTTTTAATTTTTTAAGATAAATTTTATACATAGACATAGTACTTTTACAAATATCTTAAATTTTAACTTTTATTTAAAACTGTAATAAAATAAAAACTATACAAGTATTTTTTAGCTTTTAAATGCAAATAAAAACCATATAAAGTTTTATTCTTATTTAATATGTTTTATAGTTGTTTTTTTAAAAACATTCCTTTACCTTAGAACTTGTATCTTATTATTTTAGGACAAGAACACCTTAAAGCAACCAAAGGGTACCAAAAGTCCCTCCAAGGCTCCCAAGATTTCAAAGAAAAATCCTGTCTCATCAAAAAAGGCTACTCCTAAGCCCACCCAAAAGCCTTCCCCAAAACCCTCCTCTGAGCCTTCTCCCAAGAAGAGACTCTTTCACTCCACTGGGGGAGAGGAAACTGATGGTTCAGTTGCAGACCACAGTTTCTATAACTCTGCTTCAGACAAGGAGCCTACCAAGAAGCAGCACCAGGCCAAGAAATCCTCTCCAAAGGATAATTCTCCCACGCATGAGGAGCACCAAGACAAGACCCCTTCTGCTTCCCCCCACTGAAATCCCTTCCTTCAAGTTCATCAGGGGATAGTTCAAAGCCCCACCCTGATTACTTCCCTGGCTTCTGCTGGCCCATGGAACCCTCTTGTGGCCCACAATATCTGCAATGTTGATGGGAAATTCAAGGTTCTTTCCACCTTGCCAAAATACTTCCCTATAATGGGCATCAAAGGGGGCCATCCATGGTAGAAAATGGTTACATCTTCTCCTGCAAGAACACCAACTGGGGCTTCAAGAGCTGCCACTATACCTGTGAGGAAGCTTCTGCCCAGTGCAGCTCAATACTGAGCGCTGGGACTTAGTTCAAACAATTAATGGTGAGCATATGTGCAAAATGCCCAATACAACCATAGCCTGCCTTCTAAAATGGTACCTTGTATAGGTCATGCCTACCTTCAAGGACCTTTCACCCACCCAGCTGGCCATGCTTGCTTGTAAGCACCTCTCCCCCACCAATCTGAAGAGGGTGCCAACTCAAAGCCAGTTGGTTAAATTTGTTAGTGATGGGCGCCAAGCCATCAATCTCATGGCCAAGAGTGCCACAACAATCAAAGACCTAGTCCTTTCTGATGCCCTCAAGAAAACCAAGGATGGAGAGATGTTCCTGCTCCATGACAATGGGCAGGAAGTGGAAGATAGGATCATTGCCTATGCCACAACCCAAAACCTGGAGAAGCTCAACACTGCTACCACCTGTGTCAGGGAACCAACCCTGATCAGCCGGCTTGCTAGTGTTTGGGAACTGGCGGGTTGCAGACTGGGTGGGCAGGGCCCACCAAAGAATTAGTGCTAACTTAATAAGGTAGGACATTGACTTGCCCACCCACAACCACGGACTGGTGGCAGAAACAATAGTATATATTACTCCTGTGAGAGTAATATACACAATTCCAAAAAGCTTGTTGGTATAGTCCAATGGGAGTTTGGTGGCGGAGGCAGGCATTGGTTTGGGGGTTATGGGTGGTTTCATGTACATTTGGTAGGCTGGAAGGAAGTTGTATTTATCTATGAAAAGGCGGGGTTTCAAACGTACCAAGAGCCTTCTTGATTGTATCTGGTTAACTCTGTAGTTCTGGCCAAGGGATCCTGGGCTAGTATGTTGTTGGCAGTGTAGTCCTTGTACTCAGGCTTTAAGGGGTACTCTGTGAAGTGGACGGGATCAAAGGGAGCACCTGGTGGGCAGTACATAGCTGGCGGGCTGGCAGGGGGGTCAGACAATCTTTGGGTTAACTGGAAGATGATAAAAATAAAATATGGTAATAGTTGGGGAACCCAATATCTCATAACCTTTATTTAAAAATGACAATGGGGGGTTGGTCTTGGCCTGGCAGGTATTTATCCCACACTGCCAGGCTTCACTACCTGATTGGGTTTTCTGGGCTTGGGCAGGTTGGCATTGGGGTCTCAGATGGCAGTGTAGCGCTCGGCACTGACAGTTTGCCACTGGCCGCTTTGAGATGAGAAGACTCCAAATCATTCTTTTTGTTGATTTGGGTATTGGGTGCCTCTTTGGGTTCAGTGCCTACCCCAGGACTTAGGGGAGTTTGGAATAACTCTCAGGGAGAAATTTGTCTATTTCACCGGACAAACTGCTGGTGTCAGGCATTGGCACTTTGTGGAAATTCTCGGCATCTTGCACTTGCGGTTTGCTTGCAGAATCCTGCAGGACGGCTAAGGGTTTGGGTCCTGGTGGCTGGCAACAACTTTATTGATCAGTAGTGGATTATTGGGTTCCCATCCTGCAGGTCCTGCAGTCTGCAAAGGGTTTTGTCCAGGGTTTGACTCTGGTTCTGTATTTTAATATTTAAAAGCATCCAAATTGTCATTCCTGACATCATCCCCTTCTTCCCAAGGTATTGTTGGATGGACTGTTTGACATTTGTTAGGCTGCTCAAGCGTTCCCAGGTGCTTTCTTCTGGGGGGTAGCCTACCCACTTGATGTAGTACTGGGGGGTCTTGTAGTGGACTCAGTTGCCGTGGATGTACTCAACTTTGTACTCATTTGAGTGGTCCTTCTGGATTGGCGGGAGGCTAGACTTGATCTTCTGGTGGGGAAGGGAGTTTCTGTCTTTTTTGAACAGCAAGGCACAGTGGAAAACGTTATGGATCTTCAACGTGGGGGTAGGTCTAACTTGAAGGTAACTTCCCTAATGAGCTTGGTGATCTTGTGTGGCCTGCTTCTTCTGTGAGCTAGTTTTCTGCAAGGCACATGCAGGGGCACGTTACAGGAGTTTAAACAGACCTTGTCTCCAACTTAGAGGGGTTTAACAGGGGTCCGTTTTCAATCAGCAAAGGCCTTTTATGTCTGTACTTCTCAGTTGAGGTTTTCCAGGCATATAGTTTAGGTGTCATGGATATGTTCAATCCAGGAGCGTCCAGACAGGTTGGTTTCCTTGTTTCCAATGCTAGGGTTCCATGAGGGGTCAACCCTGTAGTTGGCTTTGAAAGGGGACATTCCAGTAGATGTGTGGTCTTTGCAGTTGTAGGCTTACTATGCCATTGGTAGCATCTCAGCCCATCTATCTTGGTTGGCGTTGACGTAGCATCATAGGTATTGTTCAAGTATTTGGTTCACTTGTTCAGTCTGGCTGTTGGTCTGTGGGTGGTAGGAGGTTGATACACAGCGCTTTACCCCCAAGTCCTTCATCACCTGAATCCAGTAGTTGGAGGTAAATTGTGGACCCTCTATCAGTGATGATTTCTGCTGGAGTGCCATGTTAAGTTAGGATGTGGTTGTGGAAATATCTAGCTGTCTCTGCGGCAGTGCAGTGGGTGGTGGTAGAGACAAAATAGTACATTTTAGTGAATCTATCTACTATGACTAGGATTACATTGAACTAATTAGAAGGGAGAAGTTCCACAATATAATCCATTGAAACGGACTACCAGGGTCCCGCTGGTATGTCTAGTGGTCTTAGCAAGCCTTCAGGTTTGAATCTACAGGGTTTGGTCCTTCCACATGTCTCACAGCCTTTGATGTAGGCGGCCACGTCTTTGTCTAGTTGGGGTCAAGCATAATTCTTCTTGATTCCTCGGATTGTCTTGAGTCTGCCAGGGTGGCCAGCCATCTCAGAGTCATGATAGTCTATGAGTAATTTGGTCCTTGTTTCACCTTCTGGTATATAGATCCAGTTGTGTAATAACAGGGTGGTTTCTTTCAATGAGCATCCCTTCTTGTAGTGGCGTGTATCTGGATCTGAGGTCAATTTGGCAATGAGTTCTGCTGAATACTTGTCTAATTTCTGCGCCTCAATTATGTCAGGCTTACAGGCCATGATCTTCATGTACATCAGTTGAATACCTAGGCTGGCGTGGTTGAGGAGTACATGGGTGTTGTTGTCCTTGGTCTCAGCGGCAACAGTGCCCATGTCAACTTAAAACTCTAAATCTCCTATGTTTTTTACTAGTTGTGCTAGCTTAATTCTTTTTTTAAAGCGTTCAGGGTGCAAACCCAGAAAACACAACAAAATTGTGGCCATCTTGACACAATTTAATATTAAGCTTAATAAAAAACTCAATTTAACCTGATTTTTCCTTTACGTTTACTAATAAAAATTAGTTTATTTTTTATTTGATTTCAAGGCGTAAAAGTGTCAATGTCAATACTTTTTAAGCCAAACTTATTTTTAATAACAAAACTGAAACATCTACAGTAAAAAAAATAAGTGCCCGTTTAAAAATATTTTTTTATTCAATTATTATATTGAAAAACACAGTGCGCATATATTTGATTGTTGGAATGTTCATGTGTTAAATATATATGTGGCACTTATTACGGCTTTAATATATTAAGTGGGTTGGATGCTAACGGTGATCCAATAATTTAAGCGTGACTTACTATGTAAGTTACTATAGAATTTATTGTAAAAATAATGTTAACACGTAAATGTCGTTTATTTGCTTGTGATCACCCCCCGGGGTGGAGTTAAGCAAATTAGAGTGGCACAATTAAGCCTATATTAATATGTCACCTCATATAAAGAATGTTGTAAGTGACGTTGTCAACACTTTACCCTTTTCAATACTTGAATACAACTTCTTAACAACTTCATATAAGCACAATGGTAAAATATCATATTTCCACTACCCAAATATAATTTTTAATAAAGAAATAAAGAACCTTGATACTTTTTTAACTAATTTTTATATTTTTTTAATTTTTATATATGAACAAAAATACACAGGAAAACAATTAATTTTTTGCTAGCCTGTGTAAATTTAATTAAGCGTACTATGTTTTTTCATAGTAACTTTTCAAAAAAATGTCAACAGTGAGAATGTCGTCAAAAATAATGTCTACAATTTTTGTAATTGACAGTGAGAATTCACCTTTTTTTTACTAATTATCAATCATAATGTCAACACTTTTCACTTCTCACATATAAAACTTTATGTTTTATATAATACAAAACTTCTCATTTTTTGATGTTGTATTTTTGACTTTGCTCTTTCATATTTTTAATTTTTAAAATAAAATCTATATCTAATTATAATACTTTCACATATTTCTATCAACTTTTATCTTGTTATTTAAAACTTTAATAAAATTAAAACTATACAAATAATTTTTAACATTTAAATGCCAATAAAAACCATCTAAGATTTACTTTTATACATTATACTTTTTAAGTTTTTTTACATACTTTGCTTTATTTTAAGCCATTTTAATTATTATTTTAGGACAAGAACACCTCTAAGCAGCCAAAGGGTATCAAGCGTCCCTCAAAGCCCACCAAAGCCACCAAGAAGAAGCCTGTCTCATCAAAGAAGGCCATCCCCAAACCATCCCCCAAGCTCTCCCCTGAGCCCTCTCCTGAGAAGAGCCCTGCTCATTCCACTGGGGGAGAGGAAACTGATGGCTCTCTTACAGAGCACAGTTTTTACAACTCAGCTTCTGACAAGGAGCCAACCAAGAAGAAGCACTCAGCCCAAAATTCCCCACCCAAGGTTAAGTCTCCTGCACATGAGGAGCACCATGACAAGCCTCCTTCAGCTTCCCCACCTCCACCAAATTATCCCCTTTCAGGCTCATCTGGGGATGATTTGAAGCCCCGCCCCAATTACTTCCCTGGCTTCTGCCATGCTCCTGCTGGCCCTTGGGACCCTCTGTTGGCCCACAACATCTGCAACATTGATGGCAAGTTCTAGGTTCCTTCCACCCTACCCAAGTTTTTCCCCATCATGAGTGTTAAAGGTGGGCCAGCCATGGTGGCCAATGGATACATCTTCTCATGCAACAAAGCCAACCGGGGCTTTAAGAGCCGCCATTACACCTGTGAGGACTGCTCCTGTCCAGTGCAGCTCAACACTGAGCGCTGGGACCTGGTCAAAACCATAAAGGGCAAGAATACCTGCATCATGCCCAACACTACCATCTCCCGCCTCCTTAAGTGGTATCTGGTGCAGATTATGCCCACTTCCAAAGCTCTTTCTGCCACCCAGCTGGCTGTGCTTGCTTGTAAGTACCTGACCCCTACCAACTTGAAGAGGGTGCCAACCCAAAATCAGTTGGTCAAGTTTGTGAGTGATAAGTGTCAAGCCTCAAACCCCCTGGCCAAGAGTGCCACCAACATCAAGGACCTGGTCCTCACTGATGCCCTCAAGAAGACAGAGGATGGTGAGATGTTTCTGCTTCATGACAATGAGCAGGAAGTGAAGGATAGGATTGTAGCCTATGCTACAACCCAAAACCTGGAGCAGCTGAACACTCCTACCACCTGGCTGTGCAATGGCACATTTGCTACTTGCCCCCCTCTCTTTAAGCAGCTTTGGGTCCTGCATGGGCAGTTCAATGACCAGGTCATCCTACTGTGTTCTTTCTCCTTCCTGGTGCCAAGACAGAGGTCTATGCCAGAGATTTCAAGATTGTTTGGAATGCTTTGAGCTCCCTTCCCACAACCAGCTCCCCCCTCCCACCCACACCACAAGGGCCAATCCCTCCTCTGCTAAGAAGGATGAGGCAACCTTAGCCACTGAGCAGCTAGCTCATGTGCGCTCACTTGGGCCAAAGGTTATAATAATGGACTTTGAGCAGGCTCAGTTTAGAGCCTTCCAGGCCAACTTTGATGGAGAAGTCCAGGGCTGCTTCTTCCGTTTTTGGCAGGCCCTTGTCAAGAATCTAAAGAGTGAGAAGGACCTTTTTGACAAGTATCTTAACAATGGTAAGGGTAAGTGCCGCTTTGCCCTGACCCAGTTTTCTGCCTTGGCTTTTGTGCGCCCAGAGCATACTGGGCTTGGCTTTGAGGCCCTCCAGGAGGATGCTTATGTCAAGAAGCACTCCACCATCTTTGAAGGCTACCTGGAGTAATTTGAGCGGTAATGGGTGGGCAAGAAGGTTACTGCCTGGAGAGGTAAGAGCGGGGCCACTGCCCCTTGGAACTGTCAAGGCGCCTGCATCAAGGGGGAGATAAAGACCACCTCTAGCCTTGAGGTTAGACACAAGCACTTGAAGACCAAGTTTGGGACTAACCCCAAGTTCAACAAGTTCTTCTCCAAGCTGCAGGAGGAGCAGGCCCAGACTGTCTCCAAGTTCCGTAACCTGGCCAACCAGGTGGCCCCCAAGAAGAGGAAGTCCAAGGAGCAAGACTACCAGGAGGACGTTCAGAAGGTAGTGAAGAAGAAAGACAAGGTGGCAGAGATCAAGAAGTACCTAGAAGATGTTGCCACTGCTCTTGCTAGTGGCTTTAATTAGCCAAATAAACTTTGCTTTGCTTTGCCTATATATTTTTTCTTTTAAACTTTTAATTTTTTAATTTTTTTTGGATAGTCCTAATTTTTTTAGGCATAAATGGTAAGTTTCAGATACATTTTCAATGTGGTTTAGTAAGAAATATCTTATATTTTGTTAATTTATCTTTAAGCTATGAGATAATTTCAGCTATGCTTATATAAAGTATAATAAAATAAAATTAGAATTTTCTTATATTTTGTGGTTATTATGATATATAAAATATCTTTATTTTTGGTTCATTGGAATTTTAATTTTTTATGGGAATAAAAAAATAATTTTATAATAAAGAGTGTAATTTACATAGTAAACTGAAAAATAGTTGCTTATACCTCCTTATTCTTATTACTTATGGTATTTTTTATTGCATTTTTGAACTTTCTGGGGTCATTTAGTATAATAACGCATTTTAAAATAATATTTTTATATTAAAAATGTTCAGGGTAAAGTGTGCCATTAATTAAAAAAGTGTCGAAATCCAGGAAACAACATTAAGTAAAAACGGTGTCATCACTTTACTATAGTGTTGACATTAAAAGTGTTGACATGGCCACTGTTGACATTTTTAGTGTTGGCATGGGCGCTGTTGCTGTCTCAGCTAAGGTGGGAATCATATCTGCTCTTCTGCTCAGTGTGTCAGGTACTATGTTGACTTTCCCAGGTTTGTAGTCAATTGTCAGGGTGTAGTCAGCCAGTTCTAGAGCCCATCTGGCCTGTCTCTTGTTTAACTGTCTGGGGTTAAAGAAGTAAACCAAGTTCTTGTGGTCAGTTAGGACTTTTACTGGGAATTCAGCACCACATAGGTACTGGTGCCAATGTCTCAAGGTCTTCATTATTGCAAACATCTCCTTGTTGTAGATTGGGTAGTTTTCTTTTACAGGTAGCATCTTCTTGGAGTAATATGCTACAGGATGTAGCATACTATCCCCTCCTTCCTGAAGAAGGACCCCATCCACCGCAAAGTCAGACACATTGGTTTCCAGTACAAATGGCTTGGATGGGTCAGGCATTGCCAGGACAGGTGCGGAGGTGAACACAAGTTTTAGGGCCCTGAATGCTGATGTGCACTTGTCAGTCCAAGCAAAGATGACCTTGCCAGAGCAAAGCCGGGTCAGGGGCAGAGTGATGTGAGAAATTTTTTGGATGAAATCCCTGCAATAATTTGCCAGGCCCAAAAAACTTCTCACATCCTTTCTGCATTTGGGTACTGGCTAAGATGTTATTGCTTCATCTTTGTCCTGTCCCATAGCAAAACCGCCAGTCTTTACCACATATCCCAGGAATTTGACCTCAGTATGAAAGAATTCACATTTCTTAAGTTTGGCGTGTAGGTTAGCTTGAGAGAGTTTTTCCAGTATCAGGTCCAGGTGTTGGAGGTGCTCTTTGTGTGACTTGCTGTATATGAGGATGTTGTCCAAGTATGTGACACAAAATTGGTCAAGGTATTCCCCTAAGACGGTATTAATCATCCTTTGGAACGTGCTGGGGGCATTGCACAGGCCAAATGGCATTACTAGGTACTCATACAACCCATATCAGGGTTTGAAGGCTGTTTTGTATTTGTCTCCGTCCTTGATTTAGATTTGATTGAATGCATCTCTAAGGTCATTTTTTGAGTACATCTGGGCTCCAAGAAGTACATCACAGAGGTTGTCAGCATTGGGAATGGGATAACAGTTCTTTACTGTAATGTGATTCAGCTTCTGGTAGTTTACGCATGGACACATCCCACCATCTTTTTTTCCTACAAACAGCATGGGTGACAAGCAGGGGGCTTTTGATACTCAGATGAAACTTTTTTGTCATATCCTCCAGGTATGCTTTCAAGGCTACTTGTTCCTGGTGGTTGCACCTGTAGATGGGGCCGTGGTGAGGTTAGGTTCCTGGTATCAGGTCTATGATGTGATTGTAGATTGAATGTCTGGGCAGTTTTGTTGCTTCTTCTTCACTAAACACATGGTCCCATTTCTGTAAGGGAGTAGGTAGTATCCCAACGCTAGATTTTATCTTTATGGTTAAGAGTTTGTTGGTAGGGGTTTGGCCATAGCTCATGCAAAAGGGGACGGTGTCACAAGATTCAGGTCAGCCCAGCGTGGCAGTTTTTTTGCGATAGTTCAGGATCAGGCCATGTCTGTTGGACCAGGAGTTGCCCAGTATAAGGGGGTGGGGTAGTCCTGGAAAGAGGATCAGGGACAACGGGTGCACATTATATACAATTGTCAATGGGAGTTCTTGTTCACACTCATAGCCAGTGTCCAGAGAGCTGTTTCCCATGACTACTTGTAGGCTATGCTCTGAAGCTATCAAGCCTAGTTTCTTTGCCAGGCTGGAGTCAATGAAGCTTTCATCTCTTCTGTAACAATAAAAGCTTCAATCTGGTGCTTGTTTCCCAATAGATCTGTTGTCACTTGGATGAATTTTTAAGACTGGGAAGAAGTGTTTATTTGCGCCAGTATGATTGGGGCAGTGATCTTCTTAGGTCAGGCTCTGGTCAAGTGGCCTGCCTCATGGCAGTGGAAACAGAGTCCTTTGTGATAGTGTTGTTAGAGCTCTTCAGGTGTCATCCCTGTTCTGTTGGGTGAAGGTGCTTGGGTTTGAAGGGTATGGGAAGGGCCAGCATTCTCTTGGTTCATGCTAAGGCCCTTGCACAGAGGAACTAGATTGTCTAGGCTGAGGGTGGGAGGGTGGTGCTTCAATAGGTCCTTCATTGCTAGGTTGACTCCCTTTCAAAAGATGATGGCTGTCAGTTTGTCTTCCAGTTGGGTGTGGGTCTTTAGTTTGAGGAATTTGTGAATTTACGCTTAGATGGGACAGGTGCCCTGCCAGATTTCCAACAAGGAGTTCAGGGTGTAGTATCTGGTGTCGTGGTCTTCCCCTGTGGCCATCAACTCAGCTTTGATCTTGGCATAATCTAGGTAGAATTCCACGTCTTTGGTGATAGCTTTGTCAAACCAATCAAGGGCGTCTCCTTATAGCATGGCAGCTACTCCAAGCACCTTCTCAGTGTCACTGGAATAGGATGGGGCATTGGCTTGAAACTGTAGTCAGAGCACTGGCATGGCGGGCCTCTTCAAGAGTGAGTTTCCCCATCTGGGGCATCTCTACTTTGATGAGGGATTAGTTGACTATCACATTCTGAACCTGAGAAGAGGGTCCTTTGGAAGTTTTGGCGGTGGGGTTGGATTTCTTGGGGTTGTTCAGGTTCATGTTTGCATTCTTCCACGCAGAAGAAATTAAGTTCTTAGTCATCATAAATGTGTAATGAGTGATTATCATTACAAAAAAACATACAAGATGCCCCAAGAATAATCAACATCTTGGGGCTTGGGGTACCAGATTTAAAATAGATCATCATACATTCAGAGAACCAACCCTGATTGGCTGGCTTGCTAGTGTTTGGGAACTGGCAGGTTGCAGACTGGGTGGGCAGGGTCTACCAAAGGATTGGTGCTAACTTAATGAGGTAGGACATTGACTTTCCCACCCACAACCACAGACAGGCGGCTGGGACAATAGTATCTATTACTCCTGTGAGAGTAATATACACAATAAGAAAGAGCTTGTTGGTATGGTCCAATGGGAGCTTGGTGGCAGAGGCAGGCATTTGTTTGGGGGATGACAGATGGTTCCATGTCCATTTGGTAGGCAGGAAGGAAGTTGTATTTATCCCTGAACAGGCGGGGTTTGGTAACATACCAAGGGCCTTCTTAATTGTATCTGGTTAACTCTGTAGTTCTGGCCAAGGAATCCTGGGCTAGTATGTTGTTGGCAGTGTAGTCCTTGTACTCAGGATTTAAGGGGTACTCTGTGAAGTGGACGGGACCAAAGGGAGCAACTGGAGGGCAGTACGTAGCTGGCTGGCTAGCTGGGGGGTCAGAAAGTCTTTGGGTTAACTGGAAGATGACAAGAATAAAATATGGCAATAGTTGGGGAACTTAATATCTCATAACCTCTATTTAAAAATGACAATAGGGGTTGATCTTGGCCTGGAAGGTATTTATACAACACTGCCAGGCTTCACTACCTGGTTGGGGTTTCTGGGCTTAGGCAGTTTGGCATCAGGGGTCTCAGATGGCAGTGTAGTGCTTGGCACTGGCGGTTTGCTACTGGTTGCTTTGGGATGAGAAGACTATGAATCCTTCTGTTTGTTGATTTGGGTATTGGGTGCCTCTTTGGGTTCAGTGCCTCCCCCAGGACTTTGGGGGAGTTTGGAATAAATCTCAGGGAGAAATTTGTCTATTTCACCAGAAAAACCGCCGGTGTCAGGCGTTGGCACCCCAGGGAAATTCTTGGCATCTTGCACTGGCGGTTTGCTTGCAGAATCCTGCAGGACAGCTAAAGGTTTGGGTCCTGGCGGGCTGGTAACAACTTTATTGATTATTAGTGTGTTATTGAGTTCCCAGCCGCGGGTCTGGCAGTCTGTGAAGGGTTTTGTTCAGGGTTTGACTCTGGTTCTGTATTTTGATATTTAGGAGCATCCAAATTGTCATTCCTGACAACCTGGGTGTGCAACAGCACATTTGCAACCTTTCCAACCCTTTTCAAGCAGCTTTGGGTCCTGCATGGCTAATTTGACACACATTTTATCCCCCTTGTGTTTTTCCTCCTTCCTGGTGCTAAGACTGAAGTCTACGCCATAGCGTTCAAATTGTCTGAGATTCTTTGAGCTTTCTTCCTGCCAACAATCTTCCCCCTCCCACCCACTCCACAAGATCCAATCCCTCCTCTCCTGAGAATGATGAGTCCACCCTAGCTGCAGAGCAGCTAGCTCATGTTTGCTTGCTTGGGCCAAAGGTGATTATCATGGACTATAAGAAAGCTCAGTTAAGCCTTTAAGGACACCTTCAATGGAGAAGTACAGGGCTTCTTCTTCCATTTTAGGCAGGTCCTCTCAAACAAATCAAGATAAAGAAGGAGATTTTCAAGAAGTATCTCAATGATGGTAAAGGGAAGTGCCGCTTTGCCATGACCCAGTTTTCTGACATGGCTTTTATGCAATGAGATAATACTGGGATTAGCTTTGAGGCCCTTCTGGAGGATGCTAGCGTAACTGTGCTATTTTAGCAGAGTTACAAGGGGAAAATATTTAGAAACTAGATAATACTCTTTATTGATAGATAGGGATTATATAGCTATTAAAAATCAAGGATAACAGGAACATGTTTTGTTGATCACACAGCTGGATGGTGAAGGGGGGTGGCTTGATCCTTATAATGAGTCAAGCGCCAAAACAAGTTACCCACCGGGAAGGATCAGCTTCTGTTCATGTTATTGTATTTTGTAATTTGAGTTGTCTTCCTAACTTGGCTGAAAGTGAACAGATAATCAGGTTGTGGGTCACAAACCTGCTTACTTGGAACCTTGCTGGCGGATTGAGTCTGCTGTTTTGACAATGCTTACGTGAATAAGCACCATCATTTTCAAGGACTACTCTGATTACTTTGATCATCAATGGATTAGAAAGAAGGAGACTTCCTGGACAGGAAAGAGCAGGGCACAGCGCCATGGAGCTGCCAGAGTACTTGTCTTAAAGGAGAGATTAAGACCACATCCAGCCTGGAAGTGTGGCACAAGTACCTGAATGTTGTGAATGCTGCTATTCACCACGTTCAATTTTGCCTTTGGTGGGCCATTTCAAAGACAAATCCCTCATTTTTGCCTTTGCTTCTCAAAATGAGTTGATGACTGAATCAGGAAATAGAATTATTTGGTTTCTTGACTCTGCACAACTCACTTGCCCCACTCATGCTTGTGGCAAGTAATCCTACCGTTCTAGTAGTGTTTTGTGGTATTCTCAACCACTATATATTCCACTTGATATTCACCAATAAAATTAAGTTCTATTCACATTTTTGTCCTTGTGTGTTCCAGTGAGACAAAAATCACTGGATAATATGAATCCATTTCTAAATTATGGGGAATTACCACCCAAATCCACATAGAATTGATGATTGACCACCAACACAGCTTCAGATAAATTTGTGTAATTTCCAATTTTAACTCAAGGATTAAGTCAAACAATCAGTCCTAACCAGAGTAAACCAAGATAAATGACCTGCAAAAGCATCAAAGCATTTTCAGTGTAGAATTTTGGGCATTGAGAAGTGACATGATTTTCAGTTTCAAGAATGGGGGGAGGAGCTACAAAATTGGCTGGCATGAAATTGACATTTGGCGGCGCCAACAACAAAGTTCCAGATGTTGGGTCCCATCTTCCTGAAATGATTCTGTTCAGAATCAGATTGTATGGGATATACCGCAACAACCCAATCACAGTATGCATTTTTAAAATTTAAAATTAGAACTTGGGATAATTGATTTTTATTGAGTAAATTTAGGAGGACTCAACTCTTAGAGTTTAAACAGGGAAAATTATTCAATATATATCAGAAAAATTGACTAAGCAATACCACCTGAGTCTTGATCTCCTATTTCTTTGGCATCTTCAAGTAATTATCTAGTCCAGGTTGCAAAGAACCCTTGTGTAACCAGTTTCTGATGACCATGCTGATTAACAAGCTCATATCAGGTGACCCTCATATCAAGTCAATTTATCAACATCAGTTTGCAAGGGGGAGCTGGTTTCAGCTGGCAGACTGGAGCAGTTGAGACCCATTTTCAATTGACCATTTGGTTTAAATCTGTTAACTTGGTCAATTTTGATACAGGTTTCCAGGCCTTCCGAGCCTTCTTTATTGGACAGACAATACCCGGCATTATGGAACCTACCATGACATCCAGTACTTCTGCGCCTCTCTCTAGCCACGTCTAGTAGAGATTATTCTTCCAGGGCCGCAAGGCACTTGCATAGCCTTCCCTGTCATCTAACCAAGACTTAGTACAAATCCAATCCTAAGGTTAGGATTTCCCGTTGTGTGTCTGTGCCGCACCTCAGAACAGAACAAAAATGGTGCTCACTACAGGGGCTGTAAGACCCTTGGTTGTCCCTTTTGCATCCACATTTTCAGGTCCCTTGCCACCGCCTATACAAGAGCCGCCTTCACCTGATATTACCAGTCCTCCTATTGAGGAAGATATTGCCAACCCGCATATTGTCCCTACTGCACTAAACTCAGGAATAGCCCCTGCCTAGTTGTTTACCCCATGGGTACCCCTGACTTATAACAAGTCATGGCGGTAGCCCTTGGGATATCCCGTGAAGGAGCCATCCCTGGCCTACAGCTACAGTTCAGTTAGCCAAATACTATGAATTGATTGTGGCTCCTCAATTTCCACAACACCTCCTTTCAGCAGCTGGCTCTGCTGAACACTTACTTTCATCCTTTGTGCAGCCTGCCCTGGCCCACCATCAGATGGTGTTAGGGCTCCACGTCCAGGGAATCCTATCTCTACAAGAAGCTGTTACTCATCATGGGACCTGTTTACTGCCTATTAACAACGGATCCACTCCCTGTTTTCCTTGGTATCTGACAATCAGCGCAACTCTGTCACCTCCCAGACCTGTTTGGTTAATTCTATCTAACAAATGTGCCAGTCAATCCCCAAATACATCAGGGAGCGTCTACATGAGTTTCACTAGCTGGAACAGCCCTGGCAAACTCAAGTAGATTCCACCTTGAACGCTTACCTCACTGACTTTGAACAACTTGTACAACAGCTTAATGTATTCAGCATGTATTCCTTTGAGCAGCTACAGCAGGTAGCAGACTTGCTGCTAACGGCCTTAATGAGCTCAGTACAGTGTTTGATCAAGAGAAAGCTGCCACCGCCACTGTTATAGCCAAACTCCAGAGTCAAGTGAACAAATTTTCTGTGCACAAGCCAGATGTTCCAGCTTCTACCCCTTCCAATGACTTGTTGGATAGAGAGCAGAAAGTATGGGATGCCATTTGCAAGCTACATGCATCTACTTGTAGTCAAGGACGTCCTACTGAAGCTCCTCAGCCTGACCCACATGTGCTTGCGTTGACTACTCAAGTTGCTGAGCTGCAGCAGGACCTCACTGCCCTACGTGAAATGATGGCAACTGCTGCTAGTCCAGTTGGGGTTGTTGACAAAGATGGTTGCTGCCCTGGTTTACCAGGAGCCCTTTGAATCCAATGTGCTAGGGAATAATTGCCCTAGCTAATGAGGTGAATCATCTGAAGAGGGATCATGCTGAGATAGACAGAGACGTATCAGAGATGAGTGAATTAATTGACTTGGTAAAAACAGGTTTGCCCCTTGCCTCTCAGTAGGGCCATCCCTTACCTCTCAAATGGCTGAGCTCTTCACAGTAGTAACCTCCCAAGGCCAACGCCTAGATGTAACTGACAACAGACCACTCTTTCTAACAATACAGATGTCCACACTGCTGAGACCCTGAGAACCCTTAAGGAGAGTGTCCGGCAACTGTGGGCTAGACAACCCCCCTCTGAATCTGAAGCTGAATTTTTTCCTGCGCATAAATGTACTCAATAGTAATAATGATGTCCCAACTCCTGAGGCACATTTCAAGCCACCTTTAAGCAAGTCTTCAATCCCAAAACCTTGACCATTGTAGCATTCCTAACTATTTACAAAACTGTCATGAGACAAGCATCATATGAGGTTAAGAAAAACATATTCTGACCTGTCTGCACCTGTCCTGCCAGGAGGTGGTAGTGCCTGAGCTGCCCACCATTGAGACTTGGGAAGACATGAAGCAGCTTCTGATTAATGAGTTTGGTGGTGACTTTAGCCTGGAAGTAAAGAAGGACACTTTCATTCACATTGCTTTCAAGCCTAAGGAGACTCTGGCTGAGTTCACAGATAGGTTCTACATGGAAGGACCCAACTAATAACAAGCAGACAACTGATAGCCCATGAAGCTTACATGGCTTGCGCTCAAGCCCTCAAAGTTAACCAGCTTCTGTGTCTTCACTTCAAAGCTCATAAGGCTATGCTTTCTTCCATGAAGAGCATAAAGACAATGTTGCAAGACATGCACCTTACCCATTCTGGAGCAATTGTTAGAGAAAATTGAGCCGCTTCTAATTCTGGTTCATTGTCCTATGGTCCTTTCATTCTTACCATGAACTCACAAAATCCTCCTCAACGCCAAGATTGCTACAGCTGTGGCCAGATAGGTCACCATTCTTGAGTCTGCACTAACCCGCGGGTTGAAGGGGATGATCCTAAAGAGAAGGCGGGAAAGAAGCAGTCAACCTAGAGGCAGAGATGCTCTTGGTTGACAATTCTTCCCAGTCTCTTCTAATCCCCCCTCTACAACTGAATCTGAGCCCGCGGATCATGAGGCTCCTCCAATTCTCCTTCTGTTCCACAATATCTTGGACGGCTCTGATCTGGATGACTCTGATACAGACAACACCAATGTGTATGGGTACTCTGTCCTTGCCGTCCCCAAAACCATTGCAGTCCCCTACAAGGTATGATCAAGAAAGACTATGACTACTGCTAAGCCTTTGCTTGAGGCCAAAAAAGTTGTCTCTTGCCCCTACCTCACTCAAGAAAAGAGGTCTCATGTGCTTGTGGAGTCATCAGAAGAAGCTGCCAAAGTTTCTGACACTGTCTTCAAAAATATGTCTGTTTTTCTCCCTCTCAAAACTGTTTATAAAGAGTTCCCAGGATTGAGATGCATGATTGAGAAGTGGGATAAGGAACTATCAGAGGCCTAGGATATCTTGGCTGTCCTCCCACCCTTTGATTACATTATCACTCAAGTAGAGATATCCATTCAAAAAGTGAAGATCAAAGCCGTCTTGGACACTGGCTTGCCTGTCAACATTGTCTTCTCTAAGCTAGTGAAGAAACTCAAACTTGCCCCCAACCTCAATTATCACCAGTCATATAGTATGGCTGGACTGTCTATGACCCACGCCATAGGGGCATACTCCGCTCTACCCATGCGGTTTGGCAAGCTTCTATTAGCTGCGCTGGCAGTTGTCTTGGAAAACAAAAGTTATGACCTCTTAGTTGGCACCCAGTTTCTTAGAATATAATGGGATAATCAACTTGAAAGATGGTTACTTCACTATTCTGGGATATGAGGTCCCTCTGATCTTTGAAGAGCCGGTCAAAGTCCCTGGTAAACGCCTAAAGATGTGAACTTTAGAACACCCCACGGGGGTTTTCACCCTAAAGTATTGCACCCACTCTTCAAACATGAAATCTACACCCATGGCTTGCCCTGTGTCTGAGGAGATCCCTCTCTTAGCCATGGCCGCTGTCACCATCCCCCCTGGCTCTCAGGCCATCATAGACTCCCAGATATCTTATGAACTCCCTGAACAAACCTTCTTGGAATTATAATCTCCCCCCTCATTAGGGCGCAACAAACCTTACCTCTGCCCTGGAATCCTGGACGTCTCCCATAAGGATCCTGTTCAATTGCTAGTAGCCAATCTAACTGTGCTTCCAATAAACGTAACTAGAGGGCAGGTTGTTGGTTATGGTATATTATTGAATGCTCCTAATGTCTTGTCCCTTCACCCCTTTGGTACATTTCAGGACTTTAACCTATCAGAAGACAAGCCCCAAGTCCTATCTCTGTTCACTGCCCAAGACTTCCCTCAGTTGTCCCTGGTTCAACATAAAGAGGTGCTAGACTTGCTAGACCAATTTTCCAACATCTTTGCTAATGACAGTACAGACTATGGGCTAGCCAAAGTCTTTATCCATCAAATCAATACTGGTGATGCTCCTCCCTTCTGCGTCAAACCATATTGCCGTAGTTGAGTAGAGGACGCGCAGGTATCTAAAGAACTCAAACAACTGCTTGACACTGGACTAATGGCCCCTTCTCAAAGTCCTTGGGCTTCACCTATACTCATCTTAAAAAAGAAGGATGGGGGTCATTTTATTGTGATGGACTATCAGAGGTTGAACTCTTTAACCAAGAAAGATTCTTATCCCCTGCCACGTATTGATTATGTCAAAACCACAGGCTCAATACGCCAGCAAGGTTCCAACCAATTGGGTTTGTGACCCGCAATCTGATTATCTGGTCACCTGAAGCCAGACTAGGAAGTCAACTCAAATTACCAATTCCAACAACATGAACAGATGATGATCCTTTACAGTGGATACCTTGATTTAGCGCTTAGCTCATTATCAGGATCAAGCCACCCCCTTCTTCCATCCAGCCATGTGATCACCAATCATGTTCCTGCTATCTATTGATTCACATGAACTATATAATCACTATCTTCCAATAAAGATTATTATCTAGCTTCTAAATATTTTTCCCCATGTAACTCTTCTAAACAGCACAGTTACAACAATGATGTTCTCTGACGTCTCAGAGGATCTAAGGACTCTCTGCCATGGATCTGACATTGGGATACTGGTAAGTTGACCTATTGCCCAAGGATCATCAAAAAGTCGCTCTCATTACCTCTGAAGGGCTTTTTGAGCCTACTCGCATGCCGCAGGGACTCTGCAACGCCCTGGCCACCTTCCAAAGGGCCATGGACTCAATCCTCCATGACTTGAAGTTGTTGTGAGTCCTGGTATACTAAGATATATAAAAGTTTTCAGCAATACCTTTATGGATCAACTGGCTCATCTCAAAGAAGTGTTCATAAAGATTTGAGAAGCTGGCCTGAAGCTAAAGCCCTCTAAGTGTGCTTTCTTAAAAGAACGTTTTGAATTCTTGGGCCATAAAGTAACCCAGACAGGAATTTTTCCAATGACTAAGAAGGTTGAAGCCATTGACAAAATGCTTCTGCCCACCAACCTGCAAGAGGTACAAGTCTTTCTTAGGGATGATGGGCTACTACAGACAGTTTATCCCTGACTTTGCCAATACTAGTGAACCTTTAGTCCAGCTATTATGTAATGTTCCTTTTGAATGGACCGCCAGTCAGCAGCAAGCCTTTGAGACCCTTAAGCAGAAACTCAAAGAGGCGTCCATCCTAGTGTATCCGGATTATGATAAAGAATTCATCCTGTACACCAACGCTAGCAATCTAGATATTGGAGCCATTCTGGTGCAACTGGAAAACAAGGGTGTAGCCCATCCTGTGGCTTACACTTCCTGCGTGCTAAACAAACATGAGAATAACTATAGTGTTACAGAGAAGGAATGCTGTGCTATGTTACATGCAGTCAAATAGTTCAAATATTATGTGTACAGTACCCACTTCACTGTTGTCACTTACCACACTTTGCTTAAGTGGTTACAACTACTTAAGGAGCCAGAAGGGCGCCTAGCTATATGGGCTCTCCGCCTGCAAGGTTATGACTTTACTGTGCTTTATTGCCCTGGGATCCAACATCAAAACACTTATAGATTATCCAGAATGCCTATCCTTGCTCTTCATCCTGCAAGGGTGACCAGTTGTATGAACTAATCGGGCACCGTCCTCTTGGGAGAACAAGACAGAAGAAGTCCAATTAGCCTTGGCTAAGATATCTGAAAATACCCTCATTTGTGACAATCAGCTCTTCAAGAAAGTAAAAGATCAATACCTGCCATATGTACAACCCAGTCTTTGCCTTTCACTAGTGCTGCAAGCTCATAAAGAGACTGGACATGGAGGCATTACCAAAAATTTGACTGGCTCCAGAAGAATCATTACTGGGAGAACCTCTGCCTGCTGATCTCAGACGTCATTGCTAGTTGCCATGACTGTCAGCTTCAGAGACCACAAGCTGTTTCTCACAAGTTCAAATTAGTCCCTCCTCAACATGCCTTTCACACTGTCAGCATTGACACTGTAGGTCCTCTCCCCTGCTCTTGCTCTGGTTGCCATTTTATCCTAATTGCTGTTGGATACTTCAGTAAGTGGGTAAAAGCTCGCACAACTAAGGACATCATCACTAAGACAACTGCTGCCTTCCTGTTGCAAGATGTTTTCTATTGCCATGGCTGCCCCCAAGTGTTGTTGTCTGACAATGGAACAAACTTCAATTCCAAGTTGGTAACCTCTGTTGTCAAGGCCATGGGGCCACACCAATTGTTCTCTGCTCCCTATAATCCTTCTACCAATGGGACAGTTGAGTGTGCTAATTCCACTCTGGTTTCTATCATGAGAAAACTCACCTATTCTGACACTGCTAATTAGGACCTATATTTGCCTGCTGCTCTCTTTGCCTATTGCCTGAATAAATATTGTGTCACAGGGTACTCCCCTTTTACCATGTTATATGGGCGTGAAGCCACCACTCCGTCGCTCTTGGGGCCCCTCTGCTCTCTTCAGATCAGGCCCTGAATCCTGACAACAACGTCAAAAACCTAGTCAATTGCATAAGTGATATAAATGTCACTTCCTACACTTCTGTGTACAAGACTAAAGTGCTTGAACTTTCTCCTGATAATGCTGGATGTGCCTCTTTGCCTAAGTTTGCTGTTGGTGACTGTGTTCTTTACTACCAACACCAAGTAGTTGGGCAGGCACATAAACTGGACTCCCTGTGGATCAGGCCTTTAGAAGTGACCTTCAAACAAGGGTCTGAATACACTGTAAAGCTTCTCTCCAGTGGCTGTCCTTTTGCTAGGGTGCACTCAAAGTTCCTTTGTAAATACCACCTGTCAAGTTTATACTTCTAGGAAGTATAATAACAAAATAAAGGGTAAGATTAAGAAGAGAATGATACTTTATTGAATATGAATATAGCTTAATATACAGTATCATGACAAGCCACATGTTGTCCATATACATCATGTAGGTCATGGGGCTTATCTGAGTAATGTTCCTTGTGAGTCACAAGGTTTAATCAATTTGTGTTCCATTTAGGACCTTGATTGAGTGATCCCTGTCATTTATGGTTAACTGATAAAGGTACCACAGGTTTATTGACTGAGCAGTGAACCACTCAGTGTGCCGCTTGGTGATTTACTCAGGGCGTCAATTCCCCAAGAGGGAGTAATTGAAGATGTTGTGACATTTACCCCTGGGGTGCTGGAAGGCGGAGCCTTGGGAACCTTTTGAGGGTATCTGGTATAAAGACCTGGTACTGATCCAGTTTGGCGTTAGGAACAGGGAGTCTTGAATTTTGTTGGGCTGTTCTTGCCTTACACAAACAAAGTCAATCATGGTGCATACGCTTTAGTTTGTTCTGAGCTCCAATCCCTTTGATGAGGTATGTGTTATTGGGTTTCACCTCCATGACAATGCCTGGTCTGCGTAATCCTGGGTCTAATTTGTGCTGGTTGTGGTTGACAACCCAGATCTTGTCTCCAACTTGGAACCTTTCTTGTTGTAATGGGATTGCTTCTCGTTGAACCATTTTCTGTTCCATTGCTTCCTGGTACTTTCTGGCTTGTAGTACTTTTGGGTCATTGCTTTCTGGTATCTTCTTGGGAAGTGGCAGCCATGGTCCCGTGGTAGTACTAATAAGTGAAGGTTTCTGACCATAGACAAGTTCATAAAGGCTTTTGCTTGTATTGTGGTTGACTTGTGTTCTGCAGACCATAAGGGCGGTTGATAACATGTCAACCCAGGCTTTTGGATTGTTGGCAGATAACTTACTGATGGCTTCCACTAGAGAGCTGTTTAGTTGTTCTATGCATCCATTTTCTTGGGGGTGATATGGACTGGCTATGATGTGTTTTATTCCATTTTTTGCAAGGTATATGTTGGTGTCAATAGCTTTGAGTTCAGTGTTTCCATCTGTGATTAGGAGTTCAGGCTTTCCAAACTTAGCTATGATCTCCTTACCAATGAATTTTCTCACATTGTTGAATTTGTGCTCCTTTGTGGCTTGTGCTATGGGCCATCTGGTTGCATATTTCATGGTTGTGATGATGTACTTCTTGCCTTTGCTTTCACCAGGCATAGGTCACAATATCTAACAACCATACCTTGAAGGGCTGTGTGATAGATACAGGTACTACTGACTTGGGTGGAGCTTTGGTTTGGGTGTACTTTTCACAGACCTTGCATTGCTCTAGCACTTCTCTGATATCATCTAGCATGTTGGGCCACCAGTAACAAGTCTTGAGGTATTCATGCAAGTTTCTGCTATGGGTGTGTCCCAGGTTTCTGTGATATTGGAGGATTGTGTCAATCTTTTGTGTTGACAGAACGTAGGATACCGTGTCACCATTTGGAAGGATTTGGTGGAGGGTACCATATACGTTTTTGAACAGATATTTTTTCTTGAGGACTTTCTCTTGGATGTCCATTGGTGTGCAATGTGGGAACCCTTCCTGGAGATTCCCCATGATTAACATGGGCCAGTTGGGGTTGCCATCAGTGCAGAGGATGTGTTTATTGTATAGCCTTGATAGGGCATCTGCAATAAGCATTACTTTTCCTGGTTTGTATTTAATTATCATGGGTAAAATTGTTTGTATAAGGCTCATCTATTCAGCTTTTCATCTATATTAGTTTTGCTGTGTTTTGAAGAATATTAGTGACTTGTGGTTGGTGAGTACTTTGAATGTCTGAGCTCCTTCTAGATGACATTGCCATTTCATGAGGCAGTGTATGATGGCAACCAACTCCTTATTGTGTATATGGTATCTTTGTTTGCCGTCCAATAGCTTCCTTGACTTGTATGCTATAGGGAGGAAGTCCTTTTGGGCCGTTTGGATATGGAGGACTCCTCCTATGGCATAATCAGAGAGGTTGGCTTCTAGCTCATAGATACCCTCACAGTTTGGGTATTGCAAGATAGGGGCAGTAACCATGCACTCCTTCAGCTGGCATAAATGTTGATCTTGTAAAGGTGTCCAGACAAACTTGGTTGTTTTCCCAGTGATGGCTGACAAGGGGGCTGTCAGAGCGCCCCAGTCAGGGATAAACCTGTGTACATATGCTATCATTCCAAGGAAAGTGCAGAGTTTGCTCTTGTTTCTTGGGGCTGGCATTTCTGTTATAGTGTGTATCTTGTCTGGATTGGGCTTGATGCTGTCCTTGCTAATGATGTGACCAAGGAAGGGGAGTTCAGTTGAGAAGAACTTGCATTTAGATGATTTGGCAATCAGTTAGTTTTCTTGTAGGGTACAGAGGACTGTGTGGATGTCTTCCCAGTGTTTTTGTAGGTTGGGGCTATAGATGATGATGTCATCTAGGTAGATGATTGCTCTCTTCCCAATGTGTTCCTTAAATACTCATTCATGAAGGTTACAAAGGTACTGGAAGTGTTTGTCATGCCAAAATTGAGGACAAAACATTCAAAGAATCTGTATTTAGTCCAAAATGCAGTCTTTGGAATGTCTTCAGGCTTCACACAAATTTGGTGATATCCTGCTGTAAAATTGATTTTTGTGAAGATTTGGGACCCCCCAGGGCATCAAAAAGGTCATCAATTAGGGGCAGGGGATACCTGTTCTTTATTTTGACCTTGTTGAGGGCCCTGTAGTCTGTGACCAGGCAGAGGCCTCCATCTTTCTTTGCCACAAAGAAGACAGCGGCACCAAAGGGTGATTTTGAAGGTCTGATAAGGCCTTTTTTGAGTGCTTTGTCAAGGTAGGCTTTCAGGGCGTTGTCTTCTTGTGGTGTGAGGTGGTAGATGGGTTGCGCCTTAGGTACACTACCTTTTAAGTCAATCTCATGTTGTATAACCCAATCATGGGGTAGCCCAGGTAATGATTCTTAGAATACAGAGGGAAACTCATTGAACAGCTGGTCTCTAATTGGGTTTTGTTTGTGATGTATTTTTGTTTTTTTTAAGAGTTTACTTTATATGTACACATGCTCCAATTGATTTTGCCGACGTCAGTTTACTTCTATGTTTCCATGATCTTTACAAATATGTGATCCCTTATGAGGGTGTCAAGGTGTGTCAGGTACACGTGATGGTAGATTTCTCCTTGCTGGATTGTGAGGGAGGCACTGTCCCAGTCAATGTGAGGCTTTGTCTTTTGCATCCAATCTAATACAAGTATGATGTTGAATTTTGGGATTGGGATGATGGAGCCACTAATTGTTGTTTGGACGTCTCCAATTTTTTCCCAGAAAGGTTTGGTCTTGTGGGTAACTGGTGTGCTGTGGTTGTTTGCCATGATGACCCTTCTGACGTTACTTCAAATGGTAGGTAACTTCATGAGGTCTGTGAAACTCTTGTTAATAAGCAATTGATCAGCTCCAGTGTCAAATAGCGCTGTGCCCTAGTATCTGCAAAAACAGAAAGGATAGGTAAGGAGTTTATTTTCATATTGGGTGTCAAACAGGATAGGGTTTCTGGAGGAAACTTGGATCATGGTGATGGAGTCCAAATCCTGTTCTCTGTACAAGTCTTGTGAAGAAGGGGAGGGCAGCTTGCCTAAGCACTCCCCTGAGCGTTTTCCTCCTTGTTGGTATCTTCAGTGCTAGCCTGGTTGGCTTGTGCAGTGCAATTCCCATTTCAAGGTTGGGTATTATTGGCTTGGCTGTTTTGCTTTTTGGGGCAAGTCTCTCTTTTAACTGCAGGGTTTTCTTACACTTGTTGGTAGTATGTAGATTGTCAGACTTCTGAGCTGCCTGTTTTCCTTCTAGGAATACATCCTCAAGGTTCTTGCATTGGATCATGTCAAATTGACACCGGATATGCGTAGGAAGGCCATTGTAGAAGTCCAGGCATGGTCCAGGTTCATCAAAATTAATGGTGTTGGGTGCACAATCATGTAGTCCTTCATATGCGGCAATGTATTCCTCAATGGTTCTTGTTTTAAATTGCGCTACTAATGCTATTTTGATTTGCCCTTCAAATATTGATAGTTGCAAAGATTTGACTGGTTTTGCCTTTGAGTTTGGAAATTCTTTGCCTTCCGCAAATGGGTCTGGTTTAATATACACCCATTCCAGATTATTGTACCTGTATGTGGTTGATCCTGGTATGAACTCATCCCAGCGTGACCCCCTCAGTCACTCTGTCTTCCTATTGAGTGATCACCGCCTCTTGTCAACTATTTAAAGTAGAATCATTACTCCTAATAAAGACAAGTTTATCCACATTTGCGTTGACTTTTATAATCTTCAAGCTTTTCCTGTCCTTTCTGCCAAAAGAACTTTTACATCTTGTTTTCCAGGAAATTAAGGTACACACCCTTAGTTTTGCCCTGAAGGCTAGCCCAAGGCTAGCTTTGAACCTCAAATATTTTGTAATAAAGATTTCCCGCTGTGTCTTCCAGGATGTTGTCCCCTGGAGCCAAACACAACAGTTCCTGTCATTTTGAAGGTTTGGAGTTTGGTCATGATCACTACGTATGAATCTTTCATGGAGAACTTTTTGAGGAATGCGGCTTTGAATAGTTCCCAGTTTTCCTTCTGGTCAGGGTGTTGAGCTAGTCATTTGGTAACAAAGCGCAAGGCAGTCCCTGTGACGCAGAGGGCAATTTTGCTAACCCAGAGTTTTTCTGGATACTCCAATTGTTCAAACTTGCTCTCAATGCTTTTGATCCAAAGGGAGTTGTTCTCACAGCGTAGACCTGCAAAGGTGCCAATCTCAGCAGTATGTAAATGCTGAAACACAATTTTGGGTACCTCAGGTTGTGTAGACGCTGTTGTAGCTAGTGTGGTAGGGAACAGTCTGCGGGTTTTGAGGATGTTGTACTGGTCAATGGGTACAAGGAGATTATTGTAGATGACAAGTCCAGGGGGACGTCTGGCCCTACTTTGTAATCTCTCCAACTGTTAGGAAGTGACATTGCTTGGGTTCTTTTCTTGGGAGAAATTTTTCCTTTGAGTTGGGTAGGTATGGATAACCTACCTGTGCTACCACTGCCAAGTTTATACTTCTAGGAAGTATATTAAACAAAATAAAGGGGAAGATTAATAAGAAAATGATACTTTATTGAATATGAATAAAGCTTAATATATAGTATCATAACAAGATACATGTTGTCCATATACGTCATGGAGGTCATGGGGCTTATCTGAGTAGTGTTCCTCTTGAGTCACGAGGTATAATCAATTTGTGTTTCATTTAGGACCTTGATTGAGTGATCCCTGTCATAGATGGTTAACTGATAAAGGTACCACAGGTTTATTGACTGAGCAGTGAACCACTCAGTGTGCCGCTTGGTGATTTACTTGGGGCGTTAATTCCCCAAGAGGGAGTAATTAAAGATGTTGCAACATATCACCCCAAGGCCAATCTTGGGGAGAGTAATGTTGTGAATGCCGCTATTTACCACATTTTTATTTTGCCTTAGGTGGGCTATTTTGAGAAAAAATCTCTTGCTTTTGCTTTTGCTACTCAAAATTAGTCAATGACTGAATCAGGAAATACAATTGTTTGGTTTCTTGACTCTGCGCAACTCACTTGCCCCACTCATGCTTGTGGCAAGTGATCCTACCATCCTGGTAGTGTTTTGTGGTATTCTCAACCACTATATATTCCATTTTATATTCACCAATAAAATTAAGTTCTATTCACATTCTTGTCCTTGTGTCTTCCAGTACTTCTGCGCCTCTCTCTAGCCACGTCTAGTAGATATTATTTTTCCAGAGCCGCAAGGTAATTGCATAGCCTTCCTTGTCATCAAACCAAGATTTAGTACATAAATAATCTTAGGGTTAGGATTTCCTGTTGTGTGTCTGTGCTGCGCCTCTGAACATGACACTGAAGATGAAGTTTGGGTCAACCTCAAGTACAACAAATTCTTCTCCAAGCTGCAGGAGGAGCAGGTCTGGAATGTTTCTAAGTTTTGTGACCTGGCCAACCAGGTGGTCCCCAAGAAGAGAAAGGGTAAGGACCAGGACAACCAGGAGGACGTCCAGAAGCTGGTAAAGAAGAAGTATAAGGTGGCAGAGATCAAGAATTACCTAGAAGATGCAGCAACTGCACTTGCTGGTGGCTTCAATTAGCTACGTAAACTTTGCTCTGCCTGGATGTCAGGAATATTCCTGCATAAATCAAATTCTGAATGAAGAGAAATGTTGGGGAAAGATAGGAGAATGTCCAATTTAAGGGGCAAAAATTAATGAGGATTTCCCCCTTTATAAGGGGAAAATAAAAATCATTTTGAGGAAAAACAGATTTCAAAAGCCGCTGGAATAATTTATTATCTAGGCAGGTGTCTGCTGCAACCGCACAGACGCCTGCCATGCCTGTCAGCACCCTATGATAGGCTCCCTGCACCCAGCCAGCTTCCAGCAGACCTCCTGCCAACCCTCTGCTTGCCCGTCAAACCCCCACTGCCCAGCCAGCTGCCAGCGTGCCCGCTGCCAGCCCCCAGCCCACCTGCTTGCTCCCCTGGTCCCAGTTGGCTGCCAGCCACCCACCCAGGTCCCAGGGCCCACCCCACAGATAATCAGAAGCCACAATTACCTGCAGCCAATCAGAAAAGTCCCTGGTTGTAGGGCAACAAATCCAGGGTAATTCCTGCCCTTCTTCTAAAGGGTAAATTCAGTGTTCAGATTTTATAAACCATTATGACCTTTCAGAAGATAGGAAAAATCAGGTTTCAAAATTTAAAAATAACTTTACTCCAAACCAATGGGATTCAGAGGACCAAACCACAGGCTTGAGTCTAGACCCCAGCTAAACTAAGTCTTCCAAAACAAAATAGATTTTGGAAGTCCCATGAGCCTTCACCATCACCTGACTCCCCACCCAGGGAAAATCATTGGCTCAATGCAAGAATGGCCAAACCCCCAACATATTGTCAAAGAACAAGAATTTAGCCACCTTCTCAAACCCTAATTCCCAATCACCTTGTCCAAAGTTCTGGGTTCTTCAATCCCTTACTTTCATTCCCACTTGCAAAACTTTGCAAGTGGGAAGCACTATAAATAAGGGACCCCTCCTTAGTAATAGCTTGTGCTATTATTGAGCTTAATACCCTCAATAAAATGAAATTTTACTCAACAACTTAAGTCAACTTTAATAGTTAGCCCCAGCCAACCTCCCTCCAATCCAAGGAAGATGAACCACTTCATCTTCACAGCTGTGCTCACAGCTTGCCTTGGGATTGGAGGCTACCAACAGGGATCAGAGTTCTTGGGTCCTCTCCAGAAGGGCTAGGTCATGATCCTCATTATGACCCTGGACAACTCAACTCCTTCCATACTGGACCCTGGCCTCCCCTGGTGTCCCCGCATTTCACGCTATCCATTGTGGTGTACACTTCCATGTACTTTTTCTTAACCTACTTTGCCAGGAGCTTTGGAAGATACAATGTCCACGCTAAGGTCTTCTGCTGGTCGATGACAATATACCCAATCATCACCGCCCTGACGGGATTCCAATTTGCCAACCTACTACCATACCTGCTGCAAGTGGTACCCACTGTTTTGGGATATTACACTGGATCCTTTTTACTTTTGATTTATATATATATATTTGGATATTAATAATCTTTTTAGGTATAAATGGTAAGTTTCATATACAGTTTCAATGTGGTTTAGTAATAAATATCTTATACTTTGTTAATTTAACTTTAAGGTATGGGATTTTTCAGTTATACTTATACAAAGTATAAAAAATTAAATCTAGAGTTTTCTTATTTTTTGTAGTTATTATTATATTGTGTTTTTATTTATTTTTTTCTCATTGAAATTTTAATTTTTATAGGAATAAAAGAATTATATAATAAAGAGTGTTATTTACATAGTAAATTGAAAAATACTTGCTTATATCTCCTTACTTTTATTACTTCTGGTATTTTTATTATATTTTTGGACTATCTGGGGTCATTTTAGTATAATAAAGCATTTTAAAATATTTTTTTATATTAAAAATGGTCAGGGTAAAGTGTTTTGTTAATTAAAAAAGTGTCAACATCCAGGAGACAACATTATGTAAAACAGGTTGTCACTTTACTAAAGTTTTGACATTAAAAGTGTCAACATTATTAGTGTTTACATGGGCACTATTGCCTGCATAAGCCAACATGGCAAGCATCAAAGATACTAACAAGGAGGGGGAAATCTCAGGGGAGTGCTTAGGCAAGCTACCCTCCCCCACTTTAAAAGACTTATACAGGGACCAAGACTTGGACTCAATCCCCATGATCCAAATCTACTCCAGTAATCCTCTAAAGTTTGCCGCTAAGCTGGAAATATACTCCCTATTTATCATTTCTGTTTTTGAAGATATCAAGGCTCAGCACTATTTGACACTGGAGCAGACCAATCCCTTGTTTAAAATGAATTTGCTAACCTCATGAAACTACCCACAGTCCAAAGCAACACCAAGAGAGTCATCATGGCAGACAACAGAAGCACACCAGTCACCCAAGAGGCAAAACCATTCTGCGTCCAAATTGGAGACGTGAAAATCACACTCAGCAGCCCTATCATATCAATCCCCAAATTTGATGTTATACTTTGCCTGGATTGGATGAAAAAGACCAAGCCTCATATTAACTGTGATAGCGCTACCCTCACCATACAACAAGGCAAGGTGCACCACCATGTTTACCCAAACCCGTCTTGACACACTCATGAGAGACCATGCATTTGTGAAAATCATGGAAACAGAAGAGAAAACTGACCCTAGAAAAATCATTTGGAACACCTGTACATGCAAAGTTATCTACTTCAAAAATATGTAAACAAGTTGTAAGAATATACATACACAACCAGCTAGTTAGTGAGTTCCCCTCTGAGTTCCAGGAAGCCATACCAGGCTTACCACCCAAGCATGGCATACAACACAACATTAATCTCAAAGGAAGTGTACCTAAGGCACACCCTAACTACTGCCTTACACCACAAGAAGATGACACCCTAAAGGCTTATCTTAATGAAGTCCTTGAAAAAGGACTTATACAACCATCAAAGTTGTCTTTTGGCACCACTGTCTTCTTTGTAGCAAAGATAGACAGAGGCTTTCTCCTAGTCACAGACTACAGGGAATCAATGAGGTCACTTTAAGAACAGGTATTATCTGTCTCTGATCAACAACCTTTTTGACGCCCTGGGGGGTCCCAAATCTTTACAAAAATTAATCTGAATGCAAGATATCACCAAATTTGAGCAAATCCTGAAGATATTTAATAGACTGCATGACCAACGCTCCCAGTATTTTTGTGACCTTCTGTTAGAGAGGGGGGCTAAACTAACTAAGTTTGGCTCCCATCCCAGTGAAACAAACCACCAGGATGCCGCCCAGTGGAGGACTGGGACAGCCGCTCAAAGAGGGGACCACAAGGAGGACACGGGGGACATTTGAGGGAAAATATTGTTCAAACCCATCAACATCAGTTGAGTAAGCAGCCAAGGAGTGCAGGTGAGCATGGTAGGGAACACCTCTGGGGCCACAAGTGGTACCAAAATGCTCTGGGTCAAACTGGGGAGGGGAGGCATGGAAAACACATCCCCCTCAGAGGCAGGCAAGGTGTGATCAACAATACCCTGATCCAAGTCATTGCACGTCAAGCTCTTAACCACAGCCTCGCCAGAAAAGAGAAGACCACTGGGAAGATTCCAGATACTAGAAGGATCTTCACTCACAAGCCTTGAAGACAAGGAGATTTTCCCCCACAAGTCTTGGGAGGTAGACCACAAGAGCAGCAAAAAAAGAGCCAAGGAAAACACAGCAAGCTTGATGATTGGGAGTATCATAGTTGTAATCTCCACAAAATTTGGAAGAGATTGATAGAGTTTTCAAGGTAAATGACACTAAAGTTTTGTCCTGGCAGGATAACCTTAAGCAGAAGGGCAAAAGGAGCAACAGAGTGGGCCTGGGGAGTTTTACAGTGGTCTTGGGTGTCTTAGTAAATCTGAAAAGCAAAAGCAGTTTAAAACAAGAGTTTTTAAAGAAAAATCCAAAGTAATAATATAAATCATATTAAAAATTAATTAAAAATCTTAAGTTCAAAAACTGCTTTTGTAAAAAGAAAAAGCAGAAAAGATAACAACTATGTGGTAAGACTCTTTTAGAAGATCCCAGAGGAGATAATGGGTTCAAAACAGGAAGACACAAGGTAAGCTTTAAAACAACAACTAACACTGAAAACCAAAGGTTGTAATACCAGTGTTTTTGATTATTTTGGATGATTACTGTTACTGTTTGCGTTAGGAGAGTGTTCTGGGTCTTTATTTGATATTTCAATGATTGATGCCAAATAAGGACCAGACAAATGTATTGATAATTATGATATTTGAGGAAACCTAGCTTATATAATAGATTGGGAGAATGGGGAAATATGCCATATAAACATGGCAGAAAGGGGTGAAGTTTGGGCTAGACAGTGAACCGCTTATTTGCATTGGCATGTAAATAAGTCTGAGTTCAATTACATCATAATAACACTTCAATCTCTAGATAGTAGAAACTCTAATCAGGGTTTCCAACCAACAAAAAATAAAATTGTGTGCAATAAGTTCCAAGCTTTTAATATTATTGGAAAATAGACAAGGAGGGGACCAAAAGTCCCCTTGCTGAATTAAAAGGAATGGGTTGTAAGGAAATATGATCACATGACATTTGGCTCTGGATCCAATTGGCTGGAAGAGAAATTTTGCTGGATAAGACCAGGGAGACTGGAGAGTTTCATCCTAATTTCTGCGGTCTGATTGGCTAGAAGGGGTACCAGGCATTTGGAATTCACTTTAGTTGTCAAGCGTCAATTTGGCAACTTTTATTGGCTAGCTCTGATGGTTTTTAAAAGTGGGCAACACCAGACTAATAAGTAGTCTAAATTAACCAATGTTTCTTCCCAGGAGGGAGCAACCAAGGGTAAGGGATCCGCGGGATAGGCTAGCACAAACCTCTCATCAACTGTGTGTGCTAAATCTTCTAAAGAATGAAGGGGTTTGGCTGGCATTTTTGGGCCTTTCTTGGTGCGGCAGGGGAAGATTGTGTGATCCAATGCTAGAGGTGGCAGTGAACTTACACCTTCATGAACAAAGATTTCAAAGAACACATCAAAAAACAAGCAATCATTTACCTGGACAACATAACTATCTACAGCCAAACTCTAAAGCAGCATTGTGAAGATGTCTGTCTGGCCTTACATATCCTCAAAGAAAATCAACTCTATGCCAAACCTTCAAAATGCTACTTTTATTAACTGGACTTCCATTCCTTGGTCACATCATCAGCAAAGACAGGATAAAACCAGATCCAGACAAGTTTGTGCCATGACTGAAATGCCAGCTTTAAGAAATAAGAGTAAACTCCACACCTTCCTTGGTATTGTGGCCTATATTCAGAAGGTTTATCCCTGGCAGGGTAGCCTTAACTGCTCCCTTGTCTGCAATCACCAGCAAGACAATCAAGTTTGTATGGACAACCCTAAGGAACCAACATTTATATCAACTCAACCAGCCCATGGTCACTGCCCCTATCCTCCAATATCCTAATTGTGAGGAATATATGAACTAGAAACCAATGCATATGACACGCCATAAGAGGAGTGCTCTGTATCCAAACAGCAAAAAAGGACTTCCTCCCCGTGGCGTACAAGTCAATAAAACTATCTGACAGTAAACAAAGATATCCCATACACGACAAGAAATTGGTAGCCATTGTGCATTCCTCATTAAATGGCAATATTTTTTAAGGCGCCCAAAAGTTCAAAGTCCTCACTGACCATAAATCATTAATATTCTTTAAAACACAACAACATATATCAAGAATAAAAGTTGAGTAGATGAGCCTCATACAGAGGTACTCAATGCAAATTGAATACAAGTCAGGAAAGGAAATGCTTACTTTAGATGCCCTGTCAACGCTATAAAGCAAACATGTTGTATATGCTGATGAGGACCCTGATTGGCCCATGTTAATCATGGTGAATTTCCAAGAGGGGCCCCACCTGGCACCCCAATGGACATCCAAGAGAAAGTCCTTAAGAACAAACATCTGTTCAAAAACATATATGTTACATTGCACTGAGTCCTTCCAAATGGTGATACCTTACCTTACATTTAGTCAACACAAAAAATTGACACCATCCTCTGATATCCTAGAGACTTGGGCCACACCCACAGTAGAAAATTGCACAAAAATCTCAAGACACACTACTGGTGACCCAAAATAGTAGATGATATCTGAGAAATATTAGAACAGTGCAAAGTCTTTGAAAAGTACTCCAAAACAAAGGCACTACCCAAATTAGTAGTACCAGTATCTATTATTCAACCCTTCAAGGTGTGGTCACTGAATATTGTGGGATCAATGCCTGGCAAGAATAAAGGCAAAAAGTACATCATAAAAGCTATCAACTATGTCACCAGGTGACCTGTAGCGCAAGCTACAAAAGAACATAAAGGCAATGAATAATACATTTTATTGGGAAATAAATCATAGCCAAGTTAGGAAAACCCAACTTCCCAATCACAGACAGAGGCACCAAACTCAAACCTGTTGAAATCAATATATATCTTACCAAGAACGGGATAAAACATATCATTACCAGCCCATACCACCCACAAGCAAATGGACAAAAAGAACAACTAAACATCTCACTAGTGGAAGCCCTCAGTAAGTTATCTGCTAACAATCCAAAAGCCTGGGTCAACATGCTGCCAATAGCACTCATGGTGTGAAGAACACAAGTCAATTGTAACACTTTCAAAAGCCCGTACAAACTTGTCTATGGGCAGAAGCCCGCCTAGTTAGTAAAGCCGCAGGACCACAAATACCTCTACCAAGAAAGGTGCCAAACAACAGTGATTCAGACGTACAAAGTGCCAAAAGAGACCAAGAAGATATGGAGCAAGAAAAAGAATTGAAAGAGAGAAAGTGCCACTACAACAAGAAAGATTCCAGGTTGGGGACAAAATCTGGGTTGTCAACTATGACCAGCACAAATTGAATCCTGTCTATGTGGACCAGGAATTATTGTGGAAGTCAAACCCAACAATATTTACCTCATCAAAGGGATTGGTACAAAAACCAAATTAAAGTGTATGCACCATGATTAACTTTGCCTATGCAAGGCAAAGACAGCACAACACAACTCCAGACTCCCCGTCCCCAACATCAACCTGGATCAGTACCAAGCACTTATCCCCAACACTCTCAAGAAAATTCCCAAGGCTCCACCTTCCAACACCCCAGGGGGAGATGTTACAACATCTTCAATTACTCCCTCTTGGGGAATTAACAACCCAATTAGTTCACCAAATGACCTACCACACAGCTCACAAAACTAATAATTAACTCAGTGCACTCCTATTATTTTCCCATCTATTATGGGGATCAAACAATCCAGATCCTAAAAGAAACAAAACTTTAATAATCCTTGTGACTTAAAGGGAACATTACTCAGATAAGCCTCATGACCCCCATGACGTACATGGACAGTATGTGGTTTCACATGATGCTATATATTATCCTATGTCATATCCAATAAAGTATCATTCTCTTCTTAAGGTCCCCTTCATCTCATTTGTTATACTTCTGTTGCAACCAAGTTTCCAGAATTGCCTGCTAATGTACCTTACAATACACAGGGGGCGCTTGATGAGCTGCCCCTTGTTGTATCTAATGTTATGGATTAATTTGATGGCAATATTAAATGGCAGGTACTTCATCCTAATTAGGAGTGATGCCAATTTGACTTGCTGATTCCCGCACAAGTCTTTCCTTGGCTCCAAACCTTACATGAAACTTCCCACTATGCCACCCCCTTAAGACCTTGTGACTTTCCCCATATAGTATATTAATCATAATATTCTACAATAAGCAATACCTTATTCTTACTATTCTGTCCTTTCTATTGGACTGTTGTCTTCCCCAATTCCAAATACTGAATCCTCATTGGTTCAGTTGAAACACTTCACTATAAGTATAAACTCAACAGATGTATTTCTTTTTGTGGGAAAATCTGGACAAATTTTGAAAAAACATAATGTCATAACTGTGCAGATTTTGCAGAGTTACAATGGGAAAATGTTTGTAAACTAGATAATATACTTTATTGAGATTAATGATTATATAGTTATTGTGAATCATAGATAACAGGAACATGATGGCATTGATCACATGGTGGGATGGTGAAGGGGGTGACCTGATCCTAGTAATGAGTCAAGTGCCAAAACAAGGTATATACTGTAAGGGATCATCCTTTGTTCATTTTGTTTGATTTAGAACTTAAAGTTGACTCCTAGTTTGGCTTCAAATGACTGGAAAATTGGACTGCGGGTCACAAACCTGCTTGATTGAAACCTTGTTGGCAGATTGAGCTGCTGTTTGACACCCCCAACTAAAGTTGGCCTCCTATGAGGGTAGGTTGTTGGGGAGGTCTTTGAGAGCCCAGGCACTATATTGTACTAACTGTTGTTTGGTGGCATATAGGACGGTTTCATGGTGCTCTTTTCTCTCTTTAAAGGGTCTTAGGCAGTCATGATGGAGGATCTTGTCTTGTTTGCGTTTTCCAAGTCTTTGCATGAGGTAAGTAATTTATGTTTACCTTTAGGATAATAGCAGGCCCCACTTTTTTATGGATATAATTTACTCTTGAGGGTATTCATTACCCAGACTTTTTCACCAACATCATGTCTGTCTTAAATGGGGCCAAAAGTATTCTGTAGTTTTTTCTCTTTCTGATTGGTTGCTGTTGGCCTGTGTGACTTGAGGGTCTGACAGGGTTAAACTTTACTGGACATTTCCAGTTTGGGTTCTGATAGCGCTTGAATAATTTTGGGTTGGTGCCATTAACTATCTTGAAGGGACATTTCCTGGTGGATCTATTCACACAGGTCAAGCATAAAAGCAATGCAGTTGGTAGCTGCTTATACCAGTCCTCAGCTCTCCCAGCGGTGAGCTTGGCCAGGGCCTGCACTAGGCTGCCATTTAGCTGTTCCACAAGTCCATTGGCCTGAGGATAGTAAGGTTTTATCACTGTGAGTTGGACCCTATTCTTGGTGAGGTATATGTTGGTATCTTCAGAGATCAAGTCCTTGTCTCTGTCAGTTATAAATATCTGTCTTTCCAAACTTACTGAGATTTCTTTTCCTGTGATTTGCTGCATGCCATTGCCTGTGTGACTTCTCACTGTTTTCAACACTAGCCATCTGCGGCAAAGTTGATGGTAGTGATGATGTATTTCTTCTTGTTATTCTTTTCTGACATGGGTCCCACAATGCTGAGGGCCTATTCCTTGAAGGATAGCTGTGAACAGATAGGCAGTACAGACTTAGGTGGGGTGTCACTTTTGGCAAAATTTTTCACATAATTTGTATTATTCTAGGACTTCCTGGACATCCCTTTATGAGGGTTGGCCACAATGCTTTGTGTTTAAGGAATTTGTAGATATTGCGGCTTTTGGCATGTCCTAGGTCTCTGTGGAAACATAGGATGATGTTGACTTGCTAATGTGTAGGGATGTAAGGGATAGCAGTTCTGTTGGTCATTTTGCAATGAAAGGTCCTGTACACATCTGCATATAAGTATTCATTCTTGATGACTGTTACTTTTGTGATGTCAGTTGTATCTGGGGGGAAGCCTTTGTCCTTTGTTACAAGTACCAGGAGGGGCCAATCTGGGTTGAGCCCATTTTTGCCCAGGTGGCTCTAAAATCCAGACACAAGAGTACATCCGCCATTGCAAGTTCTAGGCCAGGTTTGTAATGTATCATCAAATTGAACCTTTCTAGGTACTCCATTCAAAGTTCTTGTTGGCAGGAAAGATTTACCTGTGTTTTAAAGTATATTAGTGATTTGTGGTCAGTTAATGCTGTAAATTTCTCTTTGGCGTTCCAAGTAACAATGCCATTTGATCAGGTGGTACACAATTGCTAAAAAAACTCTTGTCATGTATGGGATATTAACACTTACTGTCTGTCAGTTTACACAACTTGTAGGCTACAGGCAGGAAGTTGCCATCATTGTTCTTGATTTTTAGTGCTCCACCAATGGATGTGTCAGAGGCGTCTGTCTCTATTTGTTATTCCCCATTGTGTTTGGGGTATTGTAGAATGGGTGCATTTGTGAGCTTCTTTTTAAGATGTATGATGCAAAGTTCCCGTTGGGGGATCCATAAAGACTTGGGTTTGGTGCCAGTTGTGGAGGACAGAGGTGCAGTCAGGACACCACAGTCAGGTATGAATTGATGTACATTGGCAACTATTACCAAAAATGTGTGGAGCTCTGAATTATCCTTTGGAGGTAGATTTTTGCAATTGGCTAAATCTTCTGGCTATCAGGATTGATGCCATCTTTTGAAATCTTGTGTCCTAAGGAGGGTAGCTGTTTGTGGAAGAATTGGCGTTTGGAGGGCTTGGCTAGCAGTTTGTGTTGCGCTATTATGGCAAAGACTGCCTCCAGGTCCTTGTGATGCTGTTCCACCAAGGGACTGTGTGACTGTACTACAGTCACATTGGGCTGAAGATACACAAAGAGGTTAATTTTTGATGAATTTCATAGGTTGAAATTCAAAAAAATGGGATTGACCTTGGAGAGACTTTCCAGTGTAGTAATTGTTACCCAGGAATCAATTAGGCTGTACTAATTGAGGGCCAGAAAGAATAATCTGAGTAATTCAGATTATGAGAATAGGTGTCTCAAACCGTCCAATTAACCATGGAGGTTAATTGATACCCAGGAACCAATTAGGCTGTACTAATTGAGAGCCAAAATGAATATTCTGAAAATTCAGAATATTGAGACTAGGTGTCTCAAACTGACCAATTAACCATGGAGGTTGATTGATACTTAGGGTAAAAAGAAGGAAAACCCTGATAGGGATTTGAACCTTGACCTCATTTAATTGAGCAAAAAAATTATGTTGAGCTTAACAAGTACACCAAGTTTTTAAGAGGAAACACGGTTTTATTTGGGGTTCAAGACAACATTAAAAGGAACACGGCCAAGATAAATGGGGATATGGGATATAGATTTGGGGGCTAAAGATGTGGAGGGACTTGGACGTTCTTCCACTGGATACCCTTGTGTGATACCATAGACTTAGAGGATAACTCCTTCAAGTGTTTTTGGGCACCTGGTACTGTGTGACCCCACCTGAAGTTTTGGGCACAGGCTTTATCAACCAGGGATCTGAACTTTTCTTTCATAAGGGCTGGGCTGAAGTGGGCATTATCAAAGATGACTTCAATTCTGTTTGTGTGGATTGTCCATAACGCAAGGTGATTGGCTATCACTCAGAATGGCTTAGGTTCATGTTTATACTTGTCATAAAGAAGAGGTCAAACTTGGGGCAAAATAGTCTTGTGAGCCCCAACATCTGCGCTACCTGGGTCCAGAACCTGCTCACAGTGAGGCAACCAAAGTACTTGTGCTCAAGGTCTGCATTCTCATACGGGCACAAACCACACTTACAGATTGAGTGGTCTGAGGGGAAGTGCCTTTCACTCCAAAAGGCCTGGTTGAAAATCCTCCAGGTAAGAGTCTGCTGGTCTGTAGTGACTAGGGGTAGTCTCACCCAGTAACAAGTACACCGGGTTGAGTTGTGAAGATGGTGGGTTGAGTTAGTATTTATACGCTGTATAATAGCTGATTTTGATCCAGTAACAAATCTTAGGCTATCTGCCGTATAAATTATGGTTATTGCTATGTAGACTAGTAATAGTACAGCATATAATAGGCACTTATACGGCATATAAGTGTTAATAAAAGTGATTATACAGCGTGCAATTAGTCTGATTAATTTGCAATGACACATGGTCTTTGGTGTGAATTATTTAACTTCAAAGGTTAATTAAGTTAATTGATAGGTTCAATTAACAGAAAGAAATTGTCTAAATACAGGCAATGATGCCTGGGTATTTAGAATAGATCAGCTGGTTCCCAGTTGGAACACCAATAGTTTGGATCTGGAATACATGATTCCACAGGGTTTTGGCGCCGGAAGCTTGAAATGCTTCAAATTGAAACAAGACATTCCATTGTAAGGAATCTGGTGATTCCAAAATAATTTAGGCACCTTCTCATAGGTTTTGTGAAGTGTGAAGATCTTTTAAGTAAATATCTGGATCTGGAATAAGTAGATTCCACCAGAATTTGGTTCCAGGAGCTTAGGAAGTTCCATGCCAAATCAATACATTCCCACAGAAGGAATCAGGTGATTCTGGAATTTATTAAGAACATCCTTATAGGTTAAGAGTGTAAAGTCTTTTTGGTGAAGATCTGGATTGAATGACGCCATTATATCATAAATCATGTGATAGGAATCCAGGTGTGATTCTGGAACCAGAGGGGTTTTCAGCCAAATGTACCCTAATTGGTATATAATGGAAACATGATAATAATTAATAAAAAATGATGCTTATTTGTGACAATGGTTGCTTTCCCCTCAATCTTTTTATGTTTATGTTTTTGGCTTCTAACTGAAAGAGGACTACCATGGAATGAAAGAGAAGGTCTGCAGCTAAGATTATGGGAAGCAAAAAATGTGGAAGTGATCACTAGATGACAACGTGTTTAATACCAAGATTGCTTGCCTGGAATCCAAGCTCATCAAAGCTTACATAAAGGATTCCCCATCAAATTGTAAAAGAGTTGGACCAGGATAAAAAAGAATCAAGCATGAATTTCATGGATTTGTCACAGACTGTAGACAATGACATTGTACAGGTATACCAGGGCATGCTTGCTAATTTGGGGGCAGACACCTCGTTCATAAATGTCAAAAAGGTTGACGGGGATTTGTCATCCTAAAATTGAGCACCACACACTTGTATGAGATGTATTTAGTTGGGAGCAGTTTTGGGTATATCTCCCTCCTTGATGCGGATTTGGTTGCAGCCTGCAGTTAGGTCAATATTGGAGAAGACTGTGGTCCCCCCCAGTGCATCAAAGAGGTTTTCAATGAGTGGTAGTGGGTAACAATTCTTGATAATAACTTTTTTAGGGCTTGGTAATCTATAACTAGGCGCAGAGTACCATCCTTCTTTGCCAGTAAGAATACATCAGCACCAAAAACAGACTGTGAGGGGCGGATAAGACCTTTTTCCAACGCCTCCTTGAGGTAGGCACATAGAATGTTTCCTTTTTTTGGGGTAAGGAGGTAGACAGATCACGCCTTAGGTACAGCTCCTTTGAGTTGGATAGAGTGTTAGATGTGCTTCTCTGGTGGCAGCCCTGGTAGAGCCTCTTTAAAGTTTTCTGGATGGCAGGCTACAATTTTGAAATTCCGAGGAGTAATGATATCCTGGTGATTCTTGAAATGTATGTTCTTGTACTGGCAGGAGTCCCAGTCATTGCCTTAAGGTTCTTCTCTTTGTTCAGGGTCGCTGTAATGTTTAAAAAGACTTAGTCACACAGGAGTTGGTCTACTGAGTCCGGATAGATCTGTTGATTGACGCCTTCATGTTTGATAGTCATTACTGAGGTTGCCCGGTCTACATGGGTTTGTTTTTATAAAACAAACCCAACCCAGTACAATGTCAAACTATGGGAAATTTGATGACGGGACCCTGGATGGTGGAATGCAGGTTCTCTAGCATATGGAGAAGGGAGCAGTTTCCCTTGTCATGAAAATGTGATGTTTATCAGCTAAAACCATATTCTTAATTTGCAAAGGATTAGTGGTTAGTTTGAACTTGTCTACAGAGCTACTCCTAACTAGGGTTTGATCTTTGCCTGTTGTGTTCTAAGGTGCAGCACAGAAAAAAATGGGGAATCTTAACCTTAGGATTGGATTTGTACTAAGTCTTAGTTAGATGGCAGGGAGAGCTATGTAATTACCTTGTGGCCCTGAATGAATAATATCTACTGGTGTGGCTAGAGAGAGGCGTAAAGTACTTGGAGACACAAAGACAAAAATGTGAATAGAACTAAATGTTTATTTGATAAAAAGATTGGGAATTTATACTGTGTAGCTTTACCACAAAATAGTACATGGACGGTAGGATCACTTGCCACAAGCATGAGTGGGGCAAGCAAGCTGCAAAGAATCAAGAAACAAAACAATTGTATTTTTTAGTTTAGATACAGACTCATTTTGAGGGGCAAAAGCAAAAGATAGAGATTTGTCCTCAAAACAACCCATCAAAGGCAAAATTAAAAAGTGTGAATAGTGGTATTCACAACATTTCCCCCTTCTATATTGGCCTTGGGGTAGTACTTGTGGAGGAACTTGACATGCGCTTGGGCAAACAGGAAACCACTAGAGAGGAGTTTCACAGTGTATTCTGACCCTCATTTGAATGCTACTTCCAAAGGTCCAACCCACAATGTGTATAACTTGTGAGCACATCCTCCTACTCTATGCTGATAGTAGAGAACATAATCCCCATTGTTGAACTCAGGCAAGGGAGAGAGACTTGAATTGTCAGGAGAGAGCTCAAGTATCTTGGTTTTATATGCAGATGTATATGCTGTGGCCTGTATGTTAATTATGAGGTTGACTAGATCTTTGATAGGGTTTTCAGGGTTCATAGCCTTATCAGAGGAGAGTAGGGCCCCCAGGAGCAAAAGAGTGGTGGTCTCACGCCCATACAGCATAGCAAAGGGGGAATACCTGGTGACACAATGTTTGCTAAGGCAATAAGCAAAGAGAGCAGTGGGTAAGTATAGATACCAGTTGGCAGCATTGGAGTAAGTGAGCTTCCTCATGATGATGACCAAGGTCAAATTAGTACACTTTACATCCACTTAGTGGAAGTATTATAGGGGACTGAGAAGGATTGACAAGACCCATGTGCCTGGACAACAGAAGTCAAAATGTTGCATTGAAGTTAGCTCCAATTTCTGACAAATACACTTGAGGCCAGCCATGGCAATAGAACACATCTTGCAGAAGGAAGGCCGCAGTTGTCTTAGCTGTGATATCCTTGTAGGGCATGCTTCTACCCATTTGCTGAAATGATCAACCATAATCAGGATGAAGCGGTAGCCCAATCAAGAGCTGGGTACAGGCCCTACAGCATCAATTCTGACTGTGTGGAAGGTATGCTGTGAAGGGACTATTTTGAACTTGTGAGAAGCGGCTCAAGGTTGTTGGAGTTGACAGTCATGAAAAATGGCAATGGCATCTGGAATTAGCAGGCAGAGATTCTCCCAGAAGTAATTCTTTTAGAGCCAGTCATATGTCTTAGCAATACCTTCATGTCCGGTCTCTTTATGAGCTTAAAGCACCAACAAAAGGCAAAGACTAGGCCGTACATAAGGCAAGTATTGGTCTCACCCTTTATTGAAGAGCTGATTGTCACAAATGAGTGTGTCCTTGGATAGCTTGGATAGGGCGATTCAAACTTCTTTTGTCTTGCTCTCCCAAGAGGAAGAATATCCAATTAGTTCATACAGTTGATAAGCCTCAGCAGGGTGTAGAGCAAGGATGAACATTTTGAACAATCTATCAGCATTTTTTTATTGGATCCTGGGACAATGTAGCACTGCAAAGTCATAGCCCTGCAAAATAAGGGCCCATCTAACTAGTTGTCCTTATGGTTTGTTGAGCTGCTGTAACCACTTAAGCAAAGTGTGGTCAGTGACTACAGTGAAATGAGTGCCATAAAAATAATGACCAAATTGTTTAGCTTCATGCAGTTTGACAAGTCATTCTTTCTCTGTAATGCTGTAGTTCTTCTCATGCCTGTTCAGGACATAAGAAGTATAAGCTACAGGGTGATCCACACCCTCATCATCTAGTAGAGCCAAGATGGCTCCAATAGCCAGGTTGCTAGCATCAGTGTATAGCATAGATTTCTTATCATAGTCAGGATACAGCAAGATGGGAGCTTCTTTGAGCTTTTGTTTAAGAGTCTTAAAGGCCTGTTTCTGACTAGCAGTCCATTTGAAAGGGAAATTACATAACATTTGGACCAAAGGTTTGCTATTATAGGCAAAGTCAGAGATAAACTGTATGTAGTAACCCATCATGCCCAGAAAGACTTATACCTCTTTCAGGTTGGTGGGTGGAAGCCTTTTTTCAATGGCCTCAACTTTATTAGTCATTGGGCAAATCCCTGTCTGGGTCACCTCATGGCCTAAGAACTCAAGGCATTTCTTGAAGAAGGCACACTTAGATGGTTTAAGTTTAATGCCAGCCTCTCAAATCTTAATAACAATTCTTTGAGGTGAGCCAGTTGATCCAAAAGTTATTGCTAAGACTTTTATATCTAAGTATACCAGGACACACAAAAGCTTCAAATCACAAAGGATGAAGTCTATGGCTTGTTGGAAGGTAGCTGGGGCATTTCAGAGTCTTTGCTGCATATGAGTAGGCTCAAAAAGACCTTTGGATGTAATGAACACACCTTTTTGTCAATCTTCAGGAAAAAGGTCAACTTGACAGTATCTAGATGCCAGATCCATCACAGATAAGAACTTAGAGCCTCCAAGACGGCAGAGAGCATCATCAATACACGCAAGGGGTAGGAATCCTTCTTGGGTAAAGAGTTCAATTGTCAATAGCCCATCACAGTGTGATGTCCTCTGTCCTTTTTCTTGAGGATCAATAAGGATGAGGCCCAAGGGCTTTGAGAGGGAGCCAAGAGTCCAGCATCTAAGAGTTGTTTAAGCTCCTTAGAAACTTGGGCATCCTTTACCCTACTATGGCGGTATGACTTGACACAGAGAGGTGGTGCATCACCTTTATCAATATAATGAATGACGCCTTTAGCTAGACTATAATTAGTTCTTTCTTTAGCAAAGATATCTGAAAACTGATCTAGCAAATAAAGCATCTTCTTCTTTTAATCTGGAGATAGTTGCAGGAAATCTTGGGCAGTAAACAAGGATAAGACTTGGGGCTTGTCCTCAGGTAAGTTAAAAACCTGGAATGTACCAAAGGGGTGTAAGGATAGCACATCAGGAGCATTCAACAACTTGCCATAACCAACAACCTGCCCCCTAGACACATGTATTGGGAGATCAGTTAAGTTGGCTATCAACAGCAGGACAGGATCTTTGTAAGAGACATCTAGGATTCCTGGATAGAGGTAAGGTTTGTTGCAGCTTAGCAAGGGAGGAGAGTATAACTGTAGAAATGTGCGTTCAGGTAACTCATATGATATTTGGGAGTCTAGGATAGCTTGATATCTAGGGGAGATAGTTACAGCAGAAGTGGCCAGGAGAGAAATCCCTTTAGACGCAGGGCAAGCCATAGGAGGACACTTTATGTTGGACAAACGTGTATGGCATTTAAGAGTGAAAATACCAATTGATATTCTAAGGCGCACATCTTGAGATGCTTTCCAGGAGCTTTGACAGGCTCCTCAAAGATCAGAGGGACTTTTTACCCTATTATATAGAAGTAGCCATCCTTTAAGTTGATGATACCATTGTATTCTCTAAGGAACTGAGTACCAACTAGAAGATTGTAACTCTCCTTCTCCAATACAACGACAGGTGCAGCTAAGATTAGCTTGCCAAACCTCATGAGAAGAGCATAATAAACCCCTATAGTGCAAGTCATGGATAGCTAGCTCTATCATATAACTGGCGATAGTTAAGGTCAGGGCAAGTTGGAGCTTCTTGGCAGGCCTTGAGTGACAACATTAACAGAAGATCCAGTGTCTAAGATGGCCTTGATTTTCACCTTTTGGATGGGTATTTCCACACAAGTGATAGTACAAACAAAGGGTGGAAGGACGTCCAGGATGTCCTGGGTTTCTGCTAGCTCTTTATCCTATTTTCAATCCTGTACTTCAAGACTTTAAATTCATTATACACAGTTTGGAGAGTAAGAAAAATTGATACATTCTTTGCGCACAGTGTTGGCAATTCCAGCAGCTTCTTTGGATGATACTACAAGCACAGGAGACCTCTTCTGCTTGAGTGAGGTAGGAACAAGAGACAATCTTTTTGGCTTTGCTCAAGGGCTTGACAGTTGTTGTAGTTTTCCCAGAGCGTAACTTGCAAGGGACCACAATGGCTTTGAGGACAGCCAGGACTGAATACCCATAGGCGTCAGGATCATCAACGTCTGAGTCATCCATGTCAGAATCATCAGAGATATTACAGAATAGCAGCAAAATGGGAGGAACCTCAGTGTCAGTCAGCTCAGAGCTGGCTAGGGAGATGGGAATTGAGGATACTGGGAAGAATTTCAATTGAGAGCATCTCCGCCTCTAGATTGACTGTTCTTTTCCCACCTGTTCCTTGGGATCAGCTCCTTTAACCCAAGAATTGGTTCAGACTCAAGAATGGTGACCTATCTAGCCACAGTTATGGCAACCTTGGCGTCTGGGAGGATTATGTGAATTAATAGTGAGGATGTGAGGGCCACAGTAAAACAAACCAGAATTAGAGGCAGTACAAATCTCCTGCCCAAGCGCTCCAGAATGAGTAAGGTACATATCTTGCAACAGTGTCTTTATGCTCTTTATAGAGAAAACCATGGCCTTATGAGCCTTAAAGTGGAGACACAGTAGCTGATTAACCTTAAGGGCTTAAGCTCAAGCCATTTAAGCCTCATGTACTGTCAATTTTCTGCTTGTTATCAGTTGTTGTCCTTCCATGTAGAATATATGTTTGAATTCAGCTAGAGTCTCCTTAGATTTGAGAGCAATGTGCATGAAGTCATTCATCTTCACTTCCAAACTAAGGTTGCCGCCAAATTTTTCAATCAGAAGCTGCTTCATTTTTTTCCCAAGTCTTGATGGTGGGCAACTCAGGCACTACTACCTCCTGCAGGTCATGTGTAGGCAGGTTAGAGTATGCTCCTTCTTAACCTCATCTGATGCTCTTCTCATGGCAATTTTGTAGATAGTTATGAAAGCTACAATGGTCAAGGTTTTAGGATCAAAGACTTGCTTAAAGGTAGGCTTGAAATGTGCTTTAGGATTTGGACCATCAATATTGATATTGAGTATGTTTATGCGCGGGGAGAATTCTGCTTCAGATTTGGAGGGGGGCTGCTGGCCCACAGCTGACAAACTGTCTCTTGAACAGTAGTCAAGGTTTCAGCAGTGTGGGCACCCATATTACTAGCTAAGGTAGTCTGTTGCTTAGTAATGTCTAGGTTTTGGCCCTGTGTTGTTACTACTGTGGAAAGCTCAGCCAGTTGGGAGGTAAAGGGAGGACCCACTGAGAGGCAAGGTGTGAACCTGTCATTTACAGAGTCAATTAATTCACTCATTTTTGTACATATTTGTCAAGTTTTAAGTGGTCCCGTTTTAAGTGGTCCACATCATTAGCTATAGAAATCAACTTTCTGGTACACTGGATTTGGGGGGCTCCTGTAAGACCAGGGCAGCAGCCCTCTTCATCAATAACCCTGGTTGGACTAGCAGTAGTCACCACCATTTTGCGTAGGGCAGCAACTTAAGTTGTTAAAGCAAGCACCTGAGGATCAGGCTGAGGTGCCTCAGTAGGGCAACCTTGACTGCAGGTAGACGCTTGCAGCTCTCAAATTTCATTCCATAGTCTCTGTTCTCTATCCACCAGATTTTCAGATGGGGGAGATGGCAGAAAATCTGGCATGGGCATAGATAATTCATTCATTTGAGTCTGGAGCTTGGCAATAGCAGCGGCAGTGGCAACCCTTTCTTGATCAAATTCTTCACTGAGCTTGCAAAAGCCTTTAACAGCAAGGTATGCTACTTGTATAGTTGATTGAAAGAGTAAGCAATAATACATTGAGCTGTTGTACAAGTTGTAAAAAGTTGGTAAGATAGGCGTTTGAGGTAGAATCTACTTGGGCTTGCAAGAGTTGTTCTAGCTGGTGGAATCATGTAGACGCTCCCTGACGTATTTGGGGATGGACTAGCGCATTTGTTTGATGGAATTAACCAAGCGGGTTTGGGAAGTAGCAGAGTTGCGCTGATTGTCAGATACCAAGGAAAACAGGGAGTGGATCCACTTTTGATAGGCAGCAAACTGATCCCACTGATGAGTGACGGCTGCTTGTAGAGACAAAATCTCCTGAATGTGGAGCCCTAACACCATTTAATGGTGGACTAAGGTGGGTTGTACAAAAGATGGCAATAGGTGCTCAGCAGAGCCAGCTGCTGAGATAATATGCTGTGGAAATTGCGGGGCCACAATCAATTCATAGTATTCCACTCAACTGAACTGTAGTTTGAGGCAAGGGACGCTCCATTTTGGGCTATCCCAAGGGCTACTGCCATGAGTTAGTCTAAGTCAGGGGACTCAAGGGATATGCAACTAGGTGGGGACTTTTCCCAAGGTTCAGCACAGTGGGGACAATAGAAAGGTCTGCAATATCTTCCTCAATAGGAGGACTGTTAATTTTAGGTGAGGCCAGCTTTGTATAGGAGGAGGCATAGGACCTGAAAACATGTATGCAAAAGGAGTAACCAAGGGGCTTACAGCCCCTGTAGAAAGCACCATTTTTTGTTTCTGAGGCGCAGCAAAGACACACAACAGGGAATTCTAACCTTAGGATTAGATTTGTACTAAGTCTTGGTTAGATGACAGGGAAGGCTATGTAATTATCTTGTGACCCTGAATGAATAACCTCTACTAGTTGTGGATAGAGAGAGGCGCCAAAGTACTTGTAAACACAAAGATATAAATATGAATGGAACCTATTCTTATTGGGAGTGAAGATTTGGAATATATACTGTGTAGCTTAACCACAAAACAGTATATGGACAGTAGGATCACTCACCACAAGCATGAGTGGGGCAAGTGAGTTGTGCAGAATCAGGAAACCAAACAATTGTATTTCCCAGTTTGGGTACAGGCTAATTTTGAGGGGCAAAAGCAAAAGAGAGAGATCCATCCTTGAAATAACCTATTGAAGGCAAAATCAAAACAGTTTGAATAGTGGTATTCACTACAGCACTCAAATCCAGGAGTGCTGAGCCTGTATAACTTCAAAAGCGGAAAGGATAAGACATCAGTTTATTGAGATGTCTGGTAATGATAAAAATTACCAGGTCTCCTGAGGGCACTTGGATCATTGGGCATTGATCCACGTCCTCAGGTTGGTACTCATTGTTGGGCAAGTTGGGGATAGTCTGGGGAGAGCTTAGCTTGCTTAGTGCTCTCCCTGGGCTTTTCCCTCATATTGGTTACCTTGTGTGGCAGTGATACAGAAATGTGTCCAGTTTGACTGGCCATTGTTTCCGTTTCCCTGTCCATTTGAACCTTTGGGTTTATAGTTTGAATTGTTGCTATTGTTCCCAGGAGGCAGTTAATTGGAGCGTCCAGTTGGGTGAAAATCCTTGGGCTGCTCTCTCTTTCCAGTTTGCGCCTTGTGAAGAGTGTTGGATGTATGCTCTATTTTCTCTTCCCTGCAATAAAGGCTTTGCATTTTGGTCACTTAGTCCAGGTCCCTGTGTCTCATTAGGTGCAACTTGAGAGTTTTATAGTACATGAGGTGTGTAGCTGGAGTGTCAAAGGCTATATCTGAGGGGGCGTGTAGTTGGAGCTCCTTTTAAACCTGGGTGAGCTCCTTCACTGTGCCTGTTTGGGTTAGTTTATTTACTTGGTTATAATTGTGAGTGTGGTGTTCTTTAGCACAAACCTTGCCAAGAAGTCCTGTTTGAAGGTGTTTCAATCCTTCATGGCGTGTTTTTCATGCCACTTATTGCGCTAGGTGCCAGCGTCATGGGTCAGGCAAATAGAGATCTCTGCAATCCAAAATTGCTATGAGCATTCCATCTGAGCCAGCTTTCTTTGGGCGGACTGGATCCATGTGGCAGCATTGTTGTTGTTGGCCCCTGCAAAGGGCTCCAAGGCGGTGCTGCAAAGTCTTTGTGCAACATAGGCGGGCATGGTGGTTTTGTCCGCTGGTTGTGGCACCAAGGAGGGCACCGGAAAGAACCCTTGTGCTGACAGGGCGTTGAAGGCAGGGAGCAGGATTGCCATGTTCTGGTAAAGGACATAACCTCTGTTGCAACTGAACCAATTATAGTTCAGTATTTGATTGGGAAAGACAACTGTCCAATTGAAAGGATGAGAATGAATAGAATAATGGTTTTTTTGTAGAATATTGTGATTAATATACTATATGGGGAAATCCACAAGGCCACAAGGGGGTGGCATAGTGGCATGTTTCATTTAGGGTTTGAAGCCAAGGAATAACTTGTGTGGGGATCAGCAGGTCATGTGGTAGCACTCCTAATTGGGAGAAAGTGCCCATAGTTTGATATTGACATCAGAATATGTTCATGTTATTAGATATTTCAAGGGACGCCAACTTGTGCGCCCCCTCTGTATTGTAAGATATGTTGGTAGACAAGTCTGGAAACTTGGTTGCAACACCATCAGGTATCTTGGTACCAGGCGTTTACGGTATCCAGTCTAGCAGAAGGCAAGACATGATTCTATTGAGGATTTGTTGGCTGCAGCAAGTACAGGCAATAGGTGAAATTTTGCAAGATGAGGTAGGATGGGGAACCCACCTTTGCTACCAATGTTGTAACTGTGCTGTTTTAGAAGAGTTACAAGAGAAAAAAATGTTTGGAAACTAGACTATATTCAATATTGAGAGATAAGTATTATATAGTCATTGTATATCATGGTTAACAGGAACATGATAGTGTTGATCACATGGTGGGATGGTGAAGGGGGTAGCCTGATCACGGTAATGAATCATGCGCCAAAACAAGGTATCCATTGTGGAGAGGATCAGCTTCTGGTCATGTTGCTGTATTTAGAAATTCAAGTCAATTTCATAGCTTGGCTTCAACTGGCTGGATAATTGGATTGTGAGCAACAAACCAACATAATTGGAACCTTACTGGAGGGTTGAGCTTGCTATTTTGATAGTTAGGACTTCTCCTTAAACAAATTTTCATTGTCTGGAATATACCCTTGATAAGGAGCGCCTTATGGGGAAGCTTCAAATATGGAATTAGGAAGAGAAGAAGTATATTTTATTAGATAATACTTTAGACTTATATAGCTTTACTGTGGCAGGGATTTTAGTTGGATCAAACCCAGGGGCTGGTCATGTGCAGGATGGGTTCCAGTTGCTGGATACCTGGACAGTCATGTGATATTGGTTTGTTGCCATTTCTGGTATGTTGAATGGTATATTGGAAAGGCACCAAATTGGGCAATGACTGGATGTTAAGTGTGATGGTGGTAGCCAGAATACTTGTACGTCCAGACCCTTGACACACCCCTCCCTTAAGGGGTTACTCAGGTACATCAGGAGGGGGCTTTGCCTTGATGGTTGCCGCCTGATGTTCCTGATTTGTTTGATAGTGGGCACCAACTGGGTTGAGTGTTCTCCCTTACTAGGGCGGAGGCAAGATCTGTGGTACTTCTTGGTGATAGGCTCTTTGGCGCCCTGGAACTTAACCAGGTAGGTGTTCCTGCCTGGTTGGTATTTGATGATTCTTCCTGGGATTTTATGTAATGAGTCTAGCTTCTTCCTGTTACCAGCTAGGACCCAGACAGGGGAGTTGATGGAGAGTGGGTCCTCTGTTGAGGTTACCTTTTAGGTTTTGAGTCTCTTTGTTTCTGTCAGTTTGGCTTTGAGGCATATATGTTGTAGAGCTGGTGTTTGTTCTACTATGGGAGGTTTCCCTGGGGGGATCTTTACATACAGTTGATTATTGCAGATGATAATTTCTGGTTTGTACCTGTATGTTAGTTAAACAGTGAGTAGCCTGTCCCTTAATTGGTACAACCCTGGGATACTAATCATGTATGTTTCACATAGAGTGGCCATGTGTTTTTGGCTTTGCCATCCATTATTTTCTTGAGAGTTCTGATAAAGCTGCTGTTCAGGCATTCAACTCTGCTGTTGACATGTGGCCTGTAGGGCAAGGTTGTGGAATGTGTGATGTTCTTTTTTTAGGTTGTTGTTCACTACATGTCCTGCTAACTCTTTTGCTCCATTTGTTATGATGTAGTCTGGAGTGTGTAATCCACAATGATTGACTTGTTAATGAATTGGTTTATTGTTTCTGCTTTGTGGTCCTTTGTTGCCCGGAAGATAGGCCAGTGTATGGCAAATTCAATGGCTAAAATTAGGAAACATTGATTTGTCTTGGTTTTTGGGAAGGGTCCCATTACGTCTAGTCCCCAAACTATTCAAGGTTTGGGGTCAGGTACTGGGTTAACTGTTGGCTGAGGAGCCTTGGTGCTGGTGTATTTTTCCCACACTGTGCAATTTTTTAGAACATTGATTATGTATTGCTTCAGATTGGGCAACCATAATATCTCTTTTAATGTGAGATATAGGTTGTTAGGCTTTGTGTGTCCTAGTAGACAGTGGTGTCTTAGTATAGTTTTTACTCTTTGTATGAGTGGAATTTAGGGAACAGGTTTGTCCTTGATGATTAAATATATAGTGCCATTTGATACATTTAAATATTTTTCATTCCTTACTAGCGTATAATGAGTTAGTTGTTGTGTGGAGGGATCTTTTCCTTTTGTCTTATACTTAGTGTTGTATAGGTTGGGCCAGTCAGGGTCCAGGTGGTCAGGGTGATCCTCTCTTGGCTGGCATAGCCTAGAGAGCGCATCAGCCGTGACCAGCTTTGCCCCTTTTTGTGTTGGATGTCCAGGTTAAGCTGTTCAAACAAGGACATCCATTTGGCTTGGCACCGTGCAGGTGCGCTTTGAGTTTTGAACAAGATTAAGGATTTGTGGTCAGTTAGCACTTGGATGTTCAAATGTACTTCTAGACAACATCTCCATTTCTTGCATGTGTGGTATATTGCTAGCAATTCTTTATCATGTATTGGGTAACTTTGCTCATTTTTATTAGTTTTCTGCTTTCATAAAATACTGGCAGGAAATCTTTCTGCCCTGGCTGGCGGATGTGAAGGACTGCGCCAATGGTGGTATCACTAGCACCCAACTAAAGCTTGTAGCACCTGTTGTTATTAGGGGTTTTCAAGATTGATGCTTCAATCAAAGCTTGTTTCAATTGTTGTAAATTATTATTGCATTCCGGTGTCCAGATGAATTTCTTTTTTGGCATTACCTTTGGTTTGATTTTTGATTGATGTGGTGAGCTTTCCACTGTCTTTGATATACTTCCTTAGGTAAGCTACCATTCCAAGAAAGCATCTTACTTGTTTCACAGAGGTGGGTTGTTGCATGTTATTTATGGCTTTTATTTTGTCTGGATCTGCTTTGATGCCACTTTCAGAGACAATGTGGCCCAAGAACAGGAGTTTCTTTTCCACAAATTAGCACTTACTAGGCTTGGCGTAAAGTTTGTGCTTTGCAAGTCAATTGAGTGTCTTTTGGACATGTGTGAGGTGTTCCTATTTTGTTTTTAAAAAAATATAATGATGTTGTCAAGGTAGCATAATGTGTTTGAGAGTCTGTTTAGCACCTGGTTCATCATGGTGATGAATGTTACAGGGGTGTTTGCCATCCCAAAATTCATTACTTTACATTCAAACGACCCAAATTGTGTGCAGAACGCGGTCTTTGGTATGTCTTTCTCTTTAACTTCAACTTACTTATAACCAGATGTGAGATCAATCTTTGAGAAAAAATTCTCCAGAGAGCCTTGCAAATAGGGCTATTCTATGAGGGAAAGTGGGTATTTATTTTTTACTGTTTTGAGTTTAGTGCTCTGTAGTCAGTAACTAAGCAAAGAGAAGGTTCTTTTTTCTTTACAAAGAAAAACGCTGCTCCCCATGGGGATTCAGACAGGCAAATGAATCCTTTGGTTAGATTGTCCTTGATATGGGTTTGAGTTTTTGGGGCTCCATAGGGGAAACTGTATATGGGTGCTTGTTTAAACATGGCTTTGCATAGGTTGATGCCATGCTTGTCTTGATTGGGCGGTAACTCTGTGAGCTCTTCCTTATTACATGAGTGTATTTGTTTGGGAGTGCTGCAAGTTCTGGGCATTGGATTTTTTGTGTTTGTATGTTATTGAATTTGGAGTACCTCATTATGTGGAGGGTACTGTCTTTGATTAGATGTTCAGAGTCATCTTGATTTATGACTTAGACAAATACGGTATCTCTTAGAATCAGGTCTTGGGTTTGTTGAGAATGTTGAAATTGACTTCATTGTGTTTGATGGTCATGGTTTTTGTTTTCCAACATATGCTGGGATTAACTTGGGTGAACCAATCCATACCTGCTACAATGTTGTAGTTTCTGTTGTTCATGACAAGTACTTTGATGGACGTTTGGATGCCTTGGAGGTCAATTCTGAAGGGAGTTATTTTGCCTTTGAGTAGAACTTTTGATTTGTATGCCATCTTGGCGTATTTGAAGTTGGATTTGAAAACTGTTATTTTGTACTTGGTTACAAAAGGTTTGATAATCATAGTATGTTGTGCACCAGAGTCAAATAAAATTTTATGTGTATGTGATTTATAAGTGTATGGGTAGACAAGAAGTTGTGAGCAATCTTTAATTTTTAAGTTTATAAAAATGGAGGATTGAGGGACACAGGGGATGCAAGCAGCAAAGTTTGTGCCTTGGTACTTCTTCTTGTCAAGTTGGGGGAGTCAGAAGCACTTAAGCCTGTTCCCCATGCTCTTTTACCTGTTACTCTGTTTTGATACTTTTGAGGTCAGAGAATGTGGGGTCATATTCATAGTGGGTTGCTACTTCAGCATTGTTAACTTTGGTGGTGTCCTCCTTCTTGGGACAGGAGCAGTTTGCACTTTAATTGTAATTGCTATTGCTGCAATTGGAGTTGCTTTTGAATTGGTTGGTATTTTGGCGTTTGTTGCCATTGGAGTTTTCTCTGCCATTGCCATTTGAAGAGCAATTGCTGTTGCGTGCAGCATATTCCATGTTTGTGTGTTTTTCTGCACATTTGGCTTCTGCAATGAGCACGGGCATGGAGGTGTTAGCCTCAGGGAAGATGAGGGCAGCAACAAAGGGTTTTATTCTATTGATGAATGAGGCTCTAGTGTGTATGTTGTCAGCTTGTGCTGGTTTTTGGATTTTACAATATATTTCTTCAAATTCATTGGCATAAGTTGTGATAGTGATCTTCTGAGGAAGATTGCTGAGCTGTATTGCAATGCCTTGGAGAGATTCTGTGACACAGAAATTGTGGGTGATGTTGGCTTTGACTTCTTCCCAGTTGTAAAGCTGGTTGTCTGTTTGTGAGCCAACCCAGGTGGTGAACCAGTTAGCTGCGGCCTTGTATAGGCACTTACTGGATTCTTGGACCCATCTTTCATGGGGTGAGGCTGGAGTGGAGTTTTGATGCTGAGTGGTCTAGCCAGTTGATGACATTTTCCTTGTTTTTACCAAAGAATTTGTTGATACCAATGTACTTGGTGTTGCTAACTTTGCCTGTGATAGGCGGTTGTGTGTTTTTTGTGGTTGTAGAGAGCAACTGTATTAAATTATCTTGGTGCATGCTTTGAGCATGACCAGTTATTTGAAAACAATACATCCACTAGGAATGTACTCATCAATGTCCTGGGCACAGAAGTACATTTTCCAGGTGTCCTGGGATGTGGCTTGGTTGAGTATGTGAGTAAAGGTGGGCAGGTTCTGTTCAGTTATTTTCTCTTTCATTGGTGTGGTAAAAAACTGTAGCTGCTGCCAGTGATAAGGAGCACCTTTTGGGGAAGCTTTGAATATGGAATTAAGAAAGAAGAGAAGTGTATTTTATTGGATAATACTTTAGACTTATATAGACTTGACTTTGGCAGAGATTTTAGTTAGATCAAACCCAGGGGCTGGTCATGTGTGGGATGGGTTCAAGTCACTGGATACCTGGACAGTCATGAGATATTGGTTTGTTGCCATTTCTGGTATGTTGAATGGTATATTGGAAAGGCATCAAATAGGGCAATACTGGATTTTAAGTGAGATGGCAGTAGCCAGAAAACTTTTACATCCAGATCCTTGACAAAAGAATAGTATCTTTTTTTAAATATTTTCCCCTTGTAACTCTGCTAAAACAGCGCAGTTACAACATTGGTAGTACAGTCTGGTTTCCCATCCTACCTTATCTTGCAAAATTCTGCCTGTTGCCTGTACTTGCCGTGATCAACCAATCCTCAATAGAATCATGTCTGGCCTCCTGCTAGACTTGACACCATACACACCTGGTATGGAAATACCTGATGGCTTTTTCCTGTACCAAAACATAGTGATCCTACTCTCCGCCTTCAATGCTATGTCTGCACAAGGGTTCTTCCAGGCTACCCCCTATGCATTTTCTAACCAATGAAAGTACCATGCCAGCCTAAAGCCCAAAAACTTCAAAGCACTGCCTTGGAATCTTTTTCAGGAGCCAACAACAACAATGCCGCAGCATAATTCAATCTTCCCAAAGCAAGTTAGCGCAGATGGAATGTCCACAGAGATTCTGGATTGCAGAAATCTCCATTCAACTGACGCACAACACTGGTACCTGGTGCAACAAGTGACATGAAGAACACACCAAGAAGAATTAAACAACTTTAAAAATGACTTCTTGGCAAGGTTTGTGCTGAAGGACACCACACTCATGATAATAACCAGGTAAAGAAACTAACCCAAACAGGCACAGTGAAGGAGCTCACCTGCACTATGAGGAACTTTGCCTACACGCCCCCTCTGATATGGCTTTGACACTCCAGCCACCAACCTCATGTACTACAACACTCTAAAGTTGCACCTAATGAGACACATAGACCTGGACCAAGTGACCACCTACAAAGTCTATACTGGGAGACCAAGAAAGCGGAACAAACGTCCAATGCCCTTCACAAGGGGCTCAATCAGGAAAGAGAGAACAACCAAAGGACTCTCAACCAGCTGGGCGCTCCAATAGACCACCCCCCAGGAACAACAACGGCAGTACCAACCACAAACCTGCAGTTTCAAATGGACACAGGAACAGGAACAACGGCCAATCAAACTGAACCCATTTCCATGTCACTACCACCCAGGGCAATCAAGACAAGAGAAAAGCCCGGGGAGAGCACTAAACAAGCCAAGCTCTTCCCAGACTATCCCCAACTTGCCCAAAAATGAGTACTGGCCAGAGGACATGGGTCAATGCCCAATTATTCAAGTACCCTCAGAAGACCCAGTACTGTACATCATTGCCAGACACTCAAATAAACTGATGTTCTATCCTTTCTGTTTACACATTTACACGGGCTCAGCTCTCCTGAACTCAGGCGCAGATTAAACCCTAGTCAAGAGCAGCTTTGTGGACAAGTTCAAGCTAGCCACTAATCCTTTATGGATTAAGAATGTGGTTTTAGCTGATAAACATCACATTTCCATGACAAGGGAAACTGCTCCCTTCTCCATATGCTAGAGAACCTGCATTCCACCATCCAGGGTCCCGTCATCAAATTTCCCATAGTTTGACATTGTACTGGGTTGGGTTTGTTTTATAAAAACAAACCCATGTAGACCGGGCAACCTCAGTAATGACTATCAAACATGAAGGCGTCAATCAACAGATCTATCCGGACTCAGTAGACCAACTCCTGTGTGACTAAGTCTTTTTAAACATTACAGCGACCCTGAACAAAGAGAAGAACCTTAAGGCAATGACTGGGACTCCTGCCAGTACAAGAACATACATTTCAAGAATCACCAGGATATCATTACTCCTCGGAATTTCAAAATTGTAGCCTGCCATCCAGAAAACTTTAAAGAGGCTCTACCAGGGCTGCCACCAGAGAAGCACATCTAACACTCTATCCAACTCAAAGGAGCTGTACCTAAGGCGTGATCTGTCTACCTCCTTACCCCAAAAAAAGGAAACATTCTATGTGCCTACCTCAAGGAGGCGTTGGAAAAAGGTCTTATCCGCCCCTCACAGTCTGTTTTTGGTGCTGATGTATTCTTACTGGCAAAGAAGGATGGCACTCTGCGCCTAGTTATAGATTACCAAGCCCTAAAAAAGTTATTATCAAGAATTGTTACCCACTACCACTCATTGAAAACCTCTTTGATGCACTGGGGGGGACCACAGTCTTCTCCAATATTGACCTAACTGCAGGCTGCAACCAAATCCGCATCAAGGAGGGAGATATACCCAAAACTGCTCCCAACTAAATACATCTCATACAAGTGTGTGGTGCTCAATTTTAGGATGACAAATCCCCGTCAACCTTTTTGACATTTATGAACGAGGTGTCTGCCCCCAAATTAGCAAGCATGCCCTGGTATACCTGTACAATGTCATTGTCTACAGTCTGTGACAAATCCATGAAATTCATGCTTGATTCTTTTTTATCCTGGTCCAACTCTTTTACAATTTGATGGGGAATCCTTTATGTAAGCTTTGATGAGCTTGGATTCCAGGCAAGCAATCTTGGTATTAAACACGTTGTCATCTAGTGATCACTTCCACATTTTTTGCTTCCCATAATCTTAGCTGCAGACCTTCTCTTTCATTCCATGGTAGTCCTCTTTCAGTTAGAAGCCAAAAACATAAACATAAAAAGATTGAGGGGAAAGCAACCATTGTCACAAATAAGCATCATTTTTTATTAATTATTATCATGTTTCCATTATATACCAATTAGGGTACATTTGGCTGAAAACCCCTCTGGTTCCAGAATCACACCTGGATTCCTATCACATGATTTATGATATAATGGCGTCATTCAATCCAGATCTTCACCAAAAAGACTTTACACTCTTAACCTATAAGGATGTTCTTAATAAATTCCAGAATCACCTGATTCCTTCTGTGGGAATGTATTGATTTGGCATGGAACTTCCTAAGCTCCTGGAACCAAATTCTGGTGGAATCTACTTATTCCAGATCCAGATATTTACTTAAAAGATCTTCACACTTCACAAAACCTATGAGAAGGTGCCTAAATTATTTTGGAATCACCAGATTCCTTACAATGGAATGTCTTGTTTCAATTTGAAGCATTTCAAGCTTCCGGCGCCAAAACCCTGTGGAATCATGTATTCCAGATCCAAACTATTGGTGTTCCAACTGGGAACCAGCTGATCTATTCTAAATACCCAGGCATCATTGCCTGTATTTAGACAATTTCTTTCTGTTAATTGAACCTATCAATTAACTTAATTAACCTTTGAAGTTAAATAATTCACACCAAAGACCATGTGTCATTGCAAATTAATCAGACTAATTGCACGCTGTATAATCACTTTTATTAACACTTATATGCCGTATAAGTGCCTATTATATGCTGTACTATTACTAGTCTACATAGCAATAACCATAATTTATACGGCAGATAGCCTAAGATTTGTTACTGGATCAAAATCAGCTATTATACAGCGTATAAATACTAACTCAACCCACCATCTTCACAACTCAACCCGGTGTACTTGTTACTGGGTGAGACTACCCCTAGTCACTACAGACCAGCAGACTCTTACCTGGAGGATTTTCAACCAGGCCTTTTGGAGTGAAAGGCACTTCCCCTCAGACCACTCAATCTGTAAGTGTGGTTTGTGCCCGTATGAGAATGCAGACCTTGAGCACAAGTACTTTGGTTGCCTCACTGTGAGCAGGTTCTGGACCCAGGTAGCGCAGATGTTGGGGCTCACAAGACTATTTTGCCCCAAGTTTGACCTCTTCTTTATGACAAGTATAAACATGAACCTAAGCCATTCTGAGTGATAGCCAATCACCTTGCGTTATGGACAATCCACACAAACAGAATTGAAGTCATCTTTGATAATGCCCACTTCAGCCCAGCCCTTATGAAAGAAAAGTTCAGATCCCTGGTTGATAAAGCCTGTGCCCAAAACTTCAGGTGGGGTCACACAGTACCAGGTGCCCAAAAACACTTGAAGGAGTTATCCTCTAAGTCTATGGTATCACACAAGGGTATCCAGTGGAAGAACGTCCAAGTCCCTCCACATCTTTAGCCCCCAAATCTATATCCCATATCCCCATTTATCTTGGCCGTGTTCCTTTTAATGTTGTCTTGAACCCCAAATAAAACCGTGTTTCCTCTTAAAAACTTGGTGTACTTGTTAAGCTCAACATAATTTTTTTGCTCAATTAAATGAGGTCAAGGTTCAAATCCCTATCAGGGTTTTCCTTCTTTTTTACCCTAAGTATCAATCAACCTCCATGGTTAATTGGTCAGTTTGAGACACCTAGTCTCAATATTCTGAATTTTCAGAATATTCATTTTGGCTCTCAATTAGTACAGCCTAATTGGTTCCTGGGTATCAATTAACCTCCATGGTTAATTGGACGGTTTGAGACACCTAGTCTCATAATCTGAATTACTCAGATTATTCTTTCTGGCCCTCAATTAGTACAGCCTAATTGATTCCTGGGTAACAATTACTACACTGGAAAGTCTCTCCAAGGTCAATCCCATTTTTTTGAATTTCAACCTATGAAATTCATCAAAAATTAACCTCTTTGTGTATCTTCAGCCCAATGTGACTGTAGTACAGTCACACAGTCCCTTGGTGGAACAGCATCACAAGGACCTGGAGGCAGTCTTTGCCATAATAGCGCAACACAAACTGCTAGCCAAGCCCTCCAAACGCCAATTCTTCCACAAACAGCTACCCTCCTTAGGACACAAGATTTCAAAAGATGGCATCAATCCTGATAGCCAGAAGATTTAGCCAATTGCAAAAATCCACCTCCAAAGGATAATTCAGAGCTCCACACATTTTTGGTAATAGTTGCCAATGTACATCAATTCATACCTGACTATGGAGTCCTGACTGCACCCCTGTCTGCCATAACTTGCTATAAGTCTAAGTTTTTATGGACCCCCAACGTTACATTTGCTTCAGACTTCTTAAAGAGAAACTCACAGCAGCACCCATTCTACAATACCCCAAACACAATGGTGAATAACAAATAGAGACAGACGCCTCTGACACATCCATTGATGGAGCACTAAAAATCAAGAACAATGATGGCAACTTCCTGCCTGTAGCCTACAAGTTGCGTAAACTGACAGAAGGCAAGTGTTAATATCCCATACATGACAAGAGATTTTTAGCAATTGTGCACTTCCTGATCAAATGGCATTGTTACTTAGAACGCCAGGAGAAATTTACAGCATTAACTGACCACAAATCACTCATATACTTTAAAACAAAGGCAAATTTTTCATGCCAACAAGAACTTTGAATGGAGTACCTAGAAAGGTTCAATTTGATGATACATTACAAACCTGGCCCAGAACTTGATATGGCAGAAGCACTCTTGCACCTGTATGTCAGAGCCACACAAGAGCAAGAATAGTATCAACCCAGACTGGCCTGTTTGGTGCTCAGGACAAAAATCAAGGGCTTCCCCCTGGCACCACAGACATAAAAAATTAAAAAAATCATTAATAATGAACACTTATTTGCAGACATGTATGGGACCTTGCATTAAAAATGACCAACAGGACCACCATCCCTTATGTCCCCACACATCAGAGAGTTGACACAATCCTGCATTACCACAGAGACCTAGGGTACACAAAAAGCCACAACCTCTACAAATTCCTTAAACACAAAGCATGGTGGCTGACCCTATACCGGGATGTCCAGGAAATCTTAGACCAATGTGAAGTTTGTGAGAAATTTTTGAAAAGTGATACCCCACCTAAATCAGTACTACCTATCCACATGCAAATGCCCTTCAAAGTATGGGCCTAGACATTGTGAGCCCAATGCCAGGAAAACACAATGACAAGCAATGCATTATCACTGCCGTCAACTTTGCCACTCACTGGACAGAAGCTCAAGAAGTGAAAACCCATAAAAGCAATAACGTTTGACAATTCATAGGCAAGGAAATCATCAGCAAGTTTGGAAAGCCAGAACTCCTGATAACAGACAGCGGCAAGGAACTGACCTCTGAAAATACCAATGTTTACCTCATTAAGAAATAGCTTCAGCACAAAGTGACTACACCCTACCATTCTCAGGCAAATGGACGCGTGGAGCAGTTGAATGGCAGCCTTGTGCAAGCCCTGTCTAAGCTCACTACCAGGAGACCTGAGGATTGGTGCAAGCAGCTACTAACTGCATTGCTTATATGCCAGACTTGTGTGAATAGATCCACTGGGAAAAGTCCATTTGAGTTAGCTTATTGCACACAACCCTACATCATACAAGCACTATAAGGACCTAAGCTGGAAATTCCCAATAAAGTTTTACCCCAATCAGATTCCCAAGTCATACAGGCCAATAGCAATCAACCAAAAAGAGAAGAAAAGCGTCTACAGAAGACCTTTATTCCCATCTAAGCCAGACATGAAGTTAGCAACAAATTCTGAGTCATGAATACCAACAAGAGTAAATTACAGCCAGAAATAATGGGCCCTGCCATTATCCTAAAGGTAAAGAAAAGCAACACTTACCTTGTGCAAGGACTTGGAAAACACACACAAGACAAAGTACTAACCCATGATTGCCTAATACCCTTCAAGGAAAAACAAAAGCAATGCAAGACTGTCATACCCGCCAGCAAGGTTCCAAGTATTTGGGGCTGTGACCTGCAATCCAATTATCCAGCCACTTGAAGCCAAGCTAGGAAGCCAAATCAAATTTCCAAATACAGCAAAATGACCAGAAGATGACCCCCCACAGTAGATACCTTGTTTTGGTGCTTAACTCATTACCAGGATCAGTTCACCCCCTTCACCATCTCACCATGTGATCAATGCTATCATGTTCCTGTTATACATAACTCACAATGACTGTATATTACTTATCTCTCTATAAAGAATGTTATCTAGTTTCCAAAAGTCTTTCCCCTTGTAACTCTGCTAAAACAGCACAGTTTCAAATAACAATTAAGCTATTATATATGCTTTGAAGAAAAAAATAAGCATAAATATAAATTAAAAAATGGGGAGCTGTAGGAGATTCACTGGACATAGAAGATGCCAAGATTTTTGGGTCTAAAAGAGTTATTATGTATTATTATGGCATTGGTTAGACATCTTATGGCTATTTGATATGATCTTAATCTGAAAGTCAAAAAATGTGCTTCCTATTAGTGATTGTGGGGTGTGGCAGTGACTTAGTGGGGTTCCATCAAAGTGTCACTGGACATTTCTTCATAGAGGATTCTTTTGGTCAAGAGATGAGGCACAGACAGCTTTGTGTAGAGGTGGCTTTGAAAGGTTCTGAAAGTAACTGTCACTGTCCAATCATTTTCTAGCTGAACTCTACAGGAGAGGTAGGCTAGGCCTTAAAGGCCATATGGACAATGGGAAAAATTATGATCAGGTAATTGTGACTGTACAACAGTCACTGGTGAGTATTTAGAGGAATAAATGCTCCAAATATAAAGTTGCTTCTGTTTTTGCTGTTTATTGCAGATAGATAGGTTGTATTGGAAGTCTTAAGGTAAAGATTCCTGAAAACTGGATATCTATGTTCAATAAAAGAACAAAAGGCAAGATTGGCCGAATCAATATGGGAGACTGGGCGGCTCAAAAACAATTTAATTAATTGGGAAGATTATATAATAGTTACATGGAAATAAAATTAATGGGGATTTAATTATATTGGTTAATTTCCTTTACTGTGTCAAGAAGTTTTGTTAAGGTTAACCATAAGAAACCCCCTGAATTTTGGGTTAAAAGCGCCGTGGCGGTGCCTGGTTCAAGTTTCAAAGCATTTTAATGGGTTTTAAGGCAAAAAACCTTAAATGAAAAGATAACTAAATAAAGGCAAGGATTTCCAGGAATTCAGGTTTGATCAGCTAGTTCCCAGTTGGAACATCAATAACTGAGTTTTGGGATGTGTAATCCATAGGGTTTTGGCGCCAGTAGCTGAGGAAGCTCCATGCCAAATTGATACATTGAGATGAATGGCGCCAGGTGACTCCTTCTCATTTTAGGTTAATTCTCATAGGTTGAGAATTATTGGTGATTTTTTAGGTAAAGATCTAGGTTTAGATGAATCAAATGTCATAGATCATGTGATACAAATCATAGGTTGATTTAGGAACCAGAGGGGTTTTCAGCCAAATATGCCCTGAATGGTATATAAGCAAAACAGCTAAATTTTAATAAAGATATATTGTCAATTTTGACGCTTCCCCCTCAATTAACTTTTCATTTATTATGTCTTCTTTGTTAAATTTTGAAAGGGCCAAAATTGGAGTACTTTACATGAAAACTTCTGCTACCAGGAAAGAGGTTCCTACAAGTTTGTTGGAGGAAGCTTGGGCAAGCTTGGAAGTCACCAAGACTGTGCCTGAGGAGTCTTTGGTGGAAGTGAATGCTGCATTTGAATAGTTATACTCTGATTACTTTGCAAAAGAAGGAAATCCTGCTAAGGAAGCCAAATCTGTGAGTAGGATTCTTGGAACCTTTTAGTAGGATGGGTCAAAATCTTACAACAAGTGAAAGCAGTGGCAAACCGTGAAAGTGAGGCTTTAAGAGCAAGAGAGGAGAAGAGTGTTGAGATCATGGCTTGTTGGCGGGATGAAAACAAAGCATTATCTCATAAAAATGCACCCCTGGAGGCAAAGCTCCTCAAAGCTATATCACAGGAAGGTAATGGAAATAAGAGTCAAGGTCAGGATAATGGTAAGTTGGACTGGTTGGACCTGGATCTGTCACAGAGCCCAACGTGGGGGCAGAAGTTTTCCAAGGTGAAAAGAGTCCAATCTATGCTTATCAAGATGTCACCATTTTCTGAAATCCAAAGGAAGGAAACGCTTTCCTGAAGGGTTTCCTTATCCAAGCCTCTGGTCTAGAGGATAATGAGAAACATCATTGGTTGGAAGTCCTTGCAGATCCTGCTTGCTTTAAGTGGTTCAAAAGACGTAAAGGAAATAATTGGACCAACTTGCTGGAGGAATTTCAAGCCAGCTACACGGTAACCCACAGACCTGGTGATGCTCTACAGAAAGCTTGAGATGTTACCCAAGCTGGCCATGAAACAGTGTTGCTGTATTTTTCTATAATGGAAGAGTTCCTAGCTTTTGTTGACGTAGAACGCAATCAGGATCTGGTGGAAGATTCTTTCTTCACTGGAATGTGGCCCCGGGCTGAGAACTCAGGCTTCTATGCTACGTTGTGAGAAGTTGTCATGGTCAAACTTGTTAAAAAGGCTATTCAGATTGAGTTGGATCTTGGTGGTCCTCTACACAGTGCTCCTTGCCCAAGAGTAGGGCTCATATGGCTTCAGGGGAAGAATCTTCCAAGAGAACCAGACATCCAAGAAGTCCCTCTGATAAGGATTACATATCTAGATTTAAGTAGGCATGTAAATTCCCCATGGCAAAGGTATTCTGGATCTGCAGGAAAGATGGCCATTTTGCTGTGAAATGTCCCAATCATGCAGAATTTTATAAGGAACACCCCAACCTTATTTTTAAGGATTTGGGAAAAGAAAGGCGGGCTTAGGTGTCTCCCAACCTGAGCTTGGTGATTCAGAGAATAATGGGAGAATGAGAATTAGATCTGGAAAGGCTTTGAAGGAGTACAGGAAAAGCACCAGTAAACCAGTGGAGCCACCTGTACAGGAAATCAATGTCTCTCATCCAAATTTGCCTAAGAGAAGTCCAGATGTCTCTCCAGATTAGTGGATATTGGATGTGTGCTTGGGTATGAAGGAAAACAGGGAGATTGTGTGGCAGCCTGTGCGGGTTCAATTGAGTGTGGATTGGCTCAAAGAAGTGAAATGGCGTAAGAAGATGGCCCAAAGCATGCCAGCATTGTTGATTGTATAAAATTTTGTGTGGGCGTTACAAGGGGTTATCCTCCTGGATATTTTACTTGATGGCATTTCTGCAAAGGCAGTATACAATCCAGGGTGTGCTGGAGTGGCGGTATCAAAGAATTTTGTTTTTAAACATGGTATGGATCCATCAAGATTGGTCACTCTGACTTTATCTTCCGCAGATGGGGTTACCACTATTGAACAAGATGTGTTTGATGAGGTGGTAATAAAATGGAAAAATACCATAGTTAAGACTTCTGCCATAGTTTTACCCGGGGCAGGATTTGATGTTCTGCTTGGTATGACTTGGATTGTTGAGGCCAAGGCAAGACTGGACGCCGTCAAGAATGTCTTGGTCCATGAAGGAGTTAAGTACACTTATCAATAACTGACAATTCTGCCAGCACCAGAAGATGTTCAGTCTGTGGTCATCTATGCCAAAAAAATTTGCTCTGTTCCACCAAAGGGAATAGCTTGGTTGAAACTGGTAGCTTTCAATTGTGGAACACAGGGGGGACAAATTATCCCAGAATTTCCCCGTCACATATCCTCAAATGTGGCAATGTTTGAGAATGGATCAAATGGCAAACTCCTCAAGTCCTGGAAGTTTTTAACACTTGTGGGGTTTCTTTAGACATTCAGCAAGGTCAGTGTATTGGAGTTTGGATGCCTGTGGTTGGGGAAGTCACAGCAAATAAACCTACTGTCTCTTATTTTTGTGTGCCCTTCAACAATTTTATCTGTATACTATTTCCAAATGAAGCACCAGGTACCCCATTGTATACAGTGGTGTGGAAATTTAGTAGTTGTTTCTTGTTGGACAAATATGATGTGGGACAAACTGGTCTGCCGTATGTTATAAAAAAACTTTAACTGGGAAGCCCTATAAAGGATATGTACCCTGTTGTAGTCCTGCTGCAGTTGCTGCAATAAGAGAAAAGGTGGAAATTTTTTGAAGAGCTGAACTGATTAAGAAAGTGTATCATTCCTTATTCTGCAATGATGGTTTGTGTTCCAAAGCCAGATGGGAATATACATGTTTGTATTGATTTCCAAATGGTGAATAAGGATATTGTGAATGCTACCTACCAAATGCACCAGATTGAGGACCAGCTGGATGCCATGGCCGGATCTTCCTGGTTCACCACTTTAGATCTGACTAAGGGTTATCACCAATTGTTTATTGATGAGAAGTCTAAGTAGGTCACAGCATTTCCTACACCCAACAGTCTGTATCAATGGAAAGTCTTGCCATTAGTAATGAAGACAGCAGGTGCTGTGTTTCAGCATGTAATGGACCAGATTATGACATGATTGCAACCTAGATGTGTCTTGATACATATAGACAATATAACTGTATATAGCACTTCCTTGAAATAACATCTAGAGGATCTTGATAAAGTATTTTGAAAAATTGAGAAAGTAAAGTTGAAGATTAGTGTATCTAAGACTATGCTTGCCTGTCAAGAGGTCAACATGTTAGGGCATATTGTGAATACTCAAAGATTAAACCAAGTCCTTAAAGAGTTATTTTGTTGTTAAGTATGAGGTTGCTACATTCAGTTTGAGAAGTGTGGGATTTAATGGGATTGGTGAATTTCTAAAGGAGATTCATTCCTAATTGTTCTGCGCTTGGAGAGCCATTGTTTGCTTTAACAAGGAAGAATGCCAGATTTTTTTGGGGACAGGAACAAGAGTCAAGTTTCTTAGAGCTGAAAAAGAGACTCTCTGAGGCCCCCATTCTAAGATTCCCCAATTGGTTGAAGTTGTTTTACATTGAAACAGATGCAAGTTCAACTGGTCTGGGTGCCGTTTTTACTCAGGAAGAAGATTCAAAGTTGTCTTGGCATCCTGTTGTGTATGGTTTCAAAACATTGGGAACCACTCAAAGAAAATACTCTGCTACTGAACGTGAAGGATTGGCAATAGTATGGGCAGTGGAGCATTTTAGGACGTATATCCTGGGGATGCCGTTCATTATTGTCACTGATCACGCAGCACTAAGAGCAATTAAAACTAAGGAAGACTTACAAGGCCAAATACAATTGTATGCAAAGAAGCTCTCTGGATATGATTATGATATCATCTACCGCCCAGGATTAGAAAATCAGATTCCTGACTTATTATCCCGAGTGCTGTTGGCCTGTGGAGAAGTTGAGACACAAGAAGCACAGGAAGCTTTATTGAGAAATAGGATTTATGTAGAAAAATCAAACCTCTTCAAGTGATTAGAGATCTTCATGTTCAATGGGGAGGTCACCTCAGATATGAAAAGCTCTGGCAAGCAGTAAAAGCTCAGTACTGGTGGTCAGAGAAGAGAGCTACAGTCCTCCAGATTTTGTGAGAATGTGAAATTTTCTCTAAGTTCATAGCGGCAAAATCTAAGGTGCAGCTCAATTCAGTGATGTCACATTATCTGTTTGAGTTAATCTCAATGATACAGGTCATATTACGTTACCAAGTGGTTGGAAAGAATAATTTGTGGTCACCATTGATTCTTTTATCAAATGGGAAGAGGTTTGAGCACTGACTAAAGAAACAAGTGTTGCCCTCGCTAGGTTTCTCTGGGAAGAGATAAAGTATGGCATGGTTGTCCTGAGAAGGTTCTCACCAAAAATAAACCACCATATGTAGGGCCACCTTTGATTAAGGATAGTTTAAAATGGGGCATTTCTAAGTTAACCTCAGCCCCCTATCATCCTGAGACCAATGGATTAGCCAAAAATACCATTGGAACCTTAAAGTGCATCATGGAGAAATTGGCTGATGGGGCCACAACTGGTTGGAAGGACCACTTAGCAATGAGTGTCATGGCAACCTGTACAATACCCCATGATTCTACTGGGTTTTTTCTGTTTTGGATGTTGTATTGCCGGGAGACTACAACCAGCACTGAAGTGGGCCAATGGGAATTTGTGGAAAAGAATTCATATGAAGACGCTGTAGAAGAATATGCAGCAGAGATGCAGAAGTTGTTTGCCAAGGCAAGGATTAAAAGAGAGCAGGTTTGAAAGGAACATGCCCCAAAGTGAAACCCAAAGCCTGGAGCACTTCCCTGTGATCATTTCCAGGTTGGAGATCTGTTATGGTTTGATCAAAAGCGCCAAGTAAAACACCAAAGAAGAGGTCTTCAGCAATAAGTAGGGCCTATGAAGATTATATTGGTTAGCCCAGGGCCAAACTACCTAATTCAAGGGGTTGAAGCTGCCCTATTAGAAGAATGATCCCATGTTCATCCTCAATTCCTTAAGCTTCTTCATGGGGAATTGTAGCTAATAAAGGTACAGGAAGATGAGGCCCATTCCCCTGAAGAGAAGGAAGGGGCCTTATGACCGTACAACAGTCACTGGTGAGTATTTAGCCAAATAAATGCTCCAAAATATAAAGTTGTTTCTGTTTTTGCTGTTTATTATAAGTAGATATGTTGATTTGAAGTAATAAGGTAAAGATTCCTGAAAACTGGATATCTATCTTCAATAAAAGAACAGAAGGCAAGATTGGCCAAGTCAATCTGGGAGACTGGGCGTCTCAAAAACAATTTAATTAATTGGGAAGATTAATTAATAAATACATGGGAATATAATTAAAGAGGTTTTAATTATATTGGTGTGACCGTACGGCGGTCACTGGTGAGTATTTAGCCAAATAAATGCTCTGAAATATAAGATATTCTGTTTTTGCTGTTTATTGCATATAGATAGGTTTGATTGGAATTCTTAAGGTAAAGGTTCCTAGAAACTGGATATCTATGTTCAATAAAAGAACAAAAGGCAAGATTGGCCAAGTCCATCTGGGAGACTGGGCATCTCAAAAACAATTTAATTAATCTTCCTGATTAATTAATAAATATGTGGTAATATAATTAATGTGGATTTAATTATAGTGGTTGATTGCCTTGACTGTTTCAAGAAGTTTGGTTAAGGTTAATTATAAGAAAACCCCAAAATTATGGGTTGGAAGCACCATGTTTGAAAATTCATTAGGTTAAAGGCGCCGCTGCGCTGCCTAAGTGATTTGTAAAACGCTGAGGTGCCTAGTTCAAGATTTGAAGCATTTTAATGGGTTTTAAGGCAAAAAATCATTAAATGCAAAGATAACTAAATAAAGGCAAGGATGCCTAGGAATTCAGGTTTGATCAGCTGGTTCCCAGTTGGAACACTGATAGCTGAGTTTTGGGATGTGTAATCCACAGGATTTTGGCACCGGGAGCTGGGGAAGCTCCATGCTGAATTGGTATGTTGGGATAAACGGAGTCAGGTGACTTCCTCCCATTGAAGGTTTATTCTCATAGGTTGAGAATTGTTGCTGATCTTTTAGGTAAAGATCTATGTTGAATGACTTGAATGTCATAGACCATGTGATGCAAATCATAGGTTGATTTAGGAACCAGAGGGGGTTTCAGCCGTATATGCCCCAAATGATATATAAGCAAAAACAGTTAAAAATTAATAAACATTCATTCATTTGTCAGTTTTGAAACTTTCCCCTCACCTATTTTTCAATTATTATGTATTCTTTGTTAAAATTTGAAAGGGCCAAATTTGGACAACTTTGTTTGGAAACTGCCGCTGCAAGAAAGGAGATTCCTACAAGCTCATTGGAGGAAGCTTGGAGGTCACCAAGACTGTTCCTGAGGAGTCTTTGGTGGAAGTAAAAGCTGCATTTGAAGAGTTGTATTCCAATTACTTTATAAGAAAAGGTACTTCTGCCCAAGGAAACTGACTATGCTTGGGATGCTTGGAACCTGTTAGTAGGGTGGGACAAAATCTTACAACAAGTAAAATAAATGACTAACCGTGAAATTGAGGCGTTGAGAGCAAGAGAGGAAAATGTGTTGAAATCATGGCTTGTTGGCAGGATGACAACAAAGAGTTGTCCCATAAAATTGCCTCCCTGGAGGCAAAGCTCCTTGAAGCTTTGTCGCAGAAAGGTAATGGTAAGAAGAGTCAAGGGCAGGATAATGATAGGATGAACTAGTTGGGCCTAAATCCGTCACAGTTAGATATTTTAATGAAAAGCTCACCTGAAATACAGAATAAAATTAAATTTTGAATTGAATTGGTTTTTTTAAAAAATTATTACCTTTATAAAGCAAAGTTAGCTTTGAAACTTTTAAAAAAAGCTTACCTTTAATATCCTTGATCCACTATGCTTTAAAAAGTAGTGTTATGTATATATTTTGAAGCCTACCTTTGTTTTGAAGTGAATCTATTAAGTTTGAGTTGAAAAGGTTAGTAATGTGTTTATTGAAGGCTTACCTTGCTTAGTAAATCTAATCTAATCATCTAAGCTTTAAAGTAGACAATCATAGTAGATGATGGCATCTTGCTTTCCAATCATTATTAGTAAGTTTATATATATATTACTGTTTTACCTCTTAGTCAAACCATACTAATTTACATCCACCTCCATTATCCTTACTTTGATTGACACTGCCACAGGTAGGGATGTTGAGAGACACTTCAAAGTGTCCAACCACCCCTCCTGCAACAGCATCAGCCATACAAACTAAACACCCCAATAGGCACAATTAGACTTGCTGTGAGCCTGCATCAGACTTAAAAATAGGTAAATTTTTCCAGCCAAAAACATAGTAAAAAGCTTCCTGAGAAACTTGAGCGGTTAATAAAGACAAGCGTGGTGTGGCGGGCGGGATGCCAAAAGAACAAAGCTGAGCTTTGCCCGCTTTGCCCTTTTACGGCATCCCACCTAGGTACGCGTCCAGGTATCCTAGTTGAGTCAGATTTTTGTTTATTTATATCAGTGGCCTTTTAAAACTGTTTTGTTAAACTCTAGTTGGTAAAAGAAGAGGTGTGTCAGGCAGGCTGCCAAAAGAGCAAAGCTGTGCTACACTCAGCTTCACTCTTTTACAGCAGCCTGCTGGTATGTGTTTCCAGTTATATCTGGTAAAAAGCGTTTAATAATGGTTGCTGGTATGCATTTCTAGCCTATAGCTAGTAAAAGAAAATATGTGTAGGCAGGCTGCCAAAAGAGCAAAGCTGTGCTACGCTCAGCTTCACTCTTTTACGCAGCCCGCTGGTACATGTTTCCAGTTATAGCTGATAAAAAGCATTTGATAATGGTTGCTGGTATGTGTTTCTAGCCTATAGCTGGTAAAAGGAAAGATGTGCAGGCAGGCTGCCAAAAGAGCAAAGATGTGCTACTCTCAGCTTCACTCTTTTACGGCAGCCCACTGGTACGTGTTTCCAGTTATAGCTGGTAAAAACTATGATCAAAGAGTGGTGTGAAGTTTATATCTTTTGGAATTTAAATTTTTCAGCTTTTTAATGATCTTTATCATAAATCTTTTCAATGAACCCCAGAGGTGATGGCAGCCTGCTAGCATGCGTCTATGGTCTCATACCTAGTAAAAACCTGTTTAAAGATGCAGCCTCCTTATGGTTTCTTGGTAACAATTATTTAGATTTGTCAATGAAAAATAAGAGAAATCATTGAGTATATAAAGTTGAGCGGTGAGTAGGCTACCAAAAGAAAAAATCTGTGCTATCTCAGCCCCATTCTTGCAAAGCTTTCTAGTTATCTTTTTCTTCTTCCCTAGCAGAAATACCTTTTTGATAATTAATTATATATTTTTAAATTTATTTACTATTCTGGTTGTTAAAAGATGATTTAATGATATCTAAAGTATTTTTTTATAAAAATTATATTTTTATTATGATTGCTACTTTCAATTAGAGAAGTAAGCGTGTATGCTTTGTAAATACTCTATTATACTATTATCAAGGCTTTATTAGAAGTTTCTACCTTTTATTATGCTTATTTTTGCATTTAAGAGAATGGAGATTAATTAAAGTACTTTTAAGAGCTGTTGAGATACACAGACAAACCCAAACATATAACACCAAGTTTTCTCACATAAAAAATCAACACTTTATACATGTTAACAATAAAATTAGCCCACTTAAGATTTGTTTTGTACATAACTTCTGTGTGTTCAGCACTTGGTCTTGGTTATCTATCTCAACAGCTCTGATGAATACTGAATTTTTTCCCATATAATTAAACTGCAGCCCTTTTTATTTTCTTTATTTTCAGTATATATTTTGAACTCCAATGGAAATTATAATTCCCCAAATTAATAAAGATCAAGTACATGTTATAAAAATCTCTTTGTTTCCTGAACTTTATTTTGTAGTTTATAGGCTTAATATATTGTTTTGCAGCACACTTTGTTACTAAGATACAGTCTTTATTTGTTGGTGACTGCATATATTATTGACAACATATTGATCTTGATTAGCTTTTTAAATATAAGTTAAATTCTATGGGGTACTCTGATTTTTGATATCATTATTTCCTATTTTTGTTAAGATAGTGTCTGATTTTGTAGATCTAGATAATAAAAGTAAAAAGGAAGTCAAAGAGATTACCTTAATAGTAAAAATTTTGAATTTGAGTTTAAAAGAGCTAGTTGGATTAAAAAACTAAATTGGAGAAACAGTTTTTTTGTTAAAATATATGTTTACTCTAAAAAACCTTACCCAACCCTGGATCTGCTGTAGGCAGAAATCTGGGTCTTGAAATTAAGGTTAGTAAAAATTAGTGAAAAATGACTTACCAACCCCAAGATCTGCTGTAGGGGGAAAGTTTGTGGTTTTTTAAAAAAGGTTAGTAAGCTATCAAAAAGCTTACCTGGCCCAAGATTGGCTTTGGGATAAAAATAAGGGAGTCCCTAATCAAGTTTAGTAAATTTAGAAAAAATGGCTTGCCTAAATCAAGATCTGCTTGTGGGTAAAAGTCTGGTTTTTTAAATCTAGACTGGTAATTTAGTGAAAAAAACTTACCAAACCCAAGATCTGCTGTAGACTAAGTACATCTAAAAGGATTGAAGTTTAATAGTTTATTTTTTGAAAATACTTACCTGAAATGCAGCTTGGGAAAAACATTTGTGAATCAAAACATTGCTTACCATTCCCCTGATTAACTTCAGGGCAAAAATCTGTTTTTTAAATATATGTTAGTAATTTTGATCTGTTAAAATGACTTACCCACCCCAAGATCTGCTGTGGACCAAACTCATCTAAAAGAAAAGAGGATTAGTAGCTTAAAGGATTCAGTTACCTGAAATTAAGCTTTGTTTTGTTTTGAATTTTTGAAATCACTTGAAATGCAGCCTTGATTTTCTTTTTGAAATGAATGTGTTGCTTTTTAAAAAACAAAAATAATTATTACCGTTTTAAATTAAAGTTTGCTTCAAAAATTCAAAGCTTGATCTTACCTTTAATATTTTCTTTATATCTTATGAGCTGAACAGTTAGTATTATATGTATATTTTGAAGCTTACCTTTGAGTTTGAAGTAAATCTAAGTTTGAGTTGAAAAGTTAGTATTGAGTTTAGTGAAGCCTTAACTTGCTTGTCAAGTCTAATCTTATCTCCTATGCTTTAAATCATCCAATCATAGTAGTTAGTGGTATCCTTTTTATCCAATGATTAGTGATTCATGTTGTGCAACGTTGGCTGTCGTCGGACAGGTTCAGATCCAGAAATTAACCAATCAAAATGAATAAAGATATATAAAGCTCCAATAAAAGTCAATAAGTTTTAATATAAGATTTTGAATATCTTACCTTAATATCAAACTGGATCATTTTACATCTACTTTTCTATATTCTTTACTTTAATTTTAACTGCCGCAGGCTGGGATGCCGCAAGACACTGCAAAGTGTCCAACAACCCCTCCTGCGGCAGCATCAACCATCTAAACTTACCTACCGTATAGGCGCAACACTTACCGTCGTTGGCCATGAACAGATGTAAAAAAAGGTAGGAATTTCTAATTGAAAACATAGTAAAAAGCTTCCTGAGCAACTGGAGAAGTCCAGGGGCAATACCCCACTGCAAAACTTCACATTTTACATGTGGGGTTCATCATAGGATCAGGAAATATGAGGTCAGGTGGTCAGGACACCTGGGTCTTGGAGTGTAAAATGGCACTATTGCTGGTGGGTTGTGCATTGGTTGGATTATCAGGAAAGGTCATTTGATCCTTCTGTTCTCAAGCTGTGATCATGAGAGCAGTTTTCAGGTCTGCATTTTCCTTGGGTGGTGGCTCTTGATGGGCAACTGTGTGGACTTCAGACTCATGAAACTAATGGCAATAATTCTTTTGCTTCCATTAGGCAATTTGTCTTGTCTTTGATTGGATGTTATGGTTCCCAAGTTTTGGCTGGTATTTTCATCCTGAAAGGTATATGCGGCCTCAGTTTGAGGGGACTTGACCCCAATAAAACGCGGCTGGCCCCTTGGTCCTTGGGGCTGGTGGCTCACAAGTAGTCATGACCAGGGTTTGAAACCCGCCCTTTGGCTCAGGTTTAAGGGGAGTAAAATTGTCAATACTGACAGTTATATATGTCCTGGCCACTCACCTGCTTCTTGACTGACAAAGTGTGTGATTGGTGAGCATTTCCTGACATGGCCCATGAAATAAAGTACCTTTGGTTTGATTTATGGGGAAAAGAGGATGATCCTGCTAGGACAATATTACTGGATCAATACTGGTGGCTTTGGGATGAGCCAATATTGTGGCTTGAGATCAAGGGTTGCCAAAAATAGGTGATGAGCTGGATCAAGTCCATTTGGGATCCATTAGGAAATAAGCCTGCCACAACAGTATCAATGCAAGCAATATATTTTTAGGGGGTATTTTACCCCTATTTTAGGGACAGGAAGATGCTCTGTCAATTATTTTTCTGTTGACTGATTTATAGTCAAATTTGATCCAACTATAATTTTATTCACATTTATTTTTTACTTTGCAGCAACAAAAATCAAAAACACAAAATAAAGAAAGTCTTGCTATAAAATTTATTCTTTGAAAATTTCTCTGTTTTCATTTTATTTTCTAGTAATGAAATCTAATTCGATTGGCTTTTAAAAAGGTAAATCATTCAAATTAAACCTCTTAAATAAAAAATTACATATGTGAAGCATAGCTTTTATTAGATGATATATTATATTTAATTTTTATTTGCTGTAGAGTTAAAAATTATATATGAAGAAAATTATAATTGGATCAAATTTGACTGAAATAAGTCGACGGAAAAACAATTGACGGAGCATCTTCCTGCCCCCTATTTTAAGGATTGAAAAAGAATTTTAATTTTGCTTTACTCTAGAAATTTTAATATCATTTATACTTTAAACTGATTATCAAAGATACATCAATTTAGCTGATAACATTTGGGACATTATTTTTCTTGTTATGCCTAGGCGCCAGATTGGCTATTTTATAACTTAATCATATTATTCATATTCAAATTATTCAGAAAGAGTAAAATATAATCAATCCCAAATATTTAATTGATCTTGGGCTTGGGTGATTTTTTAAAAAATAATTCATTGATTTTATAATTGAAAATTGCAACTTATAGTACTACTGAAAATATCTTAAGTGCTACTACAAACCAAAAATATTTATGATGAGTTGCATGGGAGAGTAATAGCAGCCCCAAAGCTATAAATGCTATTACCCTATCTTTGGCTCATCATAAATATTCTTAGTTTGTTTTAGAAAAAAAAGGTTGTTGTTTTTGAAAGACTGATAACTCTATTTAAAATACACCCTCTAGTAAGCTGCCCTACTTCATGAACTTGCCCCAATACACTACTAGCATCTTCTGATATTTTTGTTTCTCTGGTATCATCACGTGATTTCAAATGATAAAATATCTCAGAATATTCTGAGAAGCTTTCAAATGTTAAAGGTGAAGTATATAACTTCCCATCTTTCATCAAATATGAAAGATTAATGCGCAGATTTTTAACTTCAAGCTCTCTTTTTATAGGCCTAAATTTCCTTTCATAAATATAAAAAAATGCTTTTTGGGAAACAATTGAACCAGTTAAAGATGAATTGTATAATTCTTTTCTTCTTTCTTCTTTCTCAAAAATATTTTTTAGATCATTAATGTTGTTAATATAAAGTACATTTTCTTTTTCCTTTAAAATTTTTGATATTACACCAAAGTGACCATCAACAATGCTTTTTCCATGGCATTCAACAAAACGGTTATATTTTATGGAACCCTTAATATATTTAGGTGCCTCTTTAAATAAGTAATATAAAAATTCATATGATCTAAAATGATTTCCATTATCTGTCCATACTTTTATATTTTTTATTTTTTATTTTTTTAAATCTATCTAATTTAAGAAGACTTATTAGACATTCACCTGAAAATAAAGAATCATGTGATAATATTTGAGACAAAAAATCATGATATTCATATTTAATTTTATTGTTTTCTTTAAAAACTAATGCAAACCCTAATAATGAGATTGGTTTTTTTGAATAAAAACAATTATTGGTCTCAATTGGACCACCTCCAACCTTTAAGTTTTCTTTATAATCTATAACTACAACACAAGACTCATCATCTAGTTCATTAATATCTTTTTTATATTCACAATTTTGATGATCATAAAAGTCTTGGTGCTGATTAATAGTCTTTAAGTCATTGTCTATAGATTCTGGTAATGGTAAGTTTTTACTTTCACATTCTTCCTTCTTTTTTTCTAGTGAATTTTTTAAATTACAAATATTGCACATATCGGTTTGTTTTTTACTTTTTATTATATTTTTAGGGATTAATTTATAGTAAGTGGAAATTGAAACTGAAATTTCATTTTTTATTTTCATATTTTCATATATTTCTTTTTTTGTTTTAAGTAGAGAGTATTTAATTTCAGTTGAGTAATTACTCATCTCTTTTTCTATATCTTTATAAATTTTTTCAGGCACTTTTTTTGTAAACTGGCTTGTTTCAAAAGAATTTTCCAGCAATTTTTTAATTATTTTTTTAGTTATTTCTTTTTTTAATGAATAGTTATTATTTTTTTGGCTTTTTTTGTTTAAGCTTACATTTTTATTTTTATTTATTTTTCTTGAGTATTCAAACTCACTTTTGGTTATATTAAACCCCATATCATTAAGCTCTTTTAAAGAGTAACTGGAAGTAACCAGAGATCGCAAGGCTGGGAGATGTTTTTGGGGAGAAGATTTCATGAGATCCTTTAAGTTTTCAATGAACTCATTGCCTTTTTGATTTTGAATAGTTGGCAGGAACTGAGCTTTCCCAAATTCAGTTTGAGTAAGGAAGTGCTTGATGAAATTATCAAGATCATCACCAGCAATAAAGAGGAATGCCTTTTTTAACATTGCAATTCTCTCTCTTTTTGTTGAAGCTCCCAAGGAAAAAAAGGGTAGCATGGAAGAAGTAAATTTAACTGAGGACATGGTAGTATTTTGAATCTGTAATTAGGTCAGATCTTTGATGTGTGCCTTAATGATGGAGTAGTTATGATCAGAATGTGGTCTTTGAATTGGGTTATTTGGATTAGAAGCTTTGTGGTACTTTAGCTCTTATATACCGAGCTAAATGACACCATTCTGAAAGAAATGGTGTGATAGCTTTTATTATAGTTTGAACTTGAATTTATGTTTGCAGAAATTAATTAAATACCCAGTTTTCATGCACAAGTGATATATGTGAAGCAGCTAAGCATTATTATTACATCATATCCTCTTTGTAATCAATGCAAATCAATTAAAATGATGTATTCAGTTAATTGTAACTCTTCCGCATATTTTTAAAATGATAAAATATTAAAGAATTCCATTTAATGAATGCTCAATTTGAGGTTCAAAGCTCACTTGAACCTTAAAATCAATCTAAACAGTGATAAAAACATCCTAACTTCAAACTATCATAAAATCCTAGAGAATTGAGCTTTTTAAATAAAATAAAATGCGAAAATAAAGCTCTCAATCTTATCTTTAATTTCGTCAAATAAAAAACATCTGTTGTGTATTCAAAAAAGAGTATTTATTAGCTTTGAAGTGATCTACTTTATATCATTAGATATAATCATATAATAAAATCTGGATTATGCTCTTTTAAATTACTTTTGCTTTAATATTGAGCATAGTATACATATTAAAATTTTTACACCAATAGAAAGATAAGATTCTTAGCTTCATTTTGATAGTTTACAGTGTGAAAAAATATTAATTTTTCATTGAGTTATTAATGTTTTAAATATAAATTGTGTAATTAGTTACTTTTTCAAAATCGAACTGTGTTATGCTGCGACTTGAGCAGCATGTGCATTAGAAAATGGCCTAATCTCTAAAATAATGACCCATATATTCAACTACCGCTAATCAAAACTATCTGTAAAGCTTTACAGCCTAAACTATTATTAGATATATTGCATGGGGTTCCCTATCCAATGTGATTCTGATTTATAGCCTGAGACTTTGCCTTGAAGCTAGGACTGCATTATCCCAAGCCAGATTGTTCGCAGACTTGGCTTCATATATAGCTAAACCCTACTTCCAAAAAGGGGTGCTTCTCACCTTCTTGGTTGAACAATAGCGGCAGCCCAATTTGGCAGGTGGCTTCTGTGGCCATCCCTTTTGATAAATTTAAAGGCAATTTACATCCGATTGATTCGCCTAATATAAACCATTACATTATAAAATCAACTCTACGATTCATAGATTCTTAAAGTTTTAATTTATCAGCTACTTTACTTAAATCAACAAGCTTTCTTTAAGTTACGCCTCATCGTAACTGCTAAGCCTTCTTGAGAAATATTTTTTCCATGGTTTGTATGTTTAAATCCTGCAATAGAGTTCAAAAAGCTTGGGATGTGGATCAATTTCTTTAAATAAATGTTATCAGCTAAATTGATGTATCTTTGATAATCAGTTTAAAGTATAAATGATATTAAAATTTCTAGAGTAAAGCAAAATTAAAATTCTTTTTCAATCCTTAAAATAGGGGGCAGGAAGATGCTCCGTCAATTGTTTTTCCGTCGACTTATTTCAGTCAAATTTGATCCAATTATAATTTTCTTCATATATAATTTTTAACTCTACAGCAAATAAAAATTAAATATAATATATCATCTAATAAAAGCTATGCTTCACATATGTAATTTTTTATTTAAGAGGTTTAATTTGAATGATTTACCTTTTTAAAAGCCAATCGAATTAGATTTCATTACTAGAAAATAAAATGAAAACAGAGAAATTTTCAAAGAATAAATTTTATAGCAAGACTTTCTTTATTTTGTGTTTTTGATTTTTGTTGCTGCAAAGTAAAAAATAAATGTGAATAAAATTATAGTTGGATCAAATTTGACTATAAATCAGTCAACAGAAAAATAATTGACAGAGCATCTTCCTGTCCCTAAAATAGGGGTAAAATACCCCCTAAAAATATATTGCTTGCATTGATACTGTTGTGGCAGGCTTATTTCCTAATGGATCCCAAATGGACTTGATCCAGCTCATCACCTATTTTTGGCAACCCTTGATCTCAAGCCACAATATTGGCTCATCCCAAAGCCACCAGTATTGATCCAGTAATATTGTCCTAGCAGGATCATCCTCTTTTCCCCATAAATCAAACCAAAGGTACTTTATTTCATGGGCCATGTCAGGAAATGCTCACCAATCACACACTTTGTCAGTCAAGAAGCAGGTGAGTGGCCAGGACATATATAACTGTCAGTATTGACAATTTTACTCCCCCTTAAACCTGAGCCAAAGGGCGGGTTTCAAACCCTGGTCATGACTACTTGTGAGCCACCAGCCCCAAGGACCAAGGGGCCAGCCGCGTTTTATTGGGGTCAAGTCCCCTCAAACTGAGGCCGCATATACCTTTCAGGATGAAAATACCAGCCAAAACTTGGGAACCATAACATCCAATCAAAGACAAGACAAATTGCCTAATGGAAGCAAAAGAATTATTGCCATTAGTTTCATGAGTCTGAAGTCCACACAGTTGCCCATCAAGAGCCACCACCCAAGGAAAATGCAGACCTGAAAACTGCTCTCATGATCACAGCTTGAGAACAGAAGGATCAAATGACCTTTCCTGATAATCCAACCAATGCACAACCCACCAGCAATAGTGCCATTTTACACTCCAAGACCCAGGTGTCCTGACCACCTGACCTCATATTTCCTGATCCTATGATGAACCCCACATGTAAAATGTGAAGTTTTGCAGTGGGGTATTGCCCCTGGACTTCTCCAGTTGCTCAGGAAGCTTTTTACTATGTTTTCAATTAGAAATTCCTACCTTTTTTTACATCTGTTCATGGCCAACGACGGTAAGTGTTGCGCCTATACGGTAGGTAAGTTTAGATGGTTGATGCTGCCGCAGGAGGGGTTGTTGGACACTTTGCAGTGTCTTGCGGCATCCCAGCCTGCGGCAGTTAAAATTAAAGTAAAGAATATAGAAAAGTAGATGTAAAATGATCCAGTTTGATATTAAGGTAAGATATTCAAAATCTTATATTAAAACTTATTGACTTTTATTGGAGCTTTATATATCTTTATTCATTTTGATTGGTTAATTTCTGGATCTGAACCTGTCCGACGACAGCCAACGTTGCACAACATGAATCACTAATCATTGGATAAAAAGGATACCACTAACTACTATGATTGGATGATTTAAAGCATAGGAGATAAGATTAGACTTGACAAGCAAGTTAAGGCTTCACTAAACTCAATACTAACTTTTCAACTCAAACTTAGATTTACTTCAAACTCAAAGGTAAGCTTCAAAATATACATATAATACTAACTGTTCAGCTCATAAGATATAAAGAAAATATTAAAGGTAAGATCAAGCTTTGAATTTTTGAAGCAAACTTTAATTTAAAACGGTAATAATTATTTTTGTTTTTTAAAAAGCAACACATTCATTTCAAAAAGAAAATCAAGGCTGCATTTCAAGTGATTTCAAAAATTCAAAACAAAACAAAGCTTAATTTCAGGTAACTGAATCCTTTAAGCTACTAATCCTCTTTTCTTTTAGATGAGTTTGGTCCACAGCAGATCTTGGGGTGGGTAAGTCATTTTAACAGATCAAAATTACTAACATATATTTAAAAAACAGATTTTTGCCCTGAAGTTAATCAGGAGATGGTAAGCAATGTTTTGATTCACAAATGTTTTTCCCAAGCTGCATTTCAGGTAAGTATTTTCAAAAAATAAACTATTAAACTTCAATCCTTTTAGATGTACTTAGTCTACAGCAGATCTTGGGTTTGGTAAGTTTTTTTCACTAAATTACCAGTCTAGATTTAAAAAACCAGACTTTTACCCACAAGCAGATCTTGATTTAGGCAAGCCATTTTTTCTAAATTTACTAAACTTGATTAGGGACTCCCTTATTTTTATCCCAAAGCCAATCTTGGGCCAGGTAAGCTTTTTGATAGCTTACTAACCTTTTTTAAAAAACCACAAACTTTCCCCCTACAGCAGATCTTGGGGTTGGTAAGTCATTTTTCACTAATTTTTACTAACCTTAATTTCAAGACCCAGATTTCTGCCTACAGCAGATCCAGGGTTGGGTAAGGTTTTTTAGAGTAAACATATATTTTAACAAAAAAACTGTTTCTCCAATTTAGTTTTTTAATCCAACTAGCTCTTTTAAACTCAAATTCAAAATTTTTACTATTAAGGTAATCTCTTTGACTTCCTTTTTACTTTTATTATCTAGATCTACAAAATCAGACACTATCTTAACAAAAATAGGAAATAATGATATCAAAAATCAGAGTACCCCATAGAATTTAACTTATATTTAAAAAGCTAATCAAGATCAATATGTTGTCAATAATATATGCAGTCACCAACAAATAAAGACTGTATCTTAGTAACAAAGTGTGCTGCAAAACAATATATTAAGCCTATAAACTACAAAATAAAGTTCAGGAAACAAAGAGATTTTTATAACATGTACTTGATCTTTATTAATTTGGGGAATTATAATTTCCATTGGAGTTCAAAATATATACTGAAAATAAAGAAAATAAAAAGGGCTGCAGTTTAATTATATGGGAAAAAATTCAGTATTCATCAGAGCTGTTGAGATAGATAACCAAGACCAAGTGCTGAACACACAGAAGTTATGTACAAAACAAATCTTAAGTGGGCTAATTTTATTGTTAACATGTATAAAGTGTTGATTTTTTATGTGAGAAAACTTGGTGTTATATGTTTGGGTTTGTCTGTGTATCTCAACAGCTCTTAAAAGTACTTTAATTAATCTCCATTCTCTTAAATGCAAAAATAAGCATAATAAAAGGTAGAAACTTCTAATAAAGCCTTGATAATAGTATAATAGAGTATTTACAAAGCATACACGCTTACTTCTCTAATTGAAAGTAGCAATCATAATAAAAATATAATTTTTATAAAAAAATACTTTAGATATCATTAAATCATCTTTTAACAACCAGAATAGTAAATAAATTTAAAAATATATAATTAATTATCAAAAAGGTATTTCTGCTAGGGAAGAAGAAAAAGATAACTAGAAAGCTTTGCAAGAATGGGGCTGAGATAGCACAGATTTTTTCTTTTGGTAGCCTACTCACCGCTCAACTTTATATACTCAATGATTTCTCTTATTTTTCATTGACAAATCTAAATAATTGTTACCAAGAAACCATAAGGAGGCTGCATCTTTAAACAGGTTTTTACTAGGTATGAGACCATAGACGCATGCTAGCAGGCTGCCATCACCTCTGGGGTTCATTGAAAAGATTTATGATAAAGATCATTAAAAAGCTGAAAAATTTAAATTCCAAAAGATATAAACTTCACACCACTCTTTGATCATAGTTTTTACCAGCTATAACTGGAAACACGTACCAGTGGGCTGCCGTAAAAGAGTGAAGCTGAGAGTAGCACATCTTTGCTCTTTTGGCAGCCTGCCTGCACATCTTTCCTTTTACCAGCTATAGGCTAGAAACACATACCAGCAACCATTATCAAATGCTTTTTATCAGCTATAACTGGAAACATGTACCAGCGGGCTGCGTAAAAGAGTGAAGCTGAGCGTAGCACAGCTTTGCTCTTTTGGCAGCCTGCCTACACATATTTTCTTTTACTAGCTATAGGCTAGAAATGCATACCAGCAACCATTATTAAACGCTTTTTACCAGATATAACTGGAAACACATACCAGCAGGCTGCTGTAAAAGAGTGAAGCTGAGTGTAGCACAGCTTTGCTCTTTTGGCAGCCTGCCTGACACACCTCTTCTTTTACCAACTAGAGTTTAACAAAACAGTTTTAAAAGGCCACTGATATAAATAAACAAAAATCTGACTCAACTAGGATACCTGGACGCGTACCTAGGTGGGATGCCGTAAAAGGGCAAAGCGGGCAAAGCTCAGCTTTGTTCTTTTGGCATCCCGCCCGCCACACCACGCTTGTCTTTATTAACCGCTCAAGTTTCTCAGGAAGCTTTTTACTATGTTTTTGGCTGGAAAAATTTACCTATTTTTAAGTCTGATGCAGGCTCACAGCAAGTCTAATTGTGCCTATTGGGGTGTTTAGTTTGTATGGCTGATGCTGTTGCAGGAGGGGTGGTTGGACACTTTGAAGTGTCTCTCAACATCCCTACCTGTGGCAGTGTCAATCAAAGTAAGGATAATGGAGGTGGATGTAAATTAGTATGGTTTGACTAAGAGGTAAAACAGTAATATATATATAAACTTACTAATAATGATTGGAAAGCAAGATGCCATCATCTACTATGATTGTCTACTTTAAAGCTTAGATGATTAGATTAGATTTACTAAGCAAGGTAAGCCTTCAATAAACACATTACTAACCTTTTCAACTCAAACTTAATAGATTCACTTCAAAACAAAGGTAGGCTTCAAAATATATACATAACACTACTTTTTAAAGCATAGTGGATCAAGGATATTAAAGGTAAGCTTTTTTTAAAAGTTTCAAAGCTAACTTTGCTTTATAAAGGTAATAATTTTTTAAAAAAACCAATTCAATTCAAAATTTAATTTTATTCTGTATTTCAGGTGAGCTTTTCATTAAAATATCTAACTGTGACGGATTTAGGCCCAACTAGTTCATCCTATCATTATCCTGCCCTTGACTCTTCTTACCATTACCTTTCTGCGACAAAGCTTCAAGGAGCTTTGCCTCCAGGGAGGCAATTTTATGGGACAACTCTTTGTTGTCATCCTGCCAACAAGCCATGATTTCAACACATTTTCCTCTCTTGCTCTCAACGCCTCAATTTCACGGTTAGTCATTTATTTTACTTGTTGTAAGATTTTGTCCCACCCTACTAACAGGTTCCAAGCATCCCAAGCATAGTCAGTTTCCTTGGGCAGAAGTACCTTTTCTTATAAAGTAATTGGAATACAACTCTTCAAATGCAGCTTTTACTTCCACCAAAGACTCCTCAGGAACAGTCTTGGTGACCTCCAAGCTTCCTCCAATGAGCTTGTAGGAATCTCCTTTCTTGCAGCGGCAGTTTCCAAACAAAGTTGTCCAAATTTGGCCCTTTCAAATTTTAACAAAGAATACATAATAATTGAAAAATAGGTGAGGGGAAAGTTTCAAAACTGACAAATGAATGAATGTTTATTAATTTTTAACTGTTTTTGCTTATATATCATTTGGGGCATATACGGCTGAAACCCCCTCTGGTTCCTAAATCAACCTATGATTTGCATCACATGGTCTATGACATTCAAGTCATTCAACATAGATCTTTACCTAAAAGATCAGCAACAATTCTCAACCTATGAGAATAAACCTTCAATGGGAGGAAGTCACCTGACTCCGTTTATCCCAACATACCAATTCAGCATGGAGCTTCCCCAGCTCCCGGTGCCAAAATCCTGTGGATTACACATCCCAAAACTCAGCTATCAGTGTTCCAACTGGGAACCAGCTGATCAAACCTGAATTCCTAGGCATCCTTGCCTTTATTTAGTTATCTTTGCATTTAATGATTTTTTGCCTTAAAACCCATTAAAATGCTTCAAATCTTGAACTAGGCACCTCAGCGTTTTACAAATCACTTAGGCAGCGCAGCGGCGCCTTTAACCTAATGAATTTTCAAACATGGTGCTTCCAACCCATAATTTGGGGGTTTTCTTATAATTAACCTTAACCAAACTTCTTGAAACAGTCAAGGCAATCAACCACTATAATTAAATCCACATTAATTATATTACCACATATTTATTAATTAATCAGGAAGATTAATTAAATTGTTTTTGAGATGCCCAGTCTCCCAGATGGACTTGGCCAATCTTGCCTTCTGTTCTTTTATTGAAGATAGATATCCAGTTTACAGGAATCTTTACTTTAATACTTCCAATACAACCTATCTACATGCAATAAACAGCAAAAACAGAAACAACTTTATATTTTGGAGCATTTATTCAACTAAATACTCAACAGTGACTGTTGTACGGTCATAGGGCCCCTTCATTCTCTTTGGGGGAATTGGCCTCATCTTCCTGGACCTTTATAAGCTCCAATTCCCCATGGAACAGCTTAAAGAATTGAGGATGAACACGGGACCATTCTTCTCCCAAGGCAGCTCCAACCCCTTGAATTAGGTAGTTTGGCCCTGGAATAACCAAAATAATCTTCATAGGCCCCACCCATTGCTGAAGGCCTCTTCTTGGGTGCTTTTCTCAGCGCATTTGATCAAACCATATCAGATCTCCAACCTGGAAGTGATCACGGGGAAGTACTCCAGGCTTTGAGTTCCACTTGGCAGCACACTTCTCTCAAACTTGATTTCCTTTACTCCTTGCCTTGGCAAATAACTTCTGCATCTTGGCTACATGTTCCTCTACGGCGTCTTCATAGGAATTCTTTTCCACAAACTCCCATTGGCCCATCTCAGTGCTATTTGTAGTTTCTAGCCGTACAACATGCAAGATGGTCAAAACCCGGAGGAATCATGGGACATTGTCTGATATGCCATGATACTCATTGCTAAGTGATCCTTCCAACACATTGTGGCCCCGTCAGCCAATTTCTCTATGATGTGCTTTAAGGTTCCAATGATTCTCTTGGCTAACCCATTGGTCTTGGGGTGGTATGGGGCTGAGGTTAACTTCAAAATGCCCCATTTTAAGCATTCCTTAGTCAAAGCTGGTTCTATGTGGGTGTTCCATTATTGGTGAGAACCTTCTCAGAACAACCTTGCTGTACTATTATCTCTTCTTGGAGAAACTTAGCAAGTGCAACACTTGTTTCTTTGGCCAGTGCTCAAACCTCTACCCATTTTGTAAAAGAATCAACAGCAACCACAAAGTATTCTTTCCAACCACTTGGTAATGTGATATGACCTGTATCCATTGAGACCAACTCAAACAGATAATGTGGCATCACTGACTTAAGCTGCTCCTTAGATTTTGCCGCTGAGAGCTTAGAGCAAATTTCACATTCTCGCAAAATCTGGAGGACCGTAGCTCTCATCACTGACCACAAGTACCAAGATCTTACTGCTTGCCAGAGCTTCTTGTATCTGAGGTGACCTCCCCATTAAACATGAAGATCTGTAACCACTTGAAGGCATTTGGATTTTTCTACGTAAATTCTATTCCTCAATAAAGCTTCCTAGGCTTCCTGCGTCCCAACTTCTCCACAGGTCAACAGCGCTTGGGATAATAAGTTGGGAATCTGATTTTTCAATCTGGGTTGGTAAATGATATCATATCTCCAGAGAGCTTTTTGGCATACAATTGCATTCAACCTTGTAAGTTTTCCCTTAGTTTTAATTGCTCTCAATGCTGCATGATCAGTGATAATAATGAACGGCATCCCCAGGATATACATCCTAAAATGCTCCACGGCCCATACTATTGCCAATCCTTCATGTTCAGTAGAAGTTTATTTCCTTTGAGTGGTCCCTTTTATTTTAGAACCATACACAACGGGATGTTGAGACAGCTTTGATTCTCCTTCCTAAGTAAAAACGGCACCCATACCAGTTGAACTTGCATCTGTCTCAATATAGAACAGCTTTGACCAATCAGGGAATCTTAGGATGGGGGCTTCAGAGAGTCTCTTCTTCAGCTCTAAGAAACTTGACTCCTTGTCATGAATACCACTATTCACCATGTTTCTATTTTGCTTTGGTGGGCCATTTTGAAGACAAATCTCTTGCTTTTTCTTTAGCCTCTCAAAATGAGTTGATGACTGAATCAGGAAATACAATTGTTTGGTTTCTTGACTCTGTGCAACTCACTTGTCCCACTAATGCTGGTGGCAAGTGATCCTACTGTCCTGGTAGTGTTTTGTGGTATTCCTAACCACTATATATTCCATTTCACATTCACCAATAAAAATTAAGTTCTATTCACATTTTTGTCTTTGTGTCTTCTGTACTTCTGCGCCTCTCTCTAGCCACAACTAGTAGAGATTAATCTTCCAAGGCCGCAAGGTAAACACATAGCCTTCCCTGTCATCCAACCAAGACTTAGTAAAAATCCAATCCTATGGTTAGGATTTCCTGTTGTGTGTCTGTGCTGCGCCTCAGAACGCAACACTCCTGCTCCTGTCCCCAAACAAATCTGGTGTTCTTCCTTGTTAAAGCAAACAATGGCTCTCCAAGCGCAGAACAATTAGGAATGAATATCTGATAGAAATTCACTTATCCCATAAATCTCCACACCTCTTGAACCAACTGTAGTGACATCATGTTTAACAACAGAACAACTCTCTCAAGATTTGGCTAAATCCCTTGAGAATTCACAATATGTCCTACCACCTTGACTTCTTGACAGGCAAGCTTAGTCTTAGATACACTAATCTTCATCTTTTCTTTATCAATTTGGCAGAATACTTCATCTAGATCCTCTAGATGTTGTTCCCAGGAAGGGCTATATACAGTAATATCATCTATATATACTTAGACACATCTAGGCTGCAATTATGTCATAATCTGGTCCATTACACGCTGAAACACAGCACCTGCTGTCTTCATTCCCAATGTCAAAGCTTTCCATTGATACAGACTGTTGGGTGTAGAGAACACTGTGACCTCCTTATACTTTTCATCAATTAACAGTTGGTGATAGCTCTTAGTCAGATCCAAAGTAGTGAACCAGGAAGATCCAGCCATGGCATCCAGCTGATCCTCAATTTGGTGCATTGGGTAGGCATCATTTACATTATCCTTATTTACTATTTGGAAATTAATACAAACATGTATATTCCCATCTGGCTTTGGAACACAAACCATTAGGGCAGAATAAGGACTGATACACTTTCTCAATCAGGTCAGATCTTCAAATTTTTTCCGCCTTTTCTCTTATTGCAGAAACTGCAGCAGGACTACAACAGGGTATATATCCTTTATAAGGCTTCCCAGTTAAGGGTTTTTATAACATAAAGTGGACCAGTTTGTCCCACATCATATTTGTCCAACAAGAAACAACTACTCAATTTCCCCACCAGAATATACAATGGGGTACCTGGTGCTTCATTTGGAAATAGTATACAGGTTAAATTGTTGAAGGGCACACAAAAATAAGAGATAGTAGGTTTAGTTGTTGTGACTTCACTAACCACGGGCATCCAAACCCCAATATGCTGGCCCTGCTGAATGTCCACATGAACTGCACAAGTGTTAAACAACTTCCAGGACTTGAGAAATTTGCCATTTGAACCATTCTCAAATACTGTCACATTTGAGGAAATATGATAGGGCAATTCTGGGATAATTTTCCCCCCTGCAATCCACAATTAAAAGCTACTGGTTTCAACCAAGCTATTCCCTTTGGTGAAAATAACCACTGAAGGAATATCTTCTGGTGCTGGCGTAATTGTCAGTTATTGATAAACGTGTTCAAATCCTTCATGGACCAAGAAATTCTTGACGGCGTCCAGGCTCACCTTGGCCTCCACAATCCAAGTCATACCAAGCAGAACATCAAATCCTGCCCCTGGTAAAACTATAGAAGATGTCTTTACCTTGGTTATTTTCTATTTTATTACCACCTCATCAAACACATCTCGTTCAATAGTGGTAACCCCATCTGCAGAAGATAAAGTCAGAGTGACCAATCTTGATGGGTCCATGCCATGTTTACAGACAAAGTTCTTTGATACCACTACTCCAGCACACCCTGGATTGTATACTACCTTTGTGGAGATACCATCAAGCAAAATATCCAGGAGGATAACCCCTTTCAATGCCCACACAAAAGATTTTGCAATCAGTAGTGCAGGCATACTTTGGGCCACCTTCTTCCGCCATTCCACTTTCTTGAGCCGATCCATGCTTAACTTAACTTGCACAGGCTGCCACATAATCTCCCATTCTTCCTTCATACCTAAGCGCACATCCAATATCCACTCATCTGGAGAGGCATCTGGATTTCCCTCAAGCAGAGTTGGACAAGAGACATCAATTTCCTGTACCTGTGGTTCTACTGGGTCACTGGCGCTTTTCCCGTACTCCTTCAAGGCCTTCCCAGATCAAAGTCTCATTCTCCCATTATTCTCCAAATTACTGAGCTTAGGTTGAGAGACACCTAAGCTCACCTTTCTTTTCCTGAATCCTTGAACATAAGGTTGGGGTGTTCCTTGTCAAATTCTGCATGGTTGGGACATTTTCCAGCAAAATGGCTGTCTTTCCCACAGAACCAGCATCCCTTGGCCATGGGGAACTTACATGCCTGCTTAAATTGAGACATGTGAACCTTATCTGAGGGACTTCTTGGACGTCTGGTTCTCTCAGAAGATTCTTCCCCTGCAGCTATATGAGCTCTTACTCTCGGGCAAGGAGCACTGTGTGTGGGGCCTCCAAGATCCCACTCCATCTGAATGACTTTTTAGTCAAGTTTGAACATGTCAACTTTTCACGGCGTAGCATAGAGGCCTGAGTTCTCAACCCAGGCCACATTCCAGTGAAGAAAGCATCTTACACCAGATCCTGATTGTGTTCTATGTCAACAAAAGCTAGGCACACCTCCATTCTGGACAAATACATCAACATCATTTCATGGCTGGCTTGGGTAACATCTCAAGCTTTCTGCAGAGCATCACCAGGTCTCAGAGTTACCGTGTAGCTGGCTCAAAATTCCTCCAGCAATGTGGTCTAATTGTTGCCTTTATGTCTTTCAAACCACTTGAAACAGGCAGGACCTGCAAGGACTTCCAACCAATGACATTTTTCCTCATCTTCTAGACCAGAGGCTTGTATAAGGAAACTCTCTAGGAAAGCATTTCCTTCCTTTGGATTTACAGAAAACGGTGACATTTTGGCAAGCATAGACTGGAATCCTTTCACCATGGGTTTTTTCTGCCCCTGAATTAGGCTCTGTGATGGATCCAGGCCTAACCAGTCCATCCTACCATTATTCTGCCCTTGAATCTTATTACCATTACCTTTTTGCGGCAAAGCTTTGAGGAGCTTTGCCTCCAGTGAGGCAATTTTATGGGACAGCACTTTGTTGTCATCCCGCCAACAAGCCATGATTTCAACGCTTTTTTCCTCTCTTGCTCTTGGTGCCTCAATTCTACAGTTTTCCATTTCTTTTACTTGTTGTAAGATTTTGTCCCACCCTACTAACAGGTTCCAAGCGTCCTATGCATAGTCAGTGTCGTAAATTGCGCTATAATGCTATTTTGATTTGCCCTTCAAATATTGATAGTTGCAAAGATTTGACTGGCTTTGCCTTCAAGTTTGGAAATTCCTTGCCTTCTGAAAATGGGTTTGGTTCAATATCCACCCATTCCAGATTATTGTACCTGTCTGTGGTTGATCCTAGTATGACCTCACCCCAGCATGACCCCCTCAGCCACTCTGTCTTTCTATTGAGTGATCACCGCCTCTTGTCAACTATTTAAAGTAGAATCATTACTCCTAAATAAGACAAGTTTATCCACATTTTGTTGGCTTTTATAATCCTCAAGATTTTCCTATCCTTTCTGCCAAAAGGACTTTTAAATCTTGTTTTCCAGGAAATTAAGGTATGTACCCTTAATTTTGCCCTGAAGGCTAACCCAAGGCTAGCTTTGAACCTCAAATCTTTTGTAATAAATATTTCCCGCTGTATCCTCCAGGATATTGTCCCCTGGAGCCAAACACAACAAAATGGTGTTCACTACAGGGGCTGCAAGCCCCTCAGTTAGCCTGTTCTCATGCACATTCTCCAGTCCCTCTCCCTTTGTTTCCAAAGTACCAGATCAACATAAAGTTTCTAGTCTCCCTCTAGAAGAAGACATTACTGATGCTCCTGAAAATCCTATGGTATTGGTTCTGTCTCCTGGGTCCTTGTGGGCCCCCTTCTTGCTTTCTCTCTCAACTATGAGCAAGCTTGTGCTGCTGCCCTTGCCCTTCTTCATTCTGGCACTGTGGCAATGCTCACTATCCCTGGCCTCTGTCCTGGGTACGCTTCTGAAGACCTGTACTCCTTCCTTTTGGACTTTGGTCTCCCCCTGCACTGATGGAATCCATGGATATAATTGGTGTGTTGGTCAACCAGTTCATTCAACCTGCCCTAGTTCACCACCAACTTGCCTTAGGATCCCAGAATCAACTATTAAATGCTATAGCCACCGCCGTCTCAAATAACCATGCTCAAAATATGGCCTATCAAGAATGATCCCACAGTCTCTTTGTGTGTATTTACGACAACCAGCGCAATTCACTGGAGTTACAGAAGTACTTAACCTCCTCCCTGAACTCCCTTTGTACCTTGCTCACTGGATATATAAAGGACCCTCTATGCAAATTGGATGAACATCAGGCAGCATGGCGTGAGCAAATTGAGGCCTTTCTGCTAAACCATTGCCAGGATTTTGAGACTCTAGTTAGTGAGCTTAATCAATTCATGGAGAATGTCAACTTGCAACTTGAATTGATAGGAGCTCATGTTGATACTTGGGGCCGCCATTTGTAGCATCAATATGGTCTGGATAAGAATGCACTAGGCAACACTCTATACCAGGTGCAAAATTATGTGGATGACAGGGTAGCGTCTATTGAGGTGACTCCTCCTGCTCCTCCTGTCAAGGCCCCATCTGATTTAAAACCAAGGTATGGGAGGCAATTGCCAAACTAAAGGCTACCACTCAATGTCAAGCTTCTGTTCAGAACCCCCCTCCAGTTGAACCAATACCTGAACCTTGTATTGCCTCCCTCACTGATCAGGTGGCTACCTTGCAAGGTGAAATCAAGTACTTAAGACAGTGCCTCTCTAATTCTGAGGATTTTTCATCTGAATCTGAAGATAAAGATAAAGAGGAAGGTGAAGTTGTTAATACTCCCACTCCTGGAAATCATGGTTGTTTCCCTGGTTTGGAAGGTCAACCCCGGGTCAACTGCGCACATGCACTAGATTAGCTTGCAGAAGTGATAAATGATGTAGCTGATAGGCAAGAAGCATTGGAAAGAGAGGTAAAAAAACCTCTCCCGCTTTACCAAGACCCTAAATGGACAAGTAGTCCCCCTGGTTGCTCAGACCACTTCCCTGACCACCTGCTGCAATGGGATTGCTGACACCTTGGTAGTACAAAGAATCAAGATTGACAAATTTGGAGTTGCTGCCACCACTGCTAGGGATATTAGTGGACAGAACAGCTCTACCTTGGACACCCTAGAGGAAAGCCTTCAACTCCTCTGGGCTAGACAACCTGCTGCTGAATCCAAGTTTGAAGGCAACCCTCATATTAAAATCCTCAACCCAGATGACAACAGTCAGTCCTCTTCCTTGTCCATCAACCAAAATTACAAGCCAACCTTCAAGCAGATATTCAATCCTAAAACCTCTACCATTGCTGCCTTTCTAACAATTTACAAAACTGCAATGTATAGGGCTACTGACAAACTCAAAAAGGAACATATCATCACCTGTCTCTATCACACATGCCAATAAGTAGTGGTCCCTGAGCTCCCCTCTATTGTCACTTGAGAGGACATGAAGAGCCTCCTTATTGAAGAGTTTGGAGGATATCTCAGCTTGGAAGTCAAGAAAGATGCCTTTATGCATATTGCTTTCAAACCCAAGGAAACCCTGACTGAGTTTGAAGGATTGTTTCTACATTGAAGGCCAGCAGTTAATTACTAGTCAACAGTTAACTCCTTGGGAAGCCTATACGGCTTGTTCAAACGCTTTGAAGGTGAACCAGCTTCTATGTCTACACTTTAAGGCACACAAGGCTTCATTCACTTCCATGAATAGTATTAATACACTCTTACAAGACATGCATTTGACATATGGAGGTACTGTTGTGCGTGAGAATAAAGCCAATAATGCTGGGACCACCTCTCATACGCCGCGCATTATGACTCTGGGTACTAGTGGACAGGCTAAGAGACAAGGCTGTTATAACTGTGGCCAGATTGGACACCACTTGCGCACTTGAACTAATCCCCAAGTGCAAGGTTGCAATCCCAAGGAACAGGCGGGAAAAGAGAGGTCAGCTTAGAAACAGAGACGCTCTCTGCTGACCAATCTTCCCCGTCTCCCCATGATCCTTTGTCTGATGAGGAAGCTCCCTCTTCATCTGGCCCAACTATCCTTCATCTGTTTCATAACCTCTCCAGTGATTCAGAGCCTGAAGATTCTGATAGTGAAGACTCTTATAGTTATGGCTATTCCGTCCTGGCTGTTCCGGAAACTATCCCTTTACCCTACAAGCTTTGCTCTGGGAAGACTACCACCACTTTCCGAGTACCTACAAGTGAAGCTAAGTCCATGATGGCTCGTCCATACCTAGCTTAAGCCCACTGACCTCCTGTCTTGGTTGACTCTTCTGAGGAAGTAGCCAAGTTAGCCAAAGCTCTTTTCCACAACGTAACTGTATCTCTTCCACTACAGACTGTGTATAAGGAAATCCCTACTTATGGTGTATGCTGGCCAAATGGGGAAAAGAGCTAGAGGCTGCGCAAGATGTGTTGGCAGTCTTGCCTCCCTTTGGGAAAGATACAACCTGCGTGGAAGTATCAATTTAAAAGGTCAAAATCAAGGCCATATTGGACATGGGTTCTCCTGTCAACATGGTATCTTCCAAGCTAATGAAGAAACTTAAGTTGGCCCCTGACCTCAACTACACGCATTCATATGGCACAGCTGGCATGGCCCAAACTTGAGCCATTGGTGCCTACTCCACTATACCCATGAGGTTTGGGAAACTCCTTATTGCTTCCCCTGCTGTGGTCCTAGAGAAAAAAAGCTATGACCTCTTGGTTGGTAGTCAGTTCCTCCAAGAATATAACAGAATTGTAAACTTACAAGATGGATACCTATTGCTCCTATAATATGAGGTCCTTTTTATTTTTAAAGAACCTCTGAAGCTCCCAGAAAAACGTCTTAAAACTTGTGTGCTTGAGTACCCTATGAGTATCTTCTCACTCAAGTATAGGACTCACTCCTCCAACATGTGTACCCCTCCTCCTTCCTGCCCTGCAGAAGAAGGGGTACCCCTGCTAGCGCCAGCTGCTATCACTATCCCCCCAGGCTCTCAAGTGGTGATTGATTCCCAGATTTCTTATGAGCTGTCTGAAAAGTCCTTCTTGGAACTTTACTCATCTGAATCTTTAAGTCATACCAAGCCTTGCCTGTGTCCTGGGATTTTAGACCAAACCCACAAAGAGCCCATACAATTACTGCTTGCTAACCTGATGGCCCTGCCCATGCAAGTAACCAGAGGCCAGGTTGTGGGTTATGGTTGTGTACTTGGAGCAGAACAAGTATCCTCCCTCTACCCCTTCAGAACTTTCAGTGATTTCAACCTACCTGAAGATGATCCTCAAGTTCTCTCCTTGTTCACTGCTGCTGATTTCCCCCAACTGTCTCTGGTTCAACAAAAAGACATGTTGGACCTGCTCAATCAGTTCAGTGACATCTTTGCCTCTGGACCTACGGACTATGGCCTAGCTAAGGGAGTCATCCATCAGATTGATACTGGGGATGTGCCCTCTTTTTGTGCTAAACCATACTGCCGTAGTAGGGTGGAATATGTGCAAGTGTCTAAATAACTCAAGCAACTTCTGGACGCAGGGTTACTGGATCCTTCCAAAAGTCCTTGGGCTTTCCCGTTACTAAACACAAGAAGAAAGATGGGGGACACCACATTGTAATGGACTATTGCTGCCTGAACTATCTCATCAAGAAAGATTCATACCCCTTGCCCAGAATTGACGATGCTCTCAGACGGCTGGGTGGTTCCAAGTTTTTCTCTGCCATGTATCTAGCTTTGGGGTACTGGCAGGTTGACTTATCACCTGAAGATTGAGAAAAGGCTGCGCTTATTACTTCAGAGGGCCTCTTTGAACCCACTTGTATGCCCCAGGGATTTTACAATGCCCCTGCCACATTTCAACAGGCTATGGACTCCATCTTACAAGACCTAAAACTCTCTTGTGTCCTTGTGCATCTTGATGATATCACTGTATTCAGCGCTACCTTTACTGACCACTTGGAGAATCTCAAGGTTGTCTTCATCAAGATCCGCAAGGCTGGCCTGAAACTCAAGCCCTCTGTTGCAGATTAAATGGATTAGACATTAAATTGTCCATCTAGGAATTGAGTGACAGAACAATTACGCAATTGTGTTATTGCATCCTGATTCTACTAGTGATAAAGACGTTTAAAACGCCCCAAAAACGGGTGTTTAATTTGCCTTTTGAATGCGCACAAGGCATGGGCTTTACTTCCGGGATTATAAATAAAACAGCAAAGTTATTCATATCTACCTCCTTAAGGAAAGCCGCAAGAAAGTGGTTGTTCTCTCTTGTGGGACTTTTAGCTGTGCCAATCCACTCTCCTCCATTAGGGAAGTACTTCTGTCTGTGCCTCCCTGCCTCTGATGGCAATTCCCCTGCCTCACACTATATAAGTGCAATACTATCAAAAAACACCAGTTTTGTTTTTATTATCTTCTTATATTCTTCTGTCCTTACCCAGGCTGTCACTATACCACAACAGGTATAGTATTAAGATAAAAAAGTAGTAGACCAACTATTTGTAGAAATCAGCACCCAGGCTGCATATTTTACAACATTGGCGCTCATGGCTTCTTCAAACCACAGCTTCCTCTCTTCCTACCCCCACGGCCTTGTTTTTGTGGAGGGAGAGATGTCCTTGCCTATACCTGTGGCTCCTTCTGCCCAACCCACTCCAGGATCAACCTTCACTGCTTCTGGCTCTCTATCTGGTAGACTCCATGGCTCTTCCTATGGTCAACCAGGACTAATCCAGTGGTTGCCTAACTGCCAACAACTTTTGGAAATTGTCAGCTCCCAATCAAGTATGATCTCCTGGATGAACTCCATTGAAAAAAGCCTTACCTCCTTGATACCAATCCAGTCTGACCCCATGGCTGAAGAAGCTGACATGAACTGCGTCTCCTGCTCCTTGAAGCCTGCCTTAGTGAAGGAAGTATGCTGTCAATATTCTCCTCCTTCTTCTTCTGGCTGTCCTCCCAATGGAATCTCCCTTAATTCTGGAACCCTCCAAACTGATAGCTGCTCTGGCCCCTGCTCTGGCCCCCAAACATTGCTCAAAATATATCAGAAGCTGTTCACTCCCACTCTGGAATGGCTCTATGGATGAGCAAGATAGAACATGTACTTTCTTCCTTGGTACCCACCCAGATGAATCAGCATGTTGCCCTGGAGTTCAATGATCATCAACAGAAAACTCCTGAGCTTGAAAAAATCCATAATTACTGCACCATGGGATCACTGCTCTTCAGGATACTATAAAGGCTCAAGAGAGACAGATGGGGTTTCTGGAAGAGGAATTAGTTCTGGCCTTTCAGGAAAAGAAAGAGTGACTAGATGAAATGGATGCTCAATGTGCTCTCCTTGACTCCCTTCAGGACCAACTAAGCAAGCACCTTGAAGATTCCTCAGCAATCAGTACCCATGATACTCTAATGGGATTGCATGGTAATGCTAAAGCTGATAGTTCCCCCTCTAAGAAGATCCATACTACATTGCCCCTTCCTGACTATTGCCACTGTCACAGAAGCAATGAGGATGATGTCTCCTTTACTGCACCTTCAGCAGGTATCCTGTAGTCTCCCTGGGAACCTGATAGCAATCTCTTCATCACTACCAATGGTTCTGAAGCAACTAAACCTCAGGCTATTCAGAGCAAGGAAAAATTCACTGATGATTCTGGCATTGAGGAGTACAATGAGGATCACTCAAAAAACTACTAAGCAGCCAGGACAAGGAGAAATCCTTGGCTGCATTTGTGGTTTCACCTCCCTCCTCTCCCCTCATTCCTCCCCCCTGACAAGCCTGTGCCTGACCCTGGCACTTGTTTTTCCTTTACAACAGAGCCTTTAGATGCCCCTCCCTTGGTTGGCTTTGCCTCTCAATCAGAAATGTTGGATTCTTGCACTATGAGAATGCCAGAATATCTTGCCTACTGGGTCCCCACATCCATGTTCTCCTTGGCTATGGACCTGATACCTGGCTACTGGCATATTGATCTCCCTCCAGATGACCCAGAGAATTGTGTCATCCTTGCCAACCAAAGGCTGATCCAACCTACCAGGATGCCTCAGGGTCTCTCTAATGCCCCAGCCACCTTCCAACAAGCTATGAACGCTATGATGGGGGACCTCAAGCCCTCATGTGCCCTGGTCTATCTGGATGACATTAAAGTCTTCTCTTGCATCTATAAAAACACCTGGAACCCAAGGAAGAAGTGTTCAAACGTCTGCACTACATCAATCTGAATAAGAAGGTCAAGGTACTACCTCTCTCAATTGGGGAAGCCAAGGGTATCCCAGTCTACGCCTCCTGTAATGTGACTATCCCACCTGGCAACCAGGTGATCCACAGTACAAGCCTCTTGCTGGCTCTATCAGCTGGCACTCATGGTGTTATCTTTGTAATCCCTTTGCCTCCAGACTAGAACCATGGATTGCACCAGGCATCCTCATGCCAAGTGAGAAGGAGGTACTCATACTCTTGGCCAACATGAGTTATGAAGCTATGGTTGTCTCCAAACACCAACTTCTGGCTTATATACGGCTAGAAGAGCATGACAACCTGAAAGAGACTTCCCCCTTTGAAGACTTCTCTGAGTTGGGTCTACCCTGTGAGCAACCACTGGTGCTATTGGTCATAAGTTGCAACTCTCTATCCGGCCTCTCAAAAGAACAGAAGGATCAAGCTATGGATCTCTTTGCCCAGTATAAGGATGTGTTTGCCAAGGATGATTATGACCTGGGCAAGTCTGCAGATGTTGCTCATCATATTGACACCCAAGGCAGTCCACCTATCTGCTCCAGACCTATACGGCGCAGTCAAGCCAATCATGCTGTGGCTAACAAGGAACTTCAGAAGCTATTGGGATCTGGCTTACTGGTCCCCATTAAAAGCCCTTGGGCTTCCCCTCTCCCTGATTGTCAAAAAGAAGTATCACAGCAACCGTGTGGTGATTGACTCCTGTCTACCAAATGCTGTTACCAAGAAGGATTCATATCCCTCCCTTGTATTGACAATACCTTGGACCAACTGGGTGGCGCCAAGTTCTTCAGCGCCATGGACCTTATCAGTGGGTACTGGCAGATTGATCTACCCCCAGCTGATCAGGAAAAATGTGCAATCATCACTGACCAAGGGCTATTCCAACCCACAAGGATGCCTCAAGGTCTTTTCAATGCCCCGGCTACCTTCCAGCGGGCCATGGATGCAGTGATGGGCGACCTCAAACTCACCAGTGTCTTGGTCTACATGGATGACATTAATGTGTTCTCCCAAACCTTGAATGATCACCTACAACACTTAGAGGAAGTCTTCCAGAGGTTACTTGCAGCTAATTTCAAGCTCATGCCACGCAAGTGCAACTTCTTCAAGGAGCACCTTGAGTTCTTGGGGTTCATCATTAGACAAGATGGACTCTGCCCTGTACCTCTGAAGGTGGAAGCCATTGAGCAAATGCAGATCCCAGCCAATAAGCAGGACACGCAGGTCTTCCTGGGGATGATTGGGTACTACTGCCGCTTCATCCCCAACTTTGCATCCCTGGGTGACCCCCTTTTTCAACTCCTCTGAGCTGATAAGTAATTCTTCTGGAGCTCATTGTGGTAATTGGCCTTCAATGCTTTCAAAAGAACACTGATTGCAGCTCCTGTGCTGGCCTACCCCGACTTTACCAAGCCGTTTGTGGTTCATACAGATGCTAGTCTGATGGCAATTGGGGGTGTTCTCTTTCAACTGGACTCTGACGGACTTGAACACCCTGTTGGATACTGCTTGTGTACGCTTAATGTTCAGCAGAAAAACTACACTGTCACCAAACAAGAGGTCTGGCTGTGATATACTCCTACCAACAATTCAGAGTCTATCTCTATGGGGTACATTTCACGATTGTAACAGACCATGCCTCCTTGAAATGGCTAAAGACCCAAAAGGACCCCAAAGGACATCTGGCGTAATGGGCCATTAAACTTCAGGATTATGACTACAAGATCATTAATAGAGCCAGGGCAGCCCACCAGAATGCTGACTGTCTCTCCTGCCTTCCCACTGTTGCCTTAGTATTTCCCATGGCTGACATTCTCTATGACAAGCTTATAGAGGATCCTTCTTTGTGGGGGAAGGAGCCAGTAGAGATACAGAGAGCTCTCAAGAAGCTAACTGTTGATACCAAGGTCTCTAACAGACAACTCCTGAAACTGTGTTGAGACTCTTGGCTACCCTACATACGCCCATCCCTACGCATGGACTCAGTGGTGGCCGCTCACAAGACTACTGGCCATGGTGGCATACAGAAGATGTTAGCTCTGCTACAGCAGCACTGCTTCTGGGAAGGAATGCACACTGACATAGTGAATACTCTAGCCAACTATCATGACTGCAATATTGAGAGACCTAAGGTTGCCAAGCTTCAACACAGACTGGTACGCCCTGGGTTTGCCTTTCACACTGTAGCCATTGACGTAGTAGACCCCCTGCCAGCTACCAACAGTCACAACAAGTTCATAATTGTGGTGGTTGACTGTCTGACTAAATGGGTAGAGGCCAAGGCAATTCCCAACCAATCTGCACTGGTGACAGCATGTTCACCTTAGAGAATATCATATACAAACATGGTTGCCCCCAGATCCTGCTGACAGACAATGGTACCAACTTCACCAGTTATATCATCCCCTGCCTCAACTAACTGATGGTAATCCGTGGGACACTATCCACTCCTTATCACCCACAGACAAATGGCATGGTAGAGCGCACTAATGGGATCCTGGTCCAGATACTCCAGAAGCTCAGTCATCAACATGAGACTGAATGGGATACCTTCCTGCCTGCGGCCACCTTTGCATATAACATTGGGTACCATTGGGTACCATTGGGCCACTGGCAAGCCACCCTTCCAACTGCTCTACAGCCGGCAACCAGGACTGCCCCCTTTACTATATTCCTTGGTAAAGCCCAGCCTGGCTGTGTCCCCAGAGGCGTACCTCAACAAGCTGGTTCAAACTCTTATTTGCTTGCAATAAGAGGCCTACACCACAAGCTTAAACCATAATTTGCAGGACCTAGAACAAACTGCATCCAAATGCCCCGCCTTACCCACTCACCTGGGAGGAGACTCAGTCTACTTCTTCAGCAATAGAGGATACAGCCACAAATTCAAACTTGCCTCCCTTTGGCAAGTCCTAGTTCAAGTTATCCAGAAGACTGGCCCCAACTCCCACACCCTTAAGGAGCCCCATTCTGGGCAATTGATTACTAGAGTACACCCTCAGTATATGTGTGCTGCTCCTAGTGACCAAGAGTAAGCTTTAATGAGGACAATAACCCAAAAAAACAAAAGCGTAATTAAAAAAATTCCATGGGTTGTTGTCCTTTTAGCAATAGTGTTGCACCAAAGTATGAGGAATAAGAATGAAAGAACAAGGCGTTTATTGGAGACTGGCAAGACCCTTCAAGTACTGCACCAACTGTTCTATCACCTGAATGACAGCAAAGAAACACAACTGGTTGCCTAAAGATCCACAAAGCCAATGACCAAGGATTGGGCAACAAACCCCCACCTAACGAGACATGTGAATTGACCCCAACACTATAGCTGCTACCTAGAGATGCCAAGCTATTCTTGACCCTGTTGTCTAATCCAGTGGAGGGAAATGTCGCAGATTAAATGGATTAGACATTAAGTTGTCCATCTAGGAATTGAGCAAAAGAACAATCACACAATTGCGCTATTGCATCCTGATTCTACTAGTGATAAAGACGTTTAAAACGCCCCAAAAAAGGGTGTTTAATTTGCCTTTTGAATGCGCACAAGGCATGGGCTTTACTTCTGGGATTATAAATAGAACAGCAAAGTTATTTATATCTACCTCCTTAAGGAAAGCCACAAGGAAGCGGTTGTTCTCTTGCGCGGGACTTTTAGCTGTGCCAATCCACTCTCCTCCATTAGGGAAGTCCTTCTGTTGGTGCCTCCCTGCCTCTGATGGCAATTCCCCTGCCCCACACTATATAAGTGCAATACTATCTAAATAAACACCAGTTTTGTTTTTATTATCTTCTTATATTCTTCTGTCCTTAACCAGGCTGTCACTATACCACAACAGGTATAGTATTAAGATAAAGAAGTAGTAGACTAACTATTTGTAGAAATCAGCACCCAGGCTGCATATTTTACAGCACCCTCCAAGTGCTCCTTTGTCAAGAAACGTCTTGAGTTCCTAGGAAATGAAGTCACTCAGGCTGGAATCCGCCCTATGAATAACAAGGCAGAAGCCATTGACAAGATTCTACCTCCCACAAATCTTAGAGAGGTACAAGTATTCCTTGGTATGATGGGCTACTACCAACAATTCATTCCTGACTTTGCTGAACTGAGTGAACCCCTCGTCTAATTGCTTTGCAACGTCCCCTTTGAATGGACTGACAGCCAACAACAAGCATTTGAAGCACTGAAGGCCAAGCTCAAGGAGGCTCCTATCTTATTCTATCCTGATTATAATAAAGAGTTCATCTTGTATAATGACGCTAGTGGAGTATCTGTGGGTGCTATCCTTGCCCAACTTGACAATGAAGATGCAAATTGACCTGTAGCCTACTCATCAAGGGTCCTTAATAAGTACAAAAAGAACTACAGTGTTACCAAGAAGGAATGTTTGGCAGTGCTGCATGCAGTGAAACATTTTTGGCATTAAATCTATGGAACCCACTTCACAGTAGTCACAGATCACTTCCCTCAAGTGGTTACAACAGCTAAAGGAACCTGAAGGTTGGCTAGCGTGTTGGGCTCTATGTCTGCAAGGGTATGATTTCACTTTGGTACACCGTCCTGGGGCCCAACATCAGAATGCTGATGGCCTGTCAAGGATGCCAATCCTGGCTATCCATCCTGCTGATGCTGATCAACTATACGAGCTAATAGTATATCCTGACTCTTGGACCACTGAGCCCAAAGACATCTGCTTGGCTCTACAGACCCTATCCAAGGACACTATAATTCATGACAAACAACTCTTAAAAAAGGTTAACAATGCCTACCTATCCTATATTTGCCCTAGTATGAGGATAGCCATCATCCTCCAAGCTCACATTGACACTGGTCATGGAGGCATAGGTAAGACTCATGACTGGTTGTGCAAAAACTTCTACTGGGAAAACATGCGCCTCTTGATCCCTGATGTCCTTGCCTCCTGCTATTCCTGTCAACTCCAACGTCCTTGTCCCTCCCAACACCAGTTCCAACTCATCCCCCCTAAGCATGCTTTCCATACAGTGAGTATTGATGCTGTTGGGCCCTTCCTCTGTTCTAGGTTGGGATGTTGATTTATTTTAGTTGCTATAGACCACTTTAGAAAATGGGTTGAAGCCAGAGCAACAAAAGATATAACAGCTAGGACCACGGCTACTTTCTTGCTGCAAGATATCTTCTATTGACATGGCTGCCCTCAATTCCTGCTCTCTGACAATGGTACCAACTTTAATGCTTGCCTCATCACCTCTATTGTTGAAGCTATTTGGACTCACCAGTTGTTCTCTGTGCCATATAATCCCTCCACCAATGGAACTGTCAAACGAGCAAACTACACCCTAGTATCTATCATGAGAAAACTTACGCTCTCTGACGCTGCCAATTGGGACATGTTTCTCCCTGCTGCCCTCTTTGCCTACCGCCTTAGTAGACACCAGGCGAGTGGTCAATCCCCTTTTGCCATGCTTTATGGACAAGAGGCTACCATCCCCTCAATCTTGGGACCTCCTTTGATCAAGTTTGATTCATCTGCAAATCCTGAGACCCACGTGAAAGACTTAACCAACTGTATCATTGACATCCAGGCAACTGCCTACTCCACTGCTTATAAGGTTAAGGCTTTGGAGCTCTCTTCATTCAATGCTGCTAGAGCCCCCCTCCCTGAATACCAAGTAGGCAATCTAGTTCTCTACTACCAGAATTGTACAGGTGATATAGCCCACAAGCTGGATTCCCTCTGGGTTGGGCCCTGTGAGGTTACCTTCAAAAAAGGCGTCAAGTACACTGTGAAGTTACTATTGTCTGGCCATCCCTTTGCCTGCGTCCACTCCAAATTCCTTTGCAAGTATCAACTCCCTCCTTCCAATATTGAGGGGGGGGAGATGTTGTAAATTTTGCTATTAATGCCTTTTTTATTTGCCATTCAAATATCAATAGTTGCGAAGATTTGACTGGCTTTGCCTTCAAGTTTGGAAATTCCTTGCCTTCTGCAAATGGGTCTGGTTCAATATCCACCCATTCCAGATTATTGTACCTGTCTATGGTTGATCCTCGTATGACCTCACCCTAGCATGACCCCCTCAGCCACTCTGTCTTCCTATTGAGTGATCACCGCCTCTTGTTGACTATTTAAAGTAGAATCATTACTCCTAATAAAGACAAGTTTATCCACATTTGAGTTGGCTTTTATAATCTTCAAGCTTTTCCTGTCCTTTCTGCCAAAAGGACTTTTACATCTCGTTTTCCAGGAAAATTAAGGTATGTACCCTTAATTTTGCCCTGAAGGCTAACCCAAGGCTAGCTTCAAACCTCAAATCTTTTGTAATAAAGATTTACTGCTGAGTCTTCCAGGATGTTGTACCCTGGAGCCAAACACAACAGTCAGTTTCCTTGGGCGGGAGTCCCTTCTCTTGCAAAGTAATTGGAATACAACTCTTCAAACACAGCTTTTACTTCCACCAAAGACTCCTCAGGAACAGTCTTGGTGACCTCCAAGCTTGCCCAAGCTTCCTCCAATGAGCTTATAGTAACCTCCTTTCTTGCAGTGGCGTTTTCCACACAAAGTACTCCGAATTAAGCCCTTTCAAATTTAACAAAGAAGACATAATAATTGAAAAATAGATGAGGGAAAGCGTCAAAACTGACAAATGAATGAATGTTTATTAATTTTTAACTGTTTTGCTTATATACCATTTGGGGCATATACAGCTGAAACCCCCTTTGGTTCTTAAATCAACCTATGATTTGCATCACATGGTCTATGACATTCAAGTCATTCAACATAGATCTTTACCTAAAAGATCAGCAACAATTCTCAACCTATGAGAATAAACCTTCAATGTGAGGAAGTCACCTGACTCTGTTTATCCCAATGTACCAGTTCAGCATGGAGCTTCCCCAGCTCCCGGTGCCAAAATCCTGTGGATTACACATCCCAAAACTCAGCTATCAGTGTTCCAACTGGGAACCAGCTGATCAAACCTGAATTCCTAGGCATTCTTGCCTTTATTTAGTTATCTTTGCATTTAATGATTTTTTGCCTTAAAACCCATTAAAATGCTTCAAAACTTGAACCAGGCACCTCAGCATTTTACAAATCACTTAGGCAGTGCAGCGGCGGCTTTAATCTAATAAATTTTCAAACACAGTTCTTCAACCCATAATTTGAGAGTTTTTTATGATTAACCTTAACCAAACTTCTTGACACAGTCAAGGCAATTAACCACTATAATTAAATACTCATTAATTATATTACCACGTATTTATTAATTAATCTCCCCAATTAATTAAATTGTTTTTGAGACACCTAGTCTGTCATGAATGACATTTCAATACTTGTATTGAAAACTCAAGAGTTGAGCCCCAGTTCCCAAAAGATGGATCAAATCCTCCAGGACAGTCCAGGACCCGCCAACCCGTTAAGTCACAGGCTTGAATTGATAAATTATCCTCAACCTGCCGGCCTACTACGGAGGATTCCCTGAATAGTTGCCAGTCTGCTGCCAAACTAGTGCCAATGAAGACCCATATCTACAAAGGAGATGTAACCTGGCTAACGGAGATTGGTGAAGGACCCACTGCCAACCTGCCCAACGCCAATACTGGAGTTTTGAAACCAACATTGGAAACCCTGGAATTGAACCCTGACCCTCCAAAGACTACTCAAGTCACACAAAGTGGACTGGAGACCGCCCACTTTTTAAATTGCAAACCTGAGTTAACGAGTTACTCCGTGACCCGCCAGCCTCTCAAAGACAATTCCCCAAATGGTCATCAGATTGATGCCAACCTTGACCACCAAAGACCTGAATCTATGCAGAGGTTGCAGCTTGCCTTAAGGAGGTTAAAACAAAATCTATTTTTAACTCTGCCAATGACCACCAGCAACTGCCAGTCTTCCACCCAGAAGGGGTAGTACAATCAAACTACTCAGGTGACATAGTGAACAGTGGCAGCGGAACAAAGCATTGCCATTTCTATTTTCCAGAGCAGGCAAAACATGGATCTGCTGCCCTTGAGACTCCAAGCCCAGACCCATGCCCCACCAGTGCCTTGTCTGCAAACCTGAACCCTGCAAAAATTGAAGAAGCAAAGTCCCATGGTATAAAAACCCTGCCAGTATGGTGAAGACCCCATTGTCATTTTTAATAATAAAGTTTTATGAACCTTTGGTTTGAACAAATCTTACCCTATCTATTCTTAGTGATCTTCCATCTTAATTCTGGTCAAGTAGACTACCAGGCTGCCGCCCTCTCCCAAGCCCAACCTTCCAAATTGCCCTAGGCATTATACTGCCCCCAGGAGATCCCTTTGGACCTGTGCACTTTACCAAGTACCCTCCCCCCAACCCGGCCTTTTCAGAGTACAACTTGGAAACCATTCTCATTGCCGACCCTTTGGCAAGGACTAGAAGTACCAAATACATAGGACATTAAAGAAAGAAAGTCAAGCTGCCGCCCTTATTATTCAAGGACAAGTACAACTACCTACCAGCGTACTTTGTTCCTATGACTCCACCATTAACCCCAAGACCAGACCGCCCCTTGGAACCCACCGCCACCGCCAAGACCACCTTTACCCAACTGTTTGGAGTACTCTATATTACTTTGACAGGATTGGTGTATTCTGTGGTCCCTAACTCCGGACCCTGGTCCTTGCTCGGCCAATCTTTATATTATATTATCAAGTTAGCACCCATTCTATGGTGGGCCCTACCCGCCAGCTCAACTGCCCCTCACCCCAAGCCGCCCAATGCCTCTACCTATGAATGGCTTCCTGACACAGTCTCCCAGATTGACTCGGACAATTTTGTCTTCTGTTCTTTTACTGAACATAGATATCTAGTTTTCAGGATCTTTACCTTAAGACTTCCAAAAACCTATCTACATGCAATAAATAGCAAAAACAGAAAAAAATTTATATTTCAAAGCATTTATTCTGCTAAATACTCAACAGTGACTGTTGTATAGTCACACTTACCTTCATTTCCTTTTAGATGGACTTGGTTTACAGCAGATCTTGGGGTGGATAAGCCATTTTAAAAAATCAAATTTACTAACATAAAAATTTAAAATTCAGATTCTTGCCCTGAAGTAGATTAAGGTATATTAAGCAATATTTTTATCAAAAACTTTTAAAATAAAGCTGCATTTAAACAGGATATCATTTCCAATAAACCACTAACTTTTGATCCTTTTAGATAGACATAGTCTACAGCAATCTAGGGTTTGGTAAGTTTTATTTTCACTAATTTTCCAACCTAGATTAAAAAACCAGACTTTTGCCCAAAAGCAAATCTTGGGTTAGGCAAGCCATTTTTAAAATTTATTAACTAAATTAGGGACTCTCAGATTCTCACCCCAAAGTCAATCTTGGGCTGGGTAAGACATTTTTTTGTGTAAACCACTAACCTTTATCTAAAAAACACTATTTTACCTGCTGCAGATCATGGATAGGTAAGTCATATTTTCTAAACTACTAACTTAAATTCACACCTCAATATTTTGGCTTTAAGCAAATCTTGGGTTTGGTAAGTTTTTTTAGCAAAACTCAGGTATGGTAAGTATTTTAGTCTTAGGATATCTAATATTTTTCAATCATTTTTGATCCAACTATCACTTAAAAAATGGTATTCTTTACATAATTCATAGAAATATTAGATAAAAACAAATCACTTACTTAAAATTATATTTTGATTATTTTCTTTTCTTTTTTTCACTTAATAGTATTAAAATTTTACTTTTTGTCTCCTTTGCAAAGTTTTAATGCCAAAAACTACATATTTGTTGTGAAGTGATTGGTTATAAACTAGCCGTCACTGTACTCACGCATTTGATCCATTAAGCTCAGTGAACAATGGAACTATAGGACTATTGGCCTGGATGATAACAAGGTCAAGTGATCAACTAAGTCGCATCCTAAGTTACTATTAATTAATGATCAGCCAATTGTTAGTTCAATAGTGGACTAAGAGTGGTGGAGATAAGGCTATGATCAGAGGATCCTGACATTCTGTGCCTCTTGTCTAATTTCCTTCTACTATAAAACTCCCTTCTTGGTTATTGAAATAAAGATTCAAATATTACATACTTCACATTTACTATACACATTAGGCTTGATATTTATCTTGACCTAATCTTTAGTATTAGAAGCATTGTATTTGAGTTAAGCAGAAACAACTAAAACTCTACCAAGGAATACAATATTGGTGCTCACTCGTAGCATGCAAAGTTCTGATGATAACTGTTGCCCTGCTGGGGGCTCGTCTTTTGTGCAGGGAGGTGATGGAGATAAACTTCTCCATGTGTTTCTGTGCCATCTGCAGGACCACCCCCAATGGACTATTTACAGAGATCAATTGCCTTGCTGGTACAAGGGATGGTCTTCCTAACAAGTTCATGGTGTTTGGTCAGTTTATGACTGACGTGCAACATCCCCGGTTAATAGAGGACCAGTCCTCTTTTCATCTCAATGTCCCAGTACCTCTGGAGGTAGATGGGAACTCAGAGCCCACCCAGAAACAGCTGGAGCAGGCCATTAATGGGATGGACCAAGGTGTGTACCAGAACAGGAAGCCCACAAAAAGCTTGCTGTACTCCCTTCTTATGGCACCACAGCCAAAGAGAAATTTCAAAACTTCACAGGAATAACTCCAAACCAGCTTTGTATTCAGATGAAAACAATTGAACAAGCCAAGGAGTACATCCACAGTTTTGCACACCTGCCATCTGCCACAATTGGACTCACCTAGGATATCAGCTATCCCTGATCTTTCATCAGGGAAACTTGATAAACAACCAGCAGGTTTTACTTTGCCGTCTTTATGACGAGCTTACAAGCTCTATGGCCAGCATTAGCCATCAGTTGAACCACTTGACAATTCATCAGAACTTCACAGAAAACTAGTCAACACAGCTTGAGGAACGTCTGACCAACTAAATGTCCACATTGGTTGGAGCTGTGCTGGTGCAAAGGGTTTGGACAACAACTGGCTAGGCACAGTAACCCACCACGTAAAGGGTGCAGAGGCCACCTTCTGCTACCTATGTAGCAAGGTAGAGTCACTCAGTTGATCTGTAAGGCTTATAGAAGACAGAGTTGCAGCAGAGGGCAATAAGGAAGTTACCACCATTATCCAACAGAACATGGAGGAGCTATTCAAACATGTCAGCAAAATTGACAAAACCCTTTGGCAATCCCTCTCAGATTGTAATCAGTTCAGTGTGGAAATCCCCAAATTGTTAAAATTGATTAACCACAATCATGATTGCACAGAAGATATTTGTGTTAACCCGACAGCAGTAAGCAACAACTATTGGGCTATGCATGAAAAGACCAATGTTACGTTTGAAAATCAAAAATCCCGGATGGAGACACTCAAAGTAAAACTACACACAGCTAATTGCACAATTAAGCCCCTGTACAAGAAGTACACTTGCAAGGCAGCAAGATTCTGCAACTACAAGGACAAGTAGAGCAGTTACTTCAAGTTTACTCTAGTCAAACTGTTCTGGAAACAGGGCCACAGAGGACCACAGGAAGAAGTCAAAGCGCCCTTTTCACAACCAGTCAAGCAATGTCAGATGATTGTTTCTCTTTTCATAGCTATGAGAGCAATGAGGATAACATAGGCTGCACCATGAGGAAGGTCTATGTAGCGGAACCAGTCCTAGATAGTAGTGAGACACCCCTCCCTGGCGCTGCTGCCTCCACTTCCAGGACTAGCAAAAATGCCAGTGACGCGGCTTCAGAAGCACGTTTTTTGCGCTGTAACCCAGAGAAATGTCTCACCACCTCCCATAAGAAGCTATAACTTTAGCACTTCTACGGTTATCCCAAATTTCAAACCAATGAACTTACCAAAGTTTGATAAGAAAGCCAACGTTCACATGTTCCTCTGCCTATACAACAACTCTATGTACAGGGTGGACAACACTATGAAGAATGCAGCTATCTTCATTTGTTTGGATTTAAAAACTCAGACTATCATAATGCTGAGACTCCCAGAATAGGGCTGAACATATGAGAACATATCCAGAGCTCTCATTACAGAATTTGGCAGTGAAGAAGCCTTATTTTGCCAAAAAATGGAGTTCACAGAAGGAAGGATAAAAAAGGGAGAAAGCCTAATGGAGTTCTTGGACCGCTTTTACTTGAAAGCACAGACACTAGTCTCTATGGGAGCTGCCACTTTTGTCAACGTAAAAGGAGCACTTCTCAACTACGTACACCCAAACAGAGAGCTTTCAATTGCTCTCAAGTCTGGTATATATAATGCAAGAACAGTCCCTGATCTCATGTGCCACTTGGGATCTTTTAAGAAACAGTTTGAAGTTCCCTTTCTGGATTATAAGAAAGCCACTTCATTTTTTTCTACATATCTCAAGGGTAAGACTTGGGACAATGACTCCCCTAGAAAGTCTACAATAGTAGCCGCGCCCCCAGCTACCAACACAACCAACAACCGCACCTGTTACAAGTGCGGGCAAGTAGGGCATCTTTCCAGGGACTGCAAGCAACCCAAGGCAAATGTGCACCACTTAAACCAGGACAACAACGTGGAGGACAAGCAGGATAACAAGGAAGAAGAAGACAGAGATGAAGACGTTGAGGAGTCAAAAAACTGCTAAGCAGTCAGGTTGAGGAGAAAACCATGACTGCTAGTAGTTCCCAGCCCTCTCCACCTATTGACCTGGACCTCAATATCCCTGATTGCAATGCCAGCCTGTTGGACCAAGAAGCCTGCCCTGAAAGATACCTGCCAGATAAGGAGGAAATAAACAAAGACTTGTTACATAGAGTCCTGGCTGTCAATACAGTCACAAGAAAACAAGCAATTCAAACATAGAGATGCCTTCTAAGGAAGCCGTTGACACCATCTCTATACCATATGTGGAACAACTTAGTATGCCATACGCCAAGGTCACTCACAAGAGTGAAAGTGTCAAAAATCTGTCCCAACTACTGAGGTTGTTACAAGTCTCTACAAATTTGGATACCTTGAAATCCTTGAAGTCCGACCTAACAACTGTGCTGGAGTCATTCCTTGCCCAGTTTAAAGGATTGGACATTCACAAGGTTACCAAAATTACCTCACCTCATTATGGAGAACGTCATGATTACACTTACATTGAGCTGGTGGTTCATAAGCTTCCAGGTAAGAGCAATCCTGGACTCTGGAGCTCCAGGGAACATTGTGTTGACCAGGCTAGTCAAAAAGTTGAAACTTGCGCCTGATTTAGACTACAATGAGGAATTTGGCACTGCGGGACCAGACAAGACTAAAGCATTGGGAGCCTATTTGTCTTTACCACTCTTATTTGGTAAATTGGTGGTAATAGCCCCGTTAATAGTGTTGCACAACAAGAGCTATGATATCTTAATTGCTACCAGCTTCATGGCAACCTACAGAACTATCATCAATCATCAGGATAGTAAATTTAGTATTTTGGGTCACTCAGTACCAATGTTCTATCATGGTGATGGACCAAGAGACCTTCCTTCTAAGAAAATCCATTATATCAATATGGAATATGCTGATGGGGAAATTCCAGTTGCATACACTTTGCGTCAACAGAAAATTAAGGTTCTACCTCTTGCCACTAAGTAGTAAAAAGGAATTCCCTTATATTCCTCTAGCAAATGCTCTATTTCAAGTGGATTTCAGGTGATTTATAATACAGGTCTAAGCCTCAGTTTTCCTAAAGGTATGCATTGTGAAGTATTTAGACTCCACAACAGTTTGAAGCTGAAACCCTGGATCCTACCTGGCATTGACATTCCTTCACCAGAAGAAATCCTAGTACTTCTAGGAAACCTCTCCAATAAATTGCTGACGGTGAAGGAACATCAACTTCTAGGCTACATAAAGCTGGAAGAGAACTCTGGACTTATGGATGCCACTCCATTTGATGATTTCAATAAATTTGCACTACCTTGCAACCAACTGAGCTTTCTGTTGCTCATTCCACGCGAGTCTTTAAATGAACTTACTGAGGATCAGAAGGATTGAGCTATACAACTCTTTGAGAAATACAGGGATGTCTTTGCAGAGAACAACCATGACCTAGGAAAAGCTCTGGCAGTTGAACACCTGTTGGATACTCAAGGTACTGTTCCTATACACTCCAGGCCAATAAGACGTAGTCTGGCTAACCAAGCCATTGTCAATGAAGAACTAAAAAAGTTACTTGCATCTGGCCTTTTGGTGCCAAGAAAGAGTCCTTGGTCCTCCCCTTTACTAATTGTAAAGAAAAAGTATGGTCAAATTGTGTAGTAATGGACTATTGTAAACTGAACTTTGTTACAAAAAAGGACTCTTATCTGTTGCCTTGTATAGATGACATATTGGACAAGCTGGGTGGTGCAAAATACTTCAGCGCAATGGACCTGATCAGTGGATATTGGCATATTGACATATTGACATCCCAAAAACTGATCAGGAAAAGTGTGCCATTATTACAGAACAAGGCCTTTTCCAACCTAACAGGATGCCACAAGGACTCGCAAATGCTCCTGCAGTGTTCAAAAGGGCCATGGATTCTGTGATGGGTGATCTCAAGTTGACTTGCGTCCTGGTTTACCTTGACAATATTAACATCTTTTTCCGGACTTTTAGTCAAAATTTAGACCACTTGGAGGCAGTATTCCAGCAACTGATTGCTATCAACCTCAATTTAAAACCAAGAAAGTGTAACTTCTTCAAGGAACATCTGGAAATCCTTGGGTACATCATCAGTAAGGATGGCTTGCAGCCTGTTCCCGCTAAGGTCAAAGCTATCACACACATGCAAACGCCTTCCAACAAGAGAGATGTTCAGGTGTTTTTAGGGATGATTGGCTATTATAGACGCTTCATACCAAACTTTGCCAGCCTAGGAGGGCCATTATTCTACTTGTTGAAAAACAACTTTGAGTTCTCATGGACGGAAGGATGCCAGAAAGCCTTTGAGGACTTGAAAGCCACTCTAGTAACAGAGCCTGTACTCTCCTAACCTAACTTTGAGTGTCCTTTCATTGTACATACAGACGCTAGTTTGACCGCAATTGGTGTGATCCTTTTGCAGCTGGACGAGAATGATCAAGACCATCCTGTAGGCTATTGATCTTGCACACTGAATAGTCACAAACAAAACTATACGGTCACAGAAAGAGAATGTCTGGCAGTCATTTACGCTTGTCAACAATTTAGAGTGTATCTGCACGGAGTACACTTTACAGTGGTAACTGATCACGCCTCGCTCAAATGGTTAAAGAGTCTGAAAGACCTGGAAGGACGTTTGGCACAATGAGCTATTAAGTTACAAGCCTATGATTACGAGATAATCCATTATGCGAGGGCCATGCACCAGAACGCTGACTGTCTTTCCTGTGTCCTACCATAGCTCTGGTCTCCTCAGCAGCAGATGAACTTTACATCAAGCTGATGCTGAATTCTTCTATGTGGGGGGAGCCGCTTGAGATTCAGAAAATTCTGAAGTCCCTCACAGTGGACACCTGTGTCAAGGATAATCATATTTTCAAGTTGTATAAAGGAAAGTGGCTACCATATATTTGTCCACATTTAGGTACAGATGCAGTAGTATCAGCTCATTGTACTGTGGGTCATGGCCGTATCCATAAGACCCTCAAACTCTTACAGCAGCATTGCTATTGGGAAGGTATGCACTCAGATGTTGCAGAAACTCTGGCTGCTTGTCATGACTGTACAATAGAGCATCCAAAAGTCTTGCGCTACCAGCACCAACTAATCCAACCTGGATATGTGTTCCACACTGTTGCCATAGATGTAGTAGGGCCTCTTCCACTGACCGCCAGCAAAAACAAGTACATTATTGTAGCAGTTGACCAGCTGACAAAATGGGTAGAAGCAAAGGCAGTCCCGAATCAGTTGGCGCTGACCACAGCCACATTCATTCTGGAGAACATACTCTACAAGCATGGCTGCCCTCAGACATTACTAACGGATAATGGGATCAACTTCAATGGATACATGATACCCAGACTGAACAAACTTATGGGCATCCGTGGTACCCTGTCAACACCATACCACCCTCAAACAAATGGAATGATAGAAAGGACAAATGGAAGTCTGGTACAGATATTAAGGAAGCTTAGCCACCAGCACAAAACAGAATGGGATACATATCCTCAGGCAGCAACCTTTGCGTACAACATAGGATTTCACAGGGCTACTGGAAAAAGCCCCTTCCAGCTTCTTTATGATCAACAACCAAGCCTTCCGCCACATCTTTACAGTTTAGTTAAAACTAATGATCCTCTTACCCCTGATGCTTATTTAAAGAGACTAGCACAGACTCTAATCAAGTTACAGTCTGAGGCATACTCTACCAACCTGGCAACAAAGGAGAAAGATATGGATTGTGCAACAAAAACCCAACCTGCCCTTCTTGCATAAAAAATAGGAAGCTTGATATACTTCTACAGCAATTGAGGGTACGGTTGCAAAAGTAAACTTGCCTCATTATGGCAAGGACCAGTCAAGGTAGTCCAGAAAGTGGGAGTAGATAGTCATACTCTCAAGGATCTGGAAACTGGCCAATTGATCACTTGAGTCCATGTGCAGTATATGCACAAGGCTCCAAGTGATTGAGCATAAACCCCTTTATGGATAAAAATTTGGAAAAAGAAAAACCTAATGAAAACAGTCCAAAGGTTGTTATCCTTTTTGCACCAAGAAGTAATAAAGCTTATAGTAAGAAGAAATGTAGGGTTAAGCAACAGGGTCTTTATTAAGATACTGTTGCCTCTAAGCTCAGGCGTAACTGGAAGAGGACTTTTGCAATGGCAGTGTAGGTCATCCAAACACTAGGTAGCCACCAGAATGCAAAGAAAAGAAATGGGGAATCATCAATGGGAAGGAAACTGACATGTTTAATGCCAATCAAATAAGGAAATGCAAGTCCAAGCAAGATGCACTCCCAGAGAAGGCTTTCTTGCTGGGCATATTCCTCAGGTGTTTTGCCTCCTAATGAGTACATGACACCCAACAACCATTTGATGTATTCAGGCATGTGGTGGAGTCTTTGGTGATATACTACCCTGGATCCACTAAGTACCAAGTTCCCAACCAGCACCATTGATTGTCTGCTACCTGCTCAATTGTAACTTAGGAGCTCCAGTGTAGTACCCATTGCTCTTTGCAAGCAATATTCATGACAATCCAAACCATGCCACAAGGGCACTGGGCCAACAGCAGATCTAGGATCTGACCACGCCATAAAGACTAGTTCAAGAAGTTTGAGCACACAAGAGATCTGATTGTCTGTCAAGTATACCTCATCATAGGAGAAGTCCTGAAGACATATCTGAGCATACCTTACAAGTTTCAAATGGGGTACACAACAATGGATATTATTTCCTGCTTTGAGTCTCTTTGTTGAGATTACATAAGGATTCTCAAGGGCCAGCATAAGAGTAGGCCACATAACCACTGGACCACAGAATTGGAGTATGGGAAACTTCTCCCAATTCAGATGAGCAGTGAGGTTAATATAGGAACCTTGGTTATCTTTGCGGACTGTTAAAGGAGTCTTGTTCATCTCGTTTTTGTTCAAAGTCATAAGTAGCTTGATTAAGGTTGGAGCTGGTTCTTTGATATTATCTGTTTAGGCTGTGGAACTCATCTTACTTCTGCTACCACAACTTCTTTTCTTGGCAATTGTCAAAATCTGAGTGGATGTGGGCATACCAGAGTCTTGTGTTCCTGACTTACTTGGAGAGATACTGGGCTGGTATGAGGCCGTACTAGGGGAACTACAGAAGGCTGTATCTATCTTGCCTCCTAAGATTTCAGTAAATTCATCCTCATCCAAAGCTAGAATGGGTGAGCAATTGTGCATGGCTATAACTGGAATTTTGGGTATCCCTTTTGAGCTAAGTTGATCCTTGGTTTAGATACATTGGTATAATGCACCACTGGTTTCTTATTCCTCTTTGGGTGATTCACCATACTAGAAAAGGTTAAAAGACTTTTTACATTAACGTCTAGTTTAGTGGGGGAAATGTAGTGAAGTGATTGGTTATAAACTAGCCGTCACTGTGCTCACGCATTTGATCCATTAAGCTCGGTGAACAATGGAACTATAGGACTATCGGCCTGAATGATAACAAGGTTGAGTGATCAACTAAGTTGCATCCTAAGTTCCTACTAATTAATGTTCAGCCAATTGTTATTTTAATAGTGGACTAAGAGTGGTGGAGATAAGGCTGTGATCAGAGGATCCTGACGTTCTGTGCTTCTTGTCTAATTTCCTTCTACTATAAAACTCCCTTCTTGGTTATTGAAATAAAGATTCAAATATTACATACTTCACATTTACTATACACATTAGGCTTGATATTTATCTTGACCTAATATTTAGTATTAGAAGCATTGTATTCAAGTTAAGCAGAAACAACTACAACTCTACCAAGGAATAGAACAATATTATTATTTCTCAGCAACTGTTAAATGATCTAAGCAAGTCATATGCTTAGATTATTTTATTTATAGAGTTGAATAAAGTTTTTTGGTAACATTTTCAGTTTTTGATCCAAAAAGCACAATTTAAAAAAGTATTTTTTAACTTTACAACTTTAAAGGATCTAAAAAAACTATACTGCTTAAATAAAAAGGGTATTTCAATAGATGCTTTTTACTTTTATTGTATTAGCCTTTTATTATCTAGATGCCTATATCAAAAACTCTTTTGTTATTCACTTTCTAAAAATAAAAACCTAAAATATTAAACATCACCACTTTAAAAAAAGAATATTTGAGATGGCTTTTATTTCTAAGCTTTTTACTAAAAATTAAAAGGATAAATATGCTAGAGAAATGGAACCCAGGTAGAAAGAAAACATTAAATTGTTTTAGAAAGTAACCACAATTAACTCAGACACTGCTAAAAAATAAAAAGTATAAGCTATTATGTGGTATTTATCTGGCATAAAAAATTACAGTAGATGTATAATACAGTATAAAATATTTAATAACAAAGAATTATAACAACCAAAGATACATATTTCAGTTACAAATTTTGTATGATATGGTAAAGCTTATAGACTACATTAACTAAGCCAGAGATAAATACATAGTTATATAATATGATTGAAATTTTTATAAATGTGTTTATTGTTCCTTTAAAATTCAAAAATTGTTATTTAAAATAAAAAATTATTTCAAAAGTAATGTAGTTTTAAAGCTATGTAAGAATGTTTCAATCTTTCATCTCATATGTCAAAAGTATAATCCATAATAAAAGTATAAAATAGACCCTGCTAACATTTTAATAGAGAAGTTTTTTAAGCATATCTTTATATTTCTATAATTTAAGTTGCACAACAGATAACAAATATTGTTTTTATAATAATAACTATAACTTTGTGTGCCACTAAATCATCTTGGAAAACTATAATAATGAACAAAATTTGATTTTTTACTGAACTAAAAAACACATCATTGGGCTGCTGTAAAAGAGTAAAGCTGTCAAGTTTATACTTCTGGGAAGTATAATAAACAAGATAAAGGGGAAGATTTAAGAGAAGAATGATAATTTTTTTGATATTAATAGAAGGTATTATATAGTAACATTAGAAGCCACATACTGTCCATGTACGTCATGGGGGTCATGGGGCTTATCTGAGTAATGTTCCTCTTAAGTCACATGGCTTACTCAAGTTGTGTTCTGTGTAGGATCTGGATTGTGTGATCCCCGTAACAGATGGCCAAGCAATAGGAGTGCCACCAGTCTATTGATTAGACAGTGAGCCATTTGGTGACTCATTTGGTGAACTACTTGGGGTGTTAACTCCCCAAGAGGGAGTAATCAAAGATGTTGCGACATCTCCCCCTGGGGTCCTGGAAGGTGGAGCCTTGGGAATTTTCTTCAGATAGTTGGTGATGTGTGCTTGGTATTGGTCCAGTTTGGCGTTAGGAACAGGGAGTCTGGAGTTTTGGTGGGCTGTTCTGGCTTTGCATAGGTGTAGTCAGTTGTGATGCATACACTTCAGTTTGGTTTGCGCCCCAATACCCTTGATGAGGTAGGTATTATTGGGGTTGACTTCCATAACAATGCCTGTTCCACACAATCCTGGATCCAATTTGTGCTGGTCATGATTGACAACCCAGATCTTGTCTCTGGGTTGAAATCTTTCTTGTTGTAGCAGGATTGCTTCTCTCTTGACTCTTTTGCGTTCCATTTCCTCCTGGTCCTTTCTAGCTTGTTGTACGTTGGGGTTGTTGGCTTTTGGTACTTTCTTAGGTAGAGGTAACTGGGGTCCTGCAGCTGTACTAACAAGAGCAGGCCTTTGTCCATAGACTAGTTCATATGGGCTTTTGCCTGTATTACAGTTAACCTGTGTTTGACAGACCATGAGCGCTGTTGGGAGTGTGTCAACCCAAGCCTTTGGATTGTTAGCAGATAACTTACTGAGGGCTTCTACAAGTGCAACGTTTAGTTGTTCCACTTGTCCATTTGCTTGAGGGTGATATGGGCTGGCTGTGATGTTTCTTATTCCGTTTTTAGCAAGGTAGATATTGGTGTTGATGGCTTTAAGTTTGGTGCCTCCATCTGTGATCAGGAGGTCAGGTTTCCCAAATTTGCCTATGATTTCTTTGCCAATAAATTGTCTTGCATTGTTGTCTTTGTGCTCTTTTGTGGCTTGTGCCACAGGCCACCTGGTTAAATAGTCAATAGATGTTATGATGTACTTTTTCCCTTTGTTTTCACCAGGCATTGGTCCCACAATATCCAAAGATCATACCTTGAAGGGTTGTGTGATGGATACAGGTACCACTGACTTGGGCGGTGCTTTGGTTTGGGCGTACTTTTCACAGACTTCACATTGTTCCAGTACCTCTTTGATATCATCTAGCATGTTGGGCCACAAGTAGCATGTCTTGAGGTATTCATGCAAGTTTCTGCTATGGGTGTGTCCCAGGTTTCTGTGATATTGGAGGATTGTGTCAATTTTTTGTGTTCACGGGACGTAGGGTACAGTGTCAACATTTGAAGTATTTGGTGAAGGGTACCATATACATTTTTGAACAGATATTTGTTCTTGAGGACTTTCTCTTGGATGTTCATTGGTGTGCCATGTGGGAACCCTTCCTGGAGATTTTCCATGATTAACATGGGCCAGTTGGGGTTGCCATAAGTGCAAAGGATGTGTTTATTGTACAGCCTTGATAGGGCATCTGCGGTAAGCATTTCCTTGCCCAGTTTGTATTCAATTTGCATGGGGTATCTCTGTATGAGACTTATCCATTTGGCCTGTCTTCTAGATAGGTGTTGTTGTGCTTTAAAGAACACTAGGGATTTGTGATTGGTGAGCACCTTGAATGTTTGAGCTCCTTCCAGATAACAACGCCACTTTAGGAGGCAGTGTACAATGGCCACCAATTATTTGTTGTGGATGGGGAATCTTTGTTCACTGCCAGACAGTTTTCTTGACTCATACGCTACAGGGAGAAATTCTTTCTCTGCTGTTTGAATGCAGAGTACCCCTCCTATAGCGCAGTCAGAGGCATTGATTTTAGTTTGTATATCCCTTCTTGGTTTGGATACTGAAGTATAGAGCGGTTACCATTGTTCCTTTAGCTGGCAGAAATGTTGGTCTTGTAACGGGTCCATGCAAACTTAGTTATCTTGCCTGTAATGGCTGATAGGGGAGCTGTTAGAGCGCCCCAGTTAGGAATGAACCTTCTGACTTAGGCTACCATGCCTAGGAAGGAGCAGAGTTCACTCTTGTTTCTGGGAGCTGGCATTTCAGTTATGGCGCGTATTTCCTCTGGATCTGGTTTGATTTGTCCTTGCTAACAATGTGGCCAAGGAAGGGGAGTTCCAACAATAAGAAGTCGCATTTTGATGGTTTGACAATGAGTTGCTTTTCTTTGAGGGTGTGGAGAACTAGTCAGACATCTTCCCAGTGTTGTTTTAAGTTTAGGCTGTAGATGATTATGTCATCCAGCTAGATAATTGCTTGCTTCCCTATGTGTTCTTTGAAAACCTTGTTCATGAAAGTCACAAAGGTACTGGGGGCATTTTTCATGCCAAAGTTAAGGACAACACATTCAAAAGATCTGTATTTGGTTCTGAACGCCGTCTTTGGGATGTCTTCAGGTTTCACGCAAATTTGGTGGTAACCTGCTATCAGATCAATTTTCATGAAGATTTGGGACCCCCAGGGCATCAAAAAGGTCGTCAATCAGGGGAAGGGGATACCTGTTCTTAATTTTGACCTCATTGAGCGCCCTGTAGTTGGTGACCAGGCGGAGTCCTTCCTCTTTCTTTGGCACAAAGAAGACAGCAGCGCCAAAGGGTGATTTTGAGGGTCTAATGAGGCCTTTGTTCATGGCCTTGTCAAGGTAGGCTTTCAAAGTGTTGTCTTTTTGGGATGCTAAGCAGTAGATGGGGCATGCCTTAGGTACACTTCCTTTAAGGTCAATTTCATGTTGTATGCTGCAGTTGGGTAGTAACCTGGGTAGTGATTCTTGGAAAACAAAGGAAAATTTCTTAATTAGCTGGTCACAAATGTAGTTGTTTTCACGTCTTGCTTTGGTGCTCTTAAAGTGAATGATTTTGTATTTACAGGTGTTCCAGTTGATCTTGCTTGGGTCTTTTTCTTGTTCTATTTTCATTATTTTCACAAACACGTGGTTGTGCATGAAGGTGTCAAGATGAGTCAGGTAGATGTGATAGTTTACTTTGCCACAAAGAATGATGAGAGGGGCACTGTCCCAATGAATTTGGGGTTTGGTTTTCCGCATCCAATCTAATCCTAGTATCATATTGTATTTAGGGATTGGTATGATAGGACTGCTGATTGGTGTTTGCACGTCTCCAATTTGAGCGCAGAAAGGTTTTGTCTCTTTAGTGACTGGTGTGCTCCTGTTGTCCGCCATGATGACTCTCCTGACACTGATCCAAACTGTTGGTAATTATATAAGATTGGCAAATTTTTCATTAATAAGGGATTGATCTGCTCCAGTGTCAAATAGTGCTGTACCCTGTTATCTGCAAAAACGGAAAAGATAGGTAAGGAGTTCATTTCCTGTTTGGGCGGCAAGCAGTAGAGGATTGCTGGAGGGTACTTGGATCATGGTAATTGAATCCATGTATTGGTCCCTGAACAAGTCTTGTGAATTGGGGGAGAGCGCCTTACCTAAGCACTCCCCTGAGCTTCTCCCTCCTCATTGTTGTCTTTGGTGCTTGCCTGGTTGGCTTGGGCCGTGCAATTTCTGTTTCAAGGGTGAGGGTTATTGGCTCGGTTGTTCTTCTTATTGGGACAAGTGTCTTTTTTGACAGTGGGGCTCTCCTTGTGTTTGTTGATTGTGTGTAGGCCATCAGATTTCTGTACCACGTGTTTTCTCTCTAAGACACACCCTCAAGGTTTGTGCAGTGTGCCAGAGATCCAGTCTTGGGCGACTGGCCCACCTTTTCAGGGATAACTTGGGCCAGGGTTTTTGCGGGCAGAGCCCACCACAAGAGAGGAGCTAAATTTAGAAGGTAGGAAGCAGACTTCCCCACCCAAGACCACAGGCCGGCGGCTGGTATGATAGTGTTCATCAAGCCGTGAGGATGATGTACACTATTCCAAAAAGCTTGCTGGTATGATTGGTTTATGTGTTACAGGCGGTTCCATGTAGATATTGTAGGCCGGGACATAATTGAATTTTCCTCTAAATAGTTTTAGGGTAGAGAATATCCACAGGCCTTGGCAGTTGTATCTAATAGTGGATTGGATGCAGGCTAGTGGGTCAAGTTTGAGGATTTTCTCTGGTGTATAATCCTTGTACTTGGGCTTCAAGGGATAATCAGCAAAGTGAACGGGCCCAAAGGGTGCACCAGGTGAACAGAAAACTGCGGGCAGAGGGGCAGGAGAACTGGGAGATCTCAAACTGAATTGATAGATGGCAAATAAAAAATATGACAATAGCTATATAAGCCAAAGTAACATAACCTTTATTCAAAAATGGTGATAATTTTGAAGCGTGGGGTCCTTTGGTCTATATAGCACCTCACCTCCAAACTTAACATTTTCCATGGGGGTTCATCAGGGCATTGGGAAAGGCAGGGCCAGGGGAATTGGGTACTTGGGTCTAAAGGCAGCAAAATGGCACTTGGCCCGGGAGTTCTTTCATTGGTCAAGAATCTCAATTTGGCTACCTGATTATCTTGCTCTAGCATCATGGTCATGGGGCCGGGTTGCAGGCCTGTGCCTCTTTCCTGGGTTGACTCCTGATTGGTCACTGGTGTAGACCTGAAACTCATGAAGCTAATAGTTGTTGCTTTAGTACCTCCATTAGGCGCTGTGATTGGTATTCCACTTGGTGCAATAACTTCCTTGGCTGGGCCTGTTTCACTGCATGGGTCATCATTTTTGGCATCAGCTTGTGGGGCTCAATCCCAGAAAAATGCAGGCAGGCGGTCCTGCAGTCCATAGGCCCAGCGGCCCTGGGGGATCCAGGGTCAGGGTTTGATTCCCGCTCTTGGGCCTGGGTTTCCAGAGTGGAAGAATTGTCAATCCTGACAAAGCAGGTCATGTTGGTGGGATACACTATCTAGAAAGGCGCAATCTAGAAAACATTATCTAGAAAACACCATCTAGAAAGACACCATCTAGAAAATGTGTCCTAAAACGCCATCTAGAAAGACGCCATTTAGAAAACACCATCTAGAAACCATATGGCAAATTTCTGGCAGAACTGTGTCAAATAACTTAAAAATTAATAAAAAACCCCAAAAAATTCAGAATAGTAAGAAAAACATATGGCTAGACTCAAAATAATCCAAAGATTTTAAATCTGAAATAATAATGTGGGATTATCTAGTACCAACTTTAGTGTGCAAATCTCCAAAGTCAACACACCCCAAAACTGTGATATTTTCCTATTGAAATTTTCTCCTATGTTTGTATCAATTCACTAAAAATTAAGTAAAAATTAAATGTTTGGAAGTAAAGTATTTAATGGAAGAGTAACTTGATCAGGCTTCAGTCCCAAAAGTCTTTACAATGCCTTTAAGATGGGTAAGGCAGCCTTCTCCGGTGTAATAGGTCAAAAACTTCTTGGTAACACTTGCAAACTTGACCTGCTGATCTGCATGCTTGGATAAAACAGCTTTGCTTTTGATGGCCTGAGGGTAAAGCTGGTCCCCATGGATATACCAGATCTTCAGCTTTTTGATAATCACAATGAATCTGAGCTTCTTTATCTTAACCAGGCAAGAAAATTGATTGTACCAATCTTTAAGTGATGAAGTAGTCTTAGTTATACTGTCCTCAACCTGATTATTACAGTTCCAGTTAATGGAGACACTACCCTTGAATATATAAAATCATTAATGAAGCATTTTAAGTTTTAAAACCAAATATTTCAGATCCTTTTATGATAAGGAATAAAATCAGTTTATCAAAAGTGGTTTTTAATTGCTGTATTACAGGGAGATAGTACTATCAAAGGTGAGTTAATTTGAGTTGATATATTATATGTGGTCATAAATTAATATCATACTTTATTCCCAGTTAATAAGGAAAAGGCTTGGATTTATCACATAAAAGTATAATTTATTATTTGATTCTAGATGCCGTTTTTCTAGATGGTGTATTAGAAACCAATATTTAAAAATAACTATTTAATAAAAAAATTTAATTTTTTTAATTTTGCCAATGTAAATTCTGACCCTATCGCAAATTTTTTTCTAGATGGTGTCTTTCTAGATGGCATTTTCTAGATGGCGTATTGCACCATTTACCCAGAGATACTCCTTGACAACTTGGAGAAAATTGAGAAAGGTCCTGCTATTATGGGAACCCTTGATCATCTGATATTGACCCAATCTGCAAGGACTAAAAAGAGCAACCATTGAATAGGTCTGGGAACAAACAGCTGCACAATGGGCTACGCCGTCCTTGGACCCCTTCTTGACCCACCCATGCCTAGACCTGTGAGGAGGAAAACAACAATTTATTGATGTAGAAGAACTGGACATTCCCAGTCTCCTTTAATGTCAAATATGTCTCAGCATAAATGTGTCAATCCTCAATGGTCTTTTCATTGTTCCTATTGTATGGCAAAACCTTCAGTACTTTCCAGGAGAAGCCCAAATCAACCATAGTTTTTTAGACAAGGGTTTTGGAAACAGAAAGCCCAAACTCTATTGCAAGCATTGATTGGACAGCAAGCGTGTCCAGGTGGCAATCCCTGGCTACCCACTGCTTGATTGTGTCAATGTGTACAGGGTGAAGGAGTTTTGGCTGTCTTTTTGCCTTGGTGGATTTGGAAATTCACCCTGTATTGCCATAATTGGTGTTGATGTTGGCAATGTATCTGGCTGTGACACCAAATTGGGATGCAATATCCCAAACCATCATTCCCCTGTTCAAGCAGTTGAGGAGAGCTTCATGCTCACTATTTGTCAAGCAACGCCAGCCCTTGGCAGGTACCACAGCATACTGGCTACCAGGCTCAACACAGGGGATAAGGACCTTTGTGTAGAAGGTGGGATCATGCTTGGTTGCGCTGGTGCCATCAATGGTGGCATACAATACAGGTGCAGATGTCTCTTCAGCGGTGGCCAATGGCACATAGGTGGTGTCAAAGACGCGGGGGCAGGAAGTAGCAACTCTTGGATCAAGAGTGCAGGGCCGGGTGACAACTGGGTACACAGTGGAGGTGTATGTAACCTCATTATTCCCAATGACCTTTGAGTAGGAGACTTTGGTTGCAGGCCTTAAGAGTGGCTTCTGTCTTGGATTAAGACTACTGTTCCTGGTCTGGGATTTGAGAGGTGTTTGACTGGCACTGACACCTTGGGAGGCCTGTGTGTTGGCATGACTCCCCTTGAGTTGGGTTCTGGGTCTGTTCTTGGACCCTCTGGGACGCCCTCGTGGACAGGCTGCCCTACAGGCTGGTGCAGGAGCTGGTTGAGAATGTAATTCACAGTCCATAAAAATAAAATATATATTAGATTAAATATGTATTTATTTGGATTTATTGGTTTAGTTGTTAGTAGTTATTTTCTCTTGGGTTAGCCTTGCATAGTAACAGAATTTCTATATCCGTGATTTGAAGTGAATAATATTGTATACTTTCCGGGTTTGGATGCTTTTAAAGTTTAATCACTTTTTATGTCTAATTATGGTTATTGAGATTAAATTTTTCATTTGATTTTAGTTGTGGTGGGGCTTCTTGATTTGGGTTGGTGTTTCTTAGTGTGCTTACTGTACATTAAATTTGGATTCCAGTTCCTGAATTTTTAAATATTCAAATAAATAATCAAAAAAATCAATTATATTAAAAAAAGGCCATCCTGCAAAAGTGATTTGAAATTTGGACCAAGGATTTAACAACCTTGCATTTTTACATTCAGGTTCTGAATTTACAGTAAATGTGAAGATAACTAAATAAATGCAGGGATGCCCAGGAATTTAGGTTTGATCAGCTAGTTCCCAGTTGGAACATTAATAGCTGAGTTTTGGGATGTGTAATCCACAGGGTTTTGGTGCCAGGAGCTGGGGAAGCTCCACATGATACAAATCATAGATTAATTCAGGAACCAGAGGGGTTTTCAGCCAAATATGCCCTGAATGGCATATAAGTGAGAACAGCTAAATTAATAAAGATAATATTGTAAATTTTGACGCTTTCCCCTCATCTATTTTTCAATTATTATGTCTTCTTTGTTAAAATTTGAAAGGGCTTAATTTGGAGTACGTTGTGTGGAAACCGCCACTGCAAGAAAGGAGGTTCCTATAAGCTCATTGGAGGAAGCTTGGGCAAGCTTGGAGGTCACCAAGACTGTTCCTGAGGAGTCTTTGATGGAAGTAAAAGCTGTGTTTGAAGAGTTGTATTCCAATTACTTTGCAAAAGAAGGGACTCCTGCCCAAGGAAACCAAATCTATGTGTGGGATTATTGGAAACTGTTATTAGGATGGGATGAAATCTTACAACAAGTGAAAGCAGTGGCAAACTGTGAAATTGAGACTCTAAGACCAAGATAGAAAAAGAGTGTTGAGATCATGGCTTGTTGGCAGGATGACAACAAATTATTGTCCCATAAAATTGCCTCCCTGTAGGCAAAGGTCCTCAAAGCTTTATCACAGGAAGGTAATGGCAATAAGATTCAAGGTCAGGATAATGGTAAGTTGGACTGGTTGGACCTGTATCTGTCACAGATTGAGTTTGTAACTTTGTGACTGAGTTTCATACATTCACCAAAAACATAATAAACATAGCAGATATGTTCTGTGACTGAAACTCATGTGATCTAGTATTAAGTAAATTTTTTTGTTGAATTATTAAGAATTTGTCCCCAGTTTAAATAGGTTGTTGTATGATTAGGCATTTACACCAAAGAGTGCTTGTTTTCCGTGAAATTATATTCTATTTAGATCTATCAAGTTGAAATACGTTTTAGGACTAAGTTCATGTGTTATAAACTGAATAATATACAATTATCTCAACAGGTTTGAAAAATACTGTACATTTTCCAGGTCATTCCCACTTCAAAATACCTTTCCCCCACCCAGATGGCTGTGCTTGCTTGCAAGTACCTCTCCCCAAACAACTTGAAGAGGGTGCCAACCCATAGTCAGCTGGTGAAGTTTGTTAGTGATAGGCAGCAAGTCACTAATCCCATTGCCAAGAGTGCCACCACAATTAAAGACCTGGTCCCTACAGATCCCTCAAGAAAACTGAGGATAGTGAGATGTTCCTGCTTCATGACAATGGGCAGGAAGTAGAGGATAGGATTGTTGTGAATGCCGCTATTCACCACATTTTGATTTTGCCTTTGATGGGCCATTTCAAAAACAAATCCCTCGCCTTTACTTTTGCCTCTCAAAATGAGTTGATGACTGAATCAGGAAATACAATTGTTCAGGTTCTTGACTCTGCACAACTCACTTGCCCCACTCATGCTTGTGGCAAGTGATCCTACCGTCCTGGTAGTGTTTTGTGGTATTCTCAACCACTATATATTCCATTTCATATTCACCAATTAAATTAAGTTCTATTCACATTTTTTTCTTTGTGTCTTCCAATACTTCCATGTTTCTCTCTAGCTACATCTAGTAGAGATTATTCTTCCAGGGTCACAAGGTAATTGCATAGCCTTCTCTGTCATCTAACCAAGACTTAATACAAATCCAATCCTAAGGTTAGGATTTCCCGTTATGTGTCTGTGCCGCGCCTCAGAGCACAACAAAAATGATGCTCACTACAGGGGCTGTAAGCCCCTTGGTTATCCCTTTTGCATCCACGTTTTCAGGTTCCTTGCCTCCACCTATACAAGAGCTGACTTCAACTGAAATTACCAGTCCTCCTATTGAGGAAGATATTGCCAACCCACCTATTGTCCCTACTGTACTAAACCTTGGGAATGGTCCCTGCCTAGTTGTTTACCCCATGGGTACCCCTGACTTAGAGCAAGTCATGGCAGTAGACCTTGGGATAGCCTGTGAAGGAGCCATCCCTTGCCTACAGCTACAGTTCAGTCAAGCCAAATACTACAAATTAATTGTGGCTCCTCAATTTCTACAACACCTACTCCAGAGTCTGGCTCCGCTGAGCACTTACTGTCATCCTTTGTGCAGCCTGCCCTGGCCCACCATCAGACGGTGTTAGAGCTTCACGTCCAGGAAATCTTGTCTCTACAAGCATCTGTTACTCATCACTGGGACCAGTTTGCCGCCTATCAACAATGGATCCACTCCCTTTTTACCTTGGTATCTGACAATCAGCACAACTCTGTCACCTCCCAGACCTGTTTGGTTAATTCTATCAAACAAATGCGCCAGTCCATCCCCAAATACATCAGGGAGCGTTTATATGAGTTTCACTAGCTGGAAAAGCCCTGGCAAACTCAAATAGATCCCATCTTGAACACTTACCTCACCAACTTTGAACAACTTTTACAGCAGTTTAATGCATTCAGCACGTATTCCTTTGAGCAACTACAGCAGGTAGCAGACCTTGCTGCTAATGGCCTTAATGAGCTCAGTACAGCGTTTGATCAAGAGAGAGCTGCCACTGCCACTGCTATAGCCAAACCCCAGAGTCAAGTGGATGAATTGTCTGCGTCCAAGCCAGATGTTCTGCCTTCTCCCCCCTCCAATGACTTGTTGGATAGAGAGCAGAAAGTATGGGATGCCATTCACAATCTACATGTGTCTACTTTTAGTCAAGGACGTTTTACTGAAGCTCTTCATCCTGACCCACAGGTGCTTGCATTGACTGCTCAAGTTGCTGAGCTGCAGCAGGAACTCACCACCTTAAATGAAATGATAGTAACTGCTGCTAGTTCAGTTGGGGTTGTTGAAAAAGATGGTTGCTGCCTTGGTTTACCAGGAGCTCCTTGAATCTAATGTGCTAGGGAATTAATTGCCCTAGCTAATGAGGTGGATCATCTGAAGAGGTATCATGCTGAGTTAGACAGAGATGTACAAGAGATGAGTGAATTAATTGACTTGGTAAACAAAGGTTTGCCCCTTGCCTCTCAGTAGGGCCATCCCTTACCTCTCAACTGGCTGATCTCTCCACAGTGGTAACCTGCCAAGGCCAACGCCTAGATGTTACTGAACAACAGACTGCTCTAGCCAACAATTTTGGTGCCCGCACTCCTAAGACTCTGATGACCCTTGAGGAGAGTGTTTGAAAACTGTGGGCTAGACAACCCCCCTCTGAATCTGAAGCCAGATTTTCCCTGCGCATAAATGTACTTGATAGTAATAATGGTGGCCCAACTCCTGAGGCACATTTCAAACCTACCTTTAAGCAAGTATTTGAACCCAAAACCTCAACCATTGCAGTGTTCCTAACTATTTATGAAACTGCCATAAGACAATCATCAGATGAGGTTAAGAAAGAACATATTCTGACCTGTCTACACCTGACCTGCCAGGAGGTGGTGGTGCCTGAGCTGCCCACCATTGAGACTTGGGGAAATATGAAGCAGCTTCTGATTGACAAGTTTGGTGGTGACCTTAGCCTGGAATTAAAGAAGGACGCCTTCATGCACATTGCTTTCAAGCCTAAGGAGACTCTAGCTGAGTTTGCAGATAGGTTCTACATGGAAGGACAAAAACTGATAACAAGCAGACAAGTGACAGTCCATGAAGCCTACATGGCTTGCACTCAAGCCCTCAAGGTTAACCAATTTATGTGCCTTCACTTCAAAGCCCATAAGGCTATACTTTCCTCCATGAAGAGCATAAAGACGTTTTGCAGGATATGCACCTTACTCACTCTGGAGCATTTGTTAGAGAAAGTTGAGCCGCTTCTAATTCTGGTTCATTGTCCCGTGGTCAGCACATTCTTACCATGAACTCACAAAATCCTCCTTGACGCCAAGGTTGTCACAACTGTGGCCAGATAGGTCACCATTCTTGAGTTTGCACCAACCCGCAGGTTGAAGGGGCTGATCCTAAAGAGCAGGTGGGAAAAGAGCAGTCAATCTAGAGGCAGAGATGCCCTTGGTTGACAATTCTTCCCAGTCTCTTTCAATCTCCCCCTCTATAACTGACTCTGAGCCTGCAGATCATGAGGCTCCTCCAATCCTCCTACTGTTCTACCATATCTTGGACAACTCTGACCAGGATGACTCTGATACAGACAACACCAATGTGTATGGGTACTCTGTCCTTGCCGTCCCCAAAACCATTGCAGTCCCCTACAAGTTACAATCAGGAAAGACTATGACTACTGCTAAGCCTTTGCCTGAGGCCAAAGAAGTTGTCTCTTGTCCCTAACTCACTCAAGCAAAGAGGTCCTCTGTGCTTGTGGAGTCATCAGAAGAAGCTGCCAAAGTTGCTGACGCCATCTTCAAAAATGTGTCTGTTTTGCTCCCTCTCAAAACTGTTTATAAGGAGTTCCTGGGAAAAAGATGCATGATTGAGAAGTGAGATAAGGAACTAGCAGAGGCTCAGGATATCTTGGCTGTCCTCTCACCCTTTGGTTGCACTACCACTTGAGTAGAGATATCCATTCAAAAGTGAAGATCAAAGCTGTCTTGGACACTGGCTTGCCTGTCAATGTTGTCTCCTCTAAGCTAGTGAAGAAACTCAAACTTGACCCCGACCTCAATTATCACCAGTCATATGGTACTGCTGGACTGTCTATGACCCGTGCCATAGGCGCATACTCTGCTCTACCCATGCGGTTTAGCAAGCTTCTCCTAGCTGCGCTGGCAGTTGTCTTGGAAAACAAGAGTTACAATCTCTTAGTTGGCACCCAGTTCCTTAGGGAATATAATGGGATAATCAACTTGAAAGATGGTTACCTCTCTATTCTGGGATACAAAGTCCCTCTGATCTTTGAAGAGCTGGTTATTGTCCCTGGCAAACGCCTAAAGACGTGCACTTTAGAATACCCCATGGGGGTTTTATCCTAAATTATTGCACCCACTCTTCAAGCATGAAATGTCCACCCATGGCTTGTCCTGCGTCTGAGGGGATCCCTCTCTTAGCCACGGCTGCTGTCACTATCCCCCCTGGCTCTCAGGCCATCATAGACTCCCAGAATTCTTATGAACTCCCTGAACAAACCTTCTTGGAATTATACTCTCCCCCCCTCATTAGGGCGCAACAAACCTTACTTCTGCCCTGGAATCCTGGACCTCTCCCATAAGGATCCTGTTCAATTGCTAGTAGCCAATCTAACTGCGCTTACGATAAACGTAACTAGAGAGCAGGTTGTTGGTTATGGTAAATTATTGAATGCTCCTGATGTCTTGTCCCTTCACCCCTTTGGTACGTTTCAGGTCTTTAACCTACCAGAAGACAAGCCCCAAGTCCTATCTCTGTTCACTGCCCAAGACTTCTCTCAGTTGTCCCTGGTTCAACAGAAAGAGGTGCTAGACTTGCTAGACCAATTTTCTGACATCTTTGCTAAAGACAGTACAGACTATGGGCTAGCCAAAGGTGTTATCCATCAAATTGATACTGGTGACGCTCCTCCCTTCTGCACCAAACCATATTGCTGTAGTCAAGTAGAGAACGTGCAGGTATCTAAAGAACTCAAACAACTGCTTGACACTGGACTACTGGCCCCTCTTCAAAGTCTTTGGGCTTCACCTCTACTCATCTTAAAAAAGAAGGATGGGGGTCATTGTATTGTGATGGACTATCAGAGGTTGAACTCTTTAACCAAGAAAGATTCTTATCCCCTGCCACATATTGATGATGCTCTCTAACATCTTGGAGGCTCCAAGAACTCTCTGCCATGGTTCTGGCATTGGGATACTGGCAAGTTGACCTTTCTCCTGAGGATTGCCAAAAAGCTGTGCTCATTACATCTGAAGGGCTTTTTGAGCTTACCCGCATGCCCCAGGGGCTCTGCAATGCCCCAGTCACTTTCCAAAGGGCCATGGACTCCATCCTCTGCAACTTGAAGCTGTCATGTGTCCTAGTATACTTAGATGCTTTAAAAGTTTTCAGCGCCACCTTCACTGATCACCTGGCTCATCTCAAAGAAGTGTTCCTAAAGATTTGAGAAGCTGGCCTGAAGCTAAAGCCCTCTAAGTGTGTTTTCTTCAAAGAACGTCTTGAATTCTTGGCCATGAATTAACCCAGACAGGAATTTTTCCAATGACTAAGAAGGTTTAGGTCATTGACAAAATGCTTCTGCCCACCAACCTGCAAGAGGTACAAGTCTTCCTAGGTATGATGGGTTACTACAGGCAATTTATTCCCAACTTTGCCAATACCAGTGAACCTCTGGTTCAGCTGTTACATAATGTCCCTTTTGAATGGACCGCCAGCCAGCAGCAAGCCTTTTGTGACCCTTAAGCAGAAACTCAAAGAGGCGCCCATCCTAGTGTATCCTGACTATGATAAGGAATTCATCCTATACACTGACGCTAGCACCCTTTCTATTGGGGCTATATTGGCTCAACTGGACGACAAAGGTGTGGATCATCCTGTGGCTTATACTTCTTGTGTTCTAAACAAACATGAGAAGAACTATAGCGTCACAGAGAAGGAATTCCTTGCTGTGTTACATGCAGACAAATAGCTCCGCCATTACGTGTACGTACTCACTTCACTGTTGTCACTGACCACGTTTTGCTTAAGTGTTACAACAACTTAAGGAGCCAGAAGGGCGCCTAGCTAGATGGGCTCTCTGCCTGCAAGGTTATGACTTTACTGTGCTCCATTGCCCCAGGATTCAACATCAGAACACTGATGGGTTGTCCCAAATGCCCATCCTTGCCCTACATCCTGCTGAGGCAGATTTCCTGTACAAGCTAATTGGCTACCCTTCATTCTGGGAAAGTGAGACAGAAGAAGTCTGATTAGCCTTGGCTAAACTATCTAAAAATACCCTCATTTGTGACAATCAGCTCTTCAAGAAAGTATGAGATCAATACCTGCCATATGTACAACCCAGTCTTTGCCTCTTGTTGGTGTTGCAAGCTCACAAAGAGACTGGGCATGAAGGCATCACTAAGACTTTTGACTGGATTCAAAAGAATTACTTCTGGAAAAACCTTTGCCTGCTGATCCCAGATGTCATTGCTAGTTGCCACAACTGTCAGCTTAAGAGATTGCAAGCTGTTTCTCACGAGTTCAAGTTAGTCCCTCCTCAACATGCCTTTCACACTGTCAGCATTGGCGCTGTAGGTCCTCTCCCCTGCTCTTTCTCTGGTTGCCATTTTATCCTAATTGCTGTTGATCACTTCAGTAAGTGGGTAGAAGCTCGCCCAACTAAGGACATCACCGCTAAGACAACTGCTGTCTTCGTGTTGAAAGACGTTTTCTATTGCCATGGCTGCCCCCAAGTATTGTTGTCTGACAATGTAACAAACTTCAATGCCAAGTTAGTAACCTCTGTTGTTAAGGCCTTGGGGTCACACCAATTGTTCTCTGATCCCTATAATCCTTCCACTAATGTGGCAGTTGAGCGTGCTAATTCAACTCTGCTTTCTATCATGAGAAAGCTCACCTATTTTGATGCCGCTAATTGGAACCTATATTTGCCTGCTGCTCTCTTTGCCTATTGTCTGAGCAAACATTGTGTCACAGGGTACTCACCCTTTGCCATGTTATATGGGTGTGAGGCCACCACTCCGTTGCTCTTGGGGGCTCCTCTTCTCTCTTCAGATCAGGCCCTGAATCCTGACAACCACATCAAAAACCTAGTCATTGCATAATTGATACACATGCCACTAACTACACTTCTGCATACAAGACTAAGATGCTTGAACTTTCTCCTGATAATGCTGGACGTGCCTCTTTGCCTGAGTTTGACATTGGTGACCGTGTTCTTTACTACCAACACCAAGTAGGTGGGTGGGCGCATAAACTGGACTCCCTGTGGATCAGCCCTTTGGAAGCGACCTTTAAACAAGGGTCTGAATACACTGTAAAGCTTCTCTCCAGTGGCCGTCCTTTTGCTAGGGTGCATGAAAAAGTTCCTTTGTAAATACCACCCCCCTAAGGCCAATCTTGGGGAGGGTAAAGTCGTGAATGCCGCTATTCACCACAATTTGATTTTGCCTTTGGTGGGCCATTTCAAAGAAAAAAACCCGCTTCTGCCTTTGCCTCTCAAAATGAGTTGATGACTGAATCAGGAAATATAATTGTTTGGTTTCTTGACTCTGCGCAACTCACTCGCCCCACTCATGCTTGTGGCGAGTGATCCTACTGTCCTTTTAGTGTTATGTGGTATTCTCAACCACTATATATTCCATTTCATATTCACCAATAAAATTAAGTTCTATTCACATTTTTGTCATTGTGTCTTCCAGTACTTCTGCGCCTCTCTCTAGCCACGCCTAGTAGAGATTATTCTTAAAGGGCCGCAAGGTAATCACATAGCTCTCCCTGTCATCTAACCAAGACTTAGTACAAATCCAATACTAAGGTTAGTATTTCCTGTTGTGTGTCTGTGCCGTGCCTCAGAACACGGCAAGGATTATAGCCTACAACACAACACAAAACCTGGGGCAGCTAAACACTGCTACAACCTGACTGTGTAACAGCAAATTTTCAACCTGTACCACCCTATTCAAGCAGCTTTAGGTACTGCATGGCCAATTCAACATGCAGGTCATCCTCTTGTGTTCTTCATCCTTCCTGTTGCTAATACTGAAGTCTATGTCAGAGCCTTCAAAATTGTCCAGGATGCTTTGAGCTCCTTTCCCACCAACAATCCCCCTCTTACCCACTCCACAAGAGCCAATACCCTCTTCTGAGAAGGATGAGTCTGCCCAGGACGCTGAGCAGCTACTTTATGTGCGCTCACTTGGGCCAAAAGTTATCATCATGGACTTTGAGCTTGCTCAGTTCTGAGCCTTCAAGGCCATCTTTAATGGGGAAGAACAGGGCTTCTTCTTCCATTTTAGGTAGGCCCTCATCAAGAATCTTAAGAGCAAGAAGGAGTTCTTTGAGAATTATTCAAATGATGGTAAAGGGAAGTGCCGCTTTGCCTAAACCCAGTTTGCTTTCTTGGCTTTTGTGCGGCTGGAGCATACCAGGTTTGGCTTTGAGGCCCTCCTGGAGGATGCTTACGTGAAGAAGCACTCCATCATTTTCAAGGGCTACCTTGATTACTTTGATCTTCAATGGGTTGGCAAGAAGGCAACTGCCTAGATAGGAAAGAGTGGGGCCACTGCGCCATGGAACTTTCAGAGCGCCTGTCTTAAGAGGAAGATGAAGACCACCTCCAGCCTGGAGGTGTAGCATAAGCACCTGAAGGTGAAGTTTAGTCTAACCCCAATTACAACAAGTTCTTCTTGAAGCTGCAGGAGGAGCAGGCCCGGAATGTCTCTAAGTTTTGTGACCTGGCTAACAGGGTGACCCCCAAGAAGAGAAAGTCCAAGGAGTAGGAACATCATGAGGACGTCCAAAAGGTGATGAAGAAGAAGTATAAGATGATGGAAACAAAAAAAAAATACCTTGAAGATGTAGCAACAGCTCTTGCTGGCGGCTTCAATTAGCCCAGTAAACTTTGTGTTGCCTGGATCCTTTTACTTTTGAATTTTTATATTTATTTATTTTTTTATATAGTAATAATATTTTTATTTATAAATGGTAAGTTTCAGATACAGTTTCAAATTGTTTTATCAAGAAATATCTTAAATTTTGCTAATTTATCTTATAAGTATAAGAGTTTTTCACTTATGCTTATATTAAGTATAAAAAATTAAATATAGAATTTTCCTATATTTTGTATTTATTATGATATATTAAATATCTTTTTTTGGTTCATTTGTATTTTAATTTTTATGGGAATAAAAAATAATTTTATAATAAAGAGTGTAATTTACATAGTAAATTGAAATAGACTTGCTTATATCTCCTTATTCTTATTACTTGTGGTATTCTTTATTGCATTTTTGGACTTTATATGGTCATTTTTGTATAAAAATTTATTTAAAAATATATATTTATATAAAAAATGTTTAAGGCAAAGTGTTTTGTTAATTGAAAAAGTGTCAACATCCAGGAGACGACATTATGTAAAACTGGGTTGTCACTTTACTATAGTGTCAACATTAAAAGTGTTGATATGGTCACTGTTGACTTTTTAGTATCTCATGGGCGCTGTTGCTGTATAAACCCTCAGTACTAGACATTTATGCTGAAGAAGCACAAAATTTACAATTATTGGATAATCTATTATTCCTTAGATTATTACAAAGTAGGGTGTGGTAGTAGAGCTCTATTGGCAATACTTGAACTTGCCTTAACTATAATCAAGTTTTTGGTTCAGTGGAATAGTTTGTGTCCTGGTTGAGTTTGACCTTCTTAATTTATACAATACCCTAGCTTATTGCCAATAGACAGCAGAATGATGTTGGCTCATTATATTATAATATTGTGAGATATGATTAGGCAATGTCTTGATCAATTCTATAATTATCTAGTCAATCATTATTTAGCCTAGATATAGATTAGGTTTGTAGTATTGAAGCTATTATTAAGGGTCAAAATATTCTTAATATATCAATATAATCAACCCTGATTCTATCTTGGTTGATGGGTGGAGTTCTGTCTAGATGTTGGCTACCTATTGTGCTAAGAGTATGATTGTTCAGCCAACCAATAGTACCAAGAACTCCTGACAAATGTGCACTATAATGGAGTAGGAGTTAAAAATTATAATTGTTTACCCTGGAAAGTTTATTAATAAACAGAAAAAAGGAGTTTGTCCATATATAATAACATAAGTGGTCTCTAAGTATAGTGGCTTAATAAGAGCATAAACAAATCATTGTCATAGGGGACTCTGGGAGTGCACCAGTGTATTTCAAAATATAGTGAAAGTTAGGCTAATCATCTCATGTTAGAAATGATTTACACTTGAGTCAAAAATGAAATTTAACCCTAATGCTTAAGATTACCACTTCTGAAATGTAAAGCCAGCTATCAATATGATTAATATTATAGTCCAATTTAAATTCTTGAGCTATATAAATCTAATGATATCTTGATAAGAATCATTGGATTAATCAATCTTAATTCCCCTGAATCTACTTTTGGTACAAAAAACCCATTAAGAATATATCTTAATGCTGTGAAATTTGTTATTATTGTTGAATAAATTTAGCCTAAAACTAGATAGGGCATAAAAGTAGAGATAAAATAGACAGTGTTAATACATTACTTGATTTATTAAAAAATAGGTTCTATATATAGAGCAAGTACTGCATGTGAGCAGTTACCAAGTCAATGAACTGGAGTATTTAGATCATCAGAGGTATTAAGGGTCACTCAAATTAGGTATTGCTCTTAGTTTAGCTTTTTAAAATAAACTTTTTATAAAAGAAAAGCTATATAAACAATTTTATTTCTACTGTACATTCAGAACCTAAACGTAAAAATGCAGGATTGTCAAATCCTTGGTCCAAATTTCAAATCATTTTTGTGGGCAACTCAGCGGAGTGAAAATTAAAATATTTAATAAAATAAACCGTTTAATTTTGACTTTTTCTGGTTTATTTAAATTGGCAAATTTTGAATCTCTTGAGCAGATAAATCAACTAACAAAAGATAAAACACAGCAAACAAATGCAGGATACATGAATCAGAAATATGGGATTCTAATGTACAATTTAAAATTTTTTGTATTTCAAACAAATCATATACATCTTGTAAAACTTAAAAAATCTGAAATTGCAGGATTGAAAATTCAAAAACCAAATTTCAAATCAAAAATGAGGTAAAATTGAAATAAATATAATTTATGGGTGTCTCAAAAAGGATGCTAAAGGATCTAGAGTGGATTGTGAGAATTCTTTTACAAATCATAGGTGTTCTCAAAAATCACCCTATTCCATTTTAGGACAGCTAAAATTTAGAGCACAATATTCACCGGCTTAACATACTTAACAATAAAATTGATTAAAATATACACTTCTCCTTTTGAGTTTAAAATTTTTAATAAAAAATTATTATGTCTTCTAACAACAACCAAATGAACAAGCTGTTCCCTGGCCTTAACAAAATCATACCGGGCTACGCTGGGTCTTCCAACAATGTAGCCTCTGTCTATGGTCATTCCCAACCTGCAGGCCCCTCCCCAAGCACTACCCAGGAGTGTGTTCTTTCTCCTGTGTCCTCAAGTATGGCTCTGTTTGCCCATCACACACAGGCAGCTACTAACCCAAATCACATATCAACAATGATATCCAGAAACAGCTTATTGAGCCAAGTGGTCACCCAAGGAAGCCAGAATCCAGAAACAGCCAATCAGATGTTAACATCCAGTTCCCAAGACAGGCACATCCCACCTCCAGCTAATCAGCCTGCAAGTCGCATAAGAAAGCTAATTACCCCAGAAATTGTTCTTGAAATAATCAAAAAGCAAGATATGCTTATGTACCTTTGGGAATTGCGGCCGCAATGGGTTTTGCAAAGTCCACTGTGGCTGCAACCCTGCGAGCCCACGCCAACTGTGGCCCCCTATCAAGAAGACCCTGACTGGTGCCCGTACTTCAACTGAAGTTGAAAAAGCCCACCCTCTCATTATGGCTATCATGGAGCGTAACCCACAGATGCCCTGGTCCAGGTCTGTCTCCAACTGGGACTCCACAGCATTTTCACCATTAAGAGAACAGTGAATTTGTGGATGCACGGAGTTGTGGTTGCTGCCAGAATCTTGTTCAATCAGGTACTCAGCAGTCCCAGTTTGGTGGATACCAACCCCTACAATTCAAAATTTATTAATTTTATAAAAGTGATGGCAATGAGGACACAAAATGATGTCATCTTCTTGTTGTATGCCAAGATTTTGGCAAGTATCCAAGACTTTGGGGGAAAGCGCATCCAATCTGACGTCTTCAAGCGCGGCCTAATCCTGTATCAATTTTTTGGGGGTTTCTTGGCAGTTTCCTCATTGGGTAAAAATCATTAATTGGCAATATCAAACACTTAAGATGAGTATGCCTACCAGAGGGAGCTCAAGGACATGCTGGAGGAGTGGGCTACCTAACAAGCCATGTACACAGTTGTACTGAGTGCAGAGATGGAGCAGCAGGAATGGGCAGCCAACAAAATTAGGGCTGCAGGGCATACCTGTTGGTCCTATACCACCAACCATGCTGACATGCATCTTTTATATGTAAGTCTTTACAATTTTGGTTTAGCTCTCAGGTGCTTAAAGCCAGTCACCTACAATGAACTGTTCTCCCAAAATGAGAAGGGACACAAGCTTTTCCCTTCCATATTTGTCCTGGACTTATCAGATCTTATCATCTTCTATGCAATTGATAGTGATAAGTCCAGAAAGAACTCCTGCCCCCCACCCATCCATTAGTTTTGTCAAGCCTGTGTATGTGACAGAAGAAGAATTTGAGCAATTGAAGCAATCAGCTCTTGCTGCCCCTTCCCATTCAGCATACCCTGCCTCCCAAACCCCCCATCAAGATCAAGCCACCTGCCATCCAACCCTGACTCACAGAGCACCAGTCATTCCCTTCCCACTACCTTTGATGCCATCCCTTTTACAGGTGCAGATGATGGCAACGTTTATTCTGCCCATTCCTTCCCCTACTTGTCCTTTTATGAGTAAAATAAATTTCTTTCTTTGTGACAAATTATCAAAATTGATATTATTTCTTCTAATTCACAATTAATAATATATTTTTTATTATTGTCATTCCCCATAATTAATAAAAACTTGTAAATTTTATTAACAACATATAATTATTTGCATAAATATTTTTCATTATCAATAATAAATTAAGGACCACAAATGTAAATATTACTTTAGAATATTGCAATTAGACATCAACTCTTGATATTTTGATGTTATGTGCATAGCTCAATGCATTTTGTTTAATAAAAATAATTGTAAACAAGGTTTTTTCATTCTAATTTATTTAAATTGACTGTGTTTCTATTAAAGAGCTATTAACACTATGTATCAATATTTGTACTGAGCGTTAATGGCTCTCTAATATAAAAAAGTCAATTTAAATAAATTACAATGAAAAAGGCCTTGTTTACAATGAAGTTTATTAAACAAAAATACATTGAGCTATACACATAACATCAAAATATCAAGAGTTGATGTCTAATTGCAATATTCTAATGCAATAATCCAATGCAATATTTACATTTATTGTCTTTAATTTATTAATGATGATGAAAAATATTCATGTGTTGAAGGTAGTACTATAAAAACCAGTTTTTGATGGAATTCAAAAAAAATGTCAAATATCTACACACTTATCAGCAAATTAAAGTCAGCCCTCCAAAAAGTTGTCAAGCTTGAATACAACATAAGGGAAATTGTGATAAATCAACTGGGAAATGAGGGAAGGGCCTTGGTCCAGCAAAAGGAAACCACAAAAAATAGCCTGGGAACAATAGTCAATGAAGAACACAAGGAAATAATTTTAAATCTTCAAAAGGAAATATTCAAGCAGTTAGATTTCAAAAGTGAAAGTTATAACTTGTGGGAATTTTCAAAAACCAATAGAAAGAATACTCAAAAAATGAAACTAATTAAAGGAAATGAAAGCTCAAAGGAAATTAAGCCAAATAAAGAGGAAACTGACCAAATGGAAACAGAAGAAAACAAAACACAAGCAATAAGCAGGAGCGCTTCAAGAAATACTGAAAATTTATCAAATGAAAATCAAGAGGAAGCACAAGTTGTAAGAAAGATAAGGAAAATTAAGCCCAGAAAAATAAATGAAGAGCAGCCAACACTCATGAAGTTTGCTGAGGTGGCGCCTGTGGCTGAGTGGGCTGCAGGGGAAACAATTAGTAAGTCTTTTTTATGCTTTACTTATATTTACTTTAGTTATAACTAGGAATGGGGACAAGGTCACAGAAGTGGCAGCTTTCATACCAAGTTGGGTTTACGGGGGTTATCAATCACTGGTAGCCCCTTTAAAACAAATAAATAAAATCAAATAAAAAATAATTCAACAGAATATGAATAATTTTGAAAATATTGAAGCTAAATCTAAGGAATATTTACCACCCGCAGGGTGCTTGGTGTGGATTAGGGAAGCGTACAAAATAGGGGCAAATATCAAAATCAAAGAAATGAATGAAATTTGCAGGATGTCAAAATAAACTTTGATGAATATATCTATGAAAGTATTCAACAATTCCCATTTGCAAATATCAATGAATATAAAAAACTAATAAAAACCAACTTTTAAATAGGAACTGAATATCTAAAAACTGAAAATTTTAATGAAGTATTCAAGGCATTGTCAAATAAAGTCTGGGACAAAGTCCTTGTGATACATTTAAACCTTTATTCATTTCATTCACCGAAACATGGAGAGCAGATACAAGTCAGGCGCCCCTGGAACCTTCTTCAAATTCAACAAAACGTCCTATATCAACAGATTAGTTCAAATTTTCAAAAGATTATACATGTTCTCCAAAAAAATATACCTTGCAAAGGATTCACGTTTCAGTATACCTAGGAGTCCTTCTACATTGTATATTAAAAACCAACGTCAAAAAGTTGGAGGATGTACCTATTTAACTTGATATATGCCAATTAGCACTGGAACCCAGAAGACACCATGGGGGGTATAGGACAGTCAAGCACGTCCTGTACAACTCATTTGCAATGGCATTGTTGTATGGGTTTTACGTGCCTCCTGAAAAGAATCTGCTTATTGATTTGCTTACCCACTTCCCTTTTATTAAACGTTTGACAACCACTGGGGTACAGGTAGGACACACCATTTTTAAAACAGCATTTCAAAAAACACCATCTCAAAATACGCCATTTCAATTTTTAGCTATCTCAATTTTATAGTAAAAACACCATTCTGATTTACGGCATTTTGACTAAGAAAAAATGGTTTTAGAATTTTATATTTTTTGAACTCCAAAAATAACCCAAAATAATTCTCAAAAAAAATCAAAAACATTTCTAGGCTTAAAAAAGCCTCAAGATTTCAAATCTGCAATAAAAAAATGGGGTCAATTTCAAGAAACATAGTTGTGTAAAGCCCAAAAGTTAAAATAATCCCCAAAACAACTATTTTCATCTATTTTAACTATAAACTATACTTTAAAATAAACATATAATTGTACCATATAACAAAAAAAGTCAAATGATGGTAAAATCAAAGGAAAGAAGAGAGAAGATAATTAAGTGTTTATTACAAATAGTCTCAAACATTAGTGGAAAGAGCAGCTGAGATGGCTTGAAGATGCTCAAGCTTGCTATCCTTGGGATAGTAGGCAAGGACCACCTTGCTGATTTCAGCGTACTTTTTCACTGCTTTGGTCTGCTTGGGGGATTGCCTTTGGTCTTTGTACCAGTCTTAAATAGGCAGGCAGAGATGGCCTGCTGGGTTTTTAAATGTACTATGATCTTATTGAATTTGGGCTTATGAACCCTAACCCTTGTAGCAAACTGGCTATGCCACCCTTCAAGGAAGGAGGTGGTCTTGATGAGGCCATCTTTGACCTGCTTGAAACAGTTCCAGCTGATGAAGTCATCACCTTTTCTAATGTGGCCTGCTCCCTTAAACACTCCAACCCATTGAGTTTCAAAATACTCAATAAATGGTGCAAAGGCTTCCTGGTTGGCCTGGATATAAGGATGGCAGAAGAGGGCATCATAAAAGGAATTGATCTCCTCCTTTTACACAAGGGCAAGGACAGCAAAGCAATTAAAAACGTCCTTTGCTTCTTTGGTGCTTTCAGAGTTGACCAGCTCATGAAGTTCAGAGCACTTTTTGAGGCGGCAGCAGAGTGCCTGGCAGAAGTGAAAGTAGCATCCCTGAGGGGAGCTCTTGAAGACTCAAATGAAGGCATTTGCCTGAGGCTGTTCAAAATCCACCACCAGATATTTGTGATAGGGAAGGCTTTCTGGATGCTTCCTGGTTGGGATGGATTCCTCTGACTGGGCCTTCTTCTTGCGCCCTCTGGTCTCCTTGGGCTCTCTTCAATAGTTGGGAGGATTCAATTCAACTTGGCCTTTAAAATTGTGAGTGCCTGGACATATATTTCCTGCTTCTTGTTGGGAAGAAAAAGAAGACCAGGGGAAGAACTAGATTACCAACCTGACCATGGATATTCCAAAGCTGGCTGAAGAGCTTTGGGTAGGTTTAGAAAGTTTCATCTGAAAGCCAGGTCTTGCATTTTAACAGGTTGCGCAGATCCTGGCTTGTGGCAAAGCAAATGATACGCTCGGGGGCATGTTGACCATCATTGTGAAGAAGGAATCTCTCATCATGGCAAGATAGTTTTTGCTCCTGGGTAATGATCAATTGGTCAATGGAGCTTGTACTGACTCCTTCAGTGCTCAGAGCATATCTCTGATGAGTGAGATTTCTCTGTAATTTTGAGGCACCATCAACAGTTGCAAGTTGGGTATCATTTAAATTAAGGAATGCATTGTTGACAACCTCAGGTGCATTTTGATCCTTTGTGGTTGGGATCACCTGGCAAACAACCCAGTGGATAAGTTGATAGAGAGGGTCAAAAGTCTTGGCGCAGTCATGGTTGACAGTTAGGACTTTAATCTGAGTGAACCCATAAGTGGTGAGTCTACCCAGGCAGCCAACGTTATCTTATTTGAAGTGATTTTGAAGGATGGGTTTCTTCTTGTTGTTACAGCTGAAGCTATATCCCTTGTATACAAAGCTGACACCCCCCTTCTTGGTAATTATTGGGTAGCTGATAGGGTACATTATGGGAAAAGCAAAGGTGCCATTTTGGTTGCATACATTGTGGATGGAGTTAAGATCTGAGAGCTCAATTGGCTCATCTGCAGGAGAACCAGGCTCAGGCTCCTCTTCATCCTCAGGCTCTGAAGTGGGGTCAGAATGCCAATTGAAGTTGAATAACTTCTCTTGAGGATCAGAGGGGGAGTAAATGAATGGAGAGTGAGGAGGGGTAGGACTGTTTCCCTCTTGTTCAGGTGACAGAGTTGGGGTCTTGGGGGGAGCTTTGGCCTTAGAAGGCTGCTTTTTTGGGGTTGTCTTGGACTTTTTGGCCTTGGGCAGAGTGATTTTGGACTTTGAGGCCTTGGAGGCTATGGGCGCAGCATTGGCAGTTGACTTGGGAGGCATCTAATAGTGAATTAGTATCAAAATATGAGAAATTTGGGGGTTATTTTTAAAGAGAAAAAATAGAATTTTTTAATATAAAAGTATTATTTTTACATAGAATTGTAGAGGAGATCTAAAAATATATACTATCAGAATTTCAATGGTTTTTTTTTGTAAAATTTATTTTATTAGTAACACAAGTATGAAAAGCTTTGGGTTTTGACTGAAAACTTGCAGTCAAAATGGCTTTTTTGAAGTGACATAATTGAGGTGCCGTAGCTCAAAAACATAGTGTTTTGACCATTTTTTATATTAAATTAACTAATTTCCAGTTGAGCTACCCCAACCAGGCCAAAGAGTAAAACTTAAATTTCTCAAAAACTAGCTTATACAACTGGGGTTAAAAAGTACCCAGTTGGTTAGAGGAGGCTAAAAAATGCATATTTGCAAAGTTTCAGGATTTTCTTACTTTTTTATTAATATTGTTTTTGATGTGAACTAGAACTTTTGAAAAGTGGAAAGCATGAATTGCAGTGGGGGAATCAATATAGTGTAGCCTGGCGTCATATGTAAATTCCGCTTATTTTCCACAATCCATTATGCACATCAAATCAATTGGGTGATATGAAACTTGTGGAATTTGAAGTGACATAAATTGAAATGGCATAATCACCCCCTTCCATATTAAAATCACTATTAAAATATTTTATTAAGAGAACCCTTATCAATGTATCCATGTCTAATAAAGTTATAAATTACATATAACAAAACTGGGTTTTTACCCAGCAATGACAATCACTAGAAGGACTATCATAGTGGTGTCTTTTTAGGTTGTTCCTTTTATAAGTGTCTTAGATTAATACTATAGGAACATCTTCTGGCACTTTACAACAGGCTTTGTTTTAGTTTGAGTGTAAGCTTATTTTAGTTAAAGATAAATAGCATGATTTAAAATGGGGTAAAGCCAAGATGGCATAAATATGCCCCACACTAAGTGATTTCATATGTAAATAAAGTTAGCAAAATAAGATTTAATTAATCTGACTCAAAGTGACAGAATTGAGATGGCAAAAATTTGAGATACCACATTAATAAAGTATATGTGAATTTTAACTATTTTATTGTTTTTTATTTTTTTGTGATTCAAAATCATTAACGCAAAAAACGCCATCTCAAATTAAATTTGAGATGTCATAAATCAAAGTGCCATTTTCAAAATGACATGTCCTACTGGGGTACAGGGCGCCACCCCTCTAGCAATTGCATCCAGGGTTGTCCACCACGTACAGAAGAGTATGTGGATCTAATTAGACGCTCTAGCTGAAAATTTAATTTTGGGGTATAATTCCCCAGAATAATCACATCCCTCTTTGCAATTTGCATCCCCCTAATAAATCATCTTCCCTTGAAACTTAAATTTTATTTTATTTTTTAATTTTTTATTTTAAATATTAAAATAAAAATATTTAAATTTCAATATTAAAATAGAAATATTTTAACTTTAATATTTAAAGTTTAATATTTAAAAATAATTATTTAAATTTTAAAAATTAAACTTTAATAGTTAAAATTTAAGATTTATAATTATAATTTTAATAGTAAAATTTAAATATTAAAATTATAATATTTAAAAAATAATAGGTTATATCTAAATAATTTATAAGACATTAGTTATAGTTGCAAACACGTCAAATAATAAAAAATGATATAAAATGTTTTTATTTACAGTAGTTTTAAAAGCTATGGCAACAACTGAATATACTTCAGATTTAAACAAAATGATTTCAGATTTAAGCAAAATCCAACTATCAGGTTAAAATATATACTCTGTTAACAGGGATTTTTGGCGTTAATGGGCAAAATGGGTCAACACAGCAACAAAGTACTCACGCTCAAAGCAAAACCATTCAAAATATAATCCAAAATACATGGATTCACAAACAGAATGGTGTGAGTTGAATTTTGGTGTACATATGTTTACTATGTGAATTGGTGACAAAATACACCCAAGCAAGGTGTGTCAAAACTTAATCCAAAAATGAAACACAATAGCAAATCACTATGTAAACAAAATCACTCACTCAATGTGTGCAATAGGTTATAATCAAGAATGATAGCAAGGTATCTAAAATAAGACACAAGATCTGAAACATAAATTTTAAAAATATTGTGTTGGGTGCTTAATTTGGCGTAAAATATGGGGAAATGGATGGAAATTATTTTGGGTATTCTAAAATAGGTTTGGTAAAACCAAAAACAATTAACTAAGAAATAAAAAATCTATAATTGGGATATTGGGCTGGAAAAACTCTAATTAAATATCCATATTCAGATAAAAGCAAAAATTAAACAGTAAGGAGTGACTTAATTGAAATTTATTTAGTATTTTTATTAAATTCTCAAAATGGAAGAAACACAATAACAGATTGAAATTGCACCTGTTGTGTGCCGCAGTTGCAGTTGCCCCCGCGGGTCAAAGAATAGACTTAGTACAACACAAGTGCCTACTCAGGAGGGAGGCGGGAGAGGAGAGTTCCATAGTGACGCTGCACTGACACAGCTGGTTCAAGGAGCACAAGCTGCTAGGGTGCGGAGCATAAACCCTTGGGTCCCAAAGCTGACACAGAAGCCAACCAAGGTTACCTTCACCAAGAAAATTAGAGACAAGGAGGTGGAACTTACTTCATATGTGTTTTATGTTGTGTACCGGCAAGAGTTGGTCCTGTCAGTCATGCTGGAGAAGGTGAAGCCTGTACTTGATATTAGCTATGAGCCCTACGTCAGTGATGGCATCAGGAGGACAACAAGGAGCCTGAGCTCTATCAAATTGATGAGGGACAACTGGTGCTCAAGAAAGTTGCTGCCTTCTACAGCAACCGCCAGAATTAACTCATTCCGCAAGTTGACTTACTATATGTCAATAATCAGAATTAAAAATACTTTAATGTCAACAGCATTCAAAAGTCAGAATTAAGTTTTAATTCATGCAGACTACTAAATGTCAACACTTTTTTAATAAGCAGAAACCTGTTTCCTGATCATTTTACTTAATAAAAATTAAGCTTCAAGATACTTTTTAGGGTAATGTGACAACATAGATTTTAAAAAGTCCATAAAAAATTATACATGAATATTTAGAAAATTTCATAAAAATACACTTTTATTTTATTTTACTATGAAATTAGCTATCTTTAGCATAATAAATTTTTTTCAACTTATAAAAACAAAAAAATCTAATAAAGAAAAGGTACTACATGAAATTTCACGTATTATAGCAAAATATAGCAATCAGAAACAGTAATATAAAGTTTTTTATTTTGAAAACTACAAAAACATATAATTTACTAGTAAAATACCAATATAGGCCATGTAATACAGTCTAAAGCATCAAACTATCAATAGAAAATCAATGATTTTATAAAAGCAGCATCATAAAATATTATTGAGTTATTTAGAATAACTATTTATTTAAAAATATTATACTTAACATATAATAACTATATACAAAATTAGGCAATACTCAATAAATTTAATTAAAAGCTAGACTGTGATTACCTGGTTGCCATTAAGAACTGTGGCAATCTTCTTGATGTATTCTCCAATCTCTGAAAGCTTATATTTGGCCTTGACAACGTCCTTGATCTTCTCTTGATATTGTTTCTCTTTGGTGGTTCTCTTCTTCTTAGATGGGCAGTTCTCAATATCTCTGATGGATGCAGCAGTCTTCCCCTGTTGGACTTTGAGATGCTCGTAGAAGGTGTTGTATCTAGGCTTGATTCCAAAGGAGGACTTTATATGCTTATGCCAGCCCTCAAAAGATGAAGTTGTCTTTATCTCATCCTTAAGAACTGACTAGTAGCAGTTCCAGTTGGCTTTGGCTCTGGGCTTGCTCTGGCGCTTAGTGACCTTACGTCCAATCCACTGTGGTTCATAATATTCAATGAAAGGAGAGAAGGCACCATCAGTTTCTTGGCATATGGATCCTGGCATAGGAGCTCAAAGGCTTGTCCAGCATGCTCTGGCTTTACAAAGGCTAGTGCTGCAAACTGCTGAATTAAGAACTTGCACTTTCCTTATTTATCTAGACAGTGGAGCTTGCTGAGCTCAGGTAGACCCTTTAGTTGCCTGTTGACAGCCTGTTGATAATGGAAAAAACACCCCTGGACCTCTCCATCAAAGATATTTACAAAAGCGTTATACTGGGCAGTTTCATAGTCCATGATTATAGTTGAGGGGCCAAGTGCTTTATCTTGAGCTTATTTTCTGCAGCATAGGGTGGCTTCATCCTTTTCATCATCATCTGGGTTGGCTCTAGTGTTATGGCCAGGGGGACTCTTTATATTACTGGGTAGGGCTTTGATGCCCTCCTGAAGGATTTTAAAGGCCCTTGTGTAGATCTTTTCTGTTGCCCCAGGAAGCAGAAAGTAGGCAAATGGGAGCACCTTGCCTTCAATAAGGGAATGTACAACCCATAGTTGGTAAAAAAGGCGGGGGCATACTTCAAAGGTACCGTCACATAACCAGGTCTCTGAATCCCGCAACTGCTCCAGGTTCTGTTGTGTAGCATAGCATATAATTCTTGCCTCTGCTGTAGGACCATCATCATGTAAAAGGAATACCTCATCACTATTGAACATCTTTAACTCATATGTCAAGACTAGCTCTCCTTGGGCCATGGCAGATTTCTTACAGGGGCATAGCTCACAGTGTTTGTCATATGTGTACTTGACTATCTGGTTGCAGTTGTGGATGAGCTTCAGGTTCTTGTTACTTAGGTGGTTTGTGGCCTTAACTTCCTGATCAGAAGCCTTGATATCTTTGGATACTGGAACCATTTGGTAGAAGTACTACTTTAGAATCTTTTCAATGAGATTCCTTGGAGAAATGTATATATGTACTCCTTTTATACTGGTAACTTTATCCCATCCTTCTGTATTGATTCTGGCAGCACAGCTTCTATCTTCACATACATAATGCTTTCTTCTTCCTGCTCTCTTCTGATTATTGCAATTGAAAAAATAGCCATCACAGACTAAACTTGCACCTCCTTTGACAGACATTAGAGGGGAAAACCAAGGGAACTTCTTTGGGAGCTTAAGTTCTCCCTTGACATTACATATATTGTGAACCTTTAGGGGATCCCATGGGCCAATTGGTGCTTGATGATAGTCAGACAGGTAATCATCATGATCTTCTTTATTGATACTTGATGAGGAGGATGGAGGTGCAGATTTGTTGGGCGGTGGAGGGGAATTATCTGGAGTTGAATTCTTGTGCTTTCTGGACTGGGATGAGCTTGATTCCTTGGGACTTGATTCCTTTGAGCTTGATTCATCTGGGCTTGGCTGGGGTTCTGGACTCTTGGGTATCTTCTTTCTTCCTTGCTTTTTTAGTGGAACCTCATCTCCTTCTGATTGGTACCAGCTTGGAGTAGAGGAGGGGTCAGGAAAGGGCTCTTTGCTTTCAGGGTCTGGGGTCTTCTCCTTTGTCTTCTGTTTTTTGAGGGCTCTTTGGCTGGTTTTTTGTTGGAGTAGGGACTTTGGTCCTTTCCAGAGGCTTTGGGTACTTTCTTGGTAGACTTGGGATTATTTTGTGGCTTCTTGGAAGATTTGTCCTACAATAATTGGAGTAGAGTTCATAAAGTAAGAATAATCATATGAGACATGAATAAAATTAAATAATAATCACTTGTTTTATTTTTTATTATTAAGTAAATAGTTTATAGAAGTATGAAAAGTATTTTTAGAGCTAGTTTATTAGTAAAGAATAGAAAAAACCCTATGTTTAAATAAAAGGTCAACATTCTGGTAGTCACAGTAGTCAAAAATATTTAATTTAGTTTGTCAGCATAAAAAAAGCTTTAATTTTGACGTCAACATACTGACAGTCAGCATTAAAGTGGAAAAACACTATGTAAATCACTTATAAAGCTTGGTTAATATTTTCCAGAGTTGGTTTTTAAGGCCAAAATTGATTATTTTTAAATTTAAAAAAATAAAGAGTTGCTTATTTAACTTATGAAAACTAAATAATAGGGATTGTAGAGGGAAGTCTGAAGTACAGCCCTGGGTACTTTAGCCTGAATTACCATACCATTGTATGTGTGCTTTTTGTTAAGCGGCAGTGTTTTACTAATAAATAAGTGAAGGTGTCAACATTCAGGCAGTCAGTGTTCTTATATAGCAACTCTCCTATTAAATCTTGCTTAAATTATGTCACTTTGTTTGCTTCACCATTTCTTTGTTGCAATTTAGGCGACGCGTCAATTTGACACAAAGTCAACATTAACATCACATATATAAATTCTAGTTTTAACATATGTGTGTTGGCTTAAGTGGACTTCCAGAAATAAGCTATAGTTTATCCAGTGAGTTTAAAATAACAGTAAATATCTAAATAATACAAAGAATGCTATGAAAGTTGGCATATAACTTTTTTCAATGCTTATCTTAATATATATTTAATAAAAACAGTAGTATAAAATATAAAAAGTAGTTATTTTTAGAATATTGTGTATTTTATTAAGAAATTTATGGATTCTTATTTGGGGTTGACATCCAGATATTACTTACTGTAGTTGACCTTAATGTAAAAGTACAAAGAAACTTACCTTTTCATAGTAAATTATATTAGTTTTTTTGCTTAAAATTAAGTCTTTGTTTAAATGGTGTCAACATTATGTCTGTTCCTTTTTAATTTTGCAATTCTGACTTAATAATCCACTATGAAAAATTAGCTTAGTTTTGGAAATTCCCAATTCCGGCGGATAAATACCAAAATAATGTCAACTTATTGAATGTCAAAAAATTGTTGACATTCAGTAAGTCAACTTGTGGAATGAGTTAATTCTGGCAGTTGCCACCTTCTACAGCAAGGTACTCATGCCTTGTGCTGTTCCCAATGCCAACAAGTCAATCCCCACCGCTGAAAAGCTCGCTCATAAGCGCATTCCTGACATAAAGTGCATCATCCTTCTCCGGTTCATGTGGGAATCTGGTGACTACAAGGCGGCTGTGGCCATGGTTGGGGTGGATCCCAAGTACGCCTCCAAGACCTTCAACAAGTTCATTAACACATGTCAAGTCCTTGCCGCGGAGAAATCCTTGCGCATGTCAACCATGCTCACCAAGGAGCACAAATGGTCAATTGCCAGTGGATAAACTGAGATTGCCATCTTGAACTGGCAAATATACAGGCCATTGCCAAGTTCACATTTGGTGTTGAGGCTTCAATTTCCTTTTACTACCATCTGCTGAAGGGGATGTGCTTTTCCTGGAAAAAGCTTGGGGTATCTCCATAAAATTGGAATAGCCCAACCAACATTGAGACCCAGAAAACTATGCAGAGGCCTACACTGCACTCAAAAACAAAGGGACAGTCAAATTTTACTATATTGAAAAATCAGCATTTGCCTTGTCCATGCGCAATGCATATGGCTACATCCCAAAAGTCTCCAATGACAGGGTGGCTTGACGTGCTGCAGTCCACGCCACAGCCTATTTGATGGTGGCTCTCCTTGGTCCAAAGGGGGCCGAGCTCTACCAAATGATATTGGGTTAGCATAACAGCAGGAACTTTCTATCATTCCTCCAATTGGTCCAGGAGCACCTGAGGTGCACAAGCCCAGGCTTTACCAATGTAATTGTGTTGAACAATGTTGGTCTCCACAAGGTGGCAGATATTCTTGCTGAATTTCCATCAATTGACACCAGCATTGTGGTGGGTCCCAGCAATTGGCCACAGCAAATTTGCGCCTTCTCTTCCTCCCCGCCTATTTGCCCTTCCTAAGTCCCATTGAGGAAGTCTTTGGGTGGCTCAAGCAAGTTGTCAAGCAATGAACCCCAACTGGGACCAAGGACCTGTTTGATTTGCTGCAAGCTGGGATCCATGCTCTCCCAGCTGAGACTGTGGCCAAAATCTATGGCCACGCTGATTTGTTCATCCTGTGTGCCTTGCCAGACAGCCAATCAATTAAAGGCTTAATGTGTCCAACTTTTTTATATTCTCTAATTTACTATTCAAAATTTATTAATATTTGTTTTATATTTAGATGTTTCCAAGCCCATAATCACATTCACCAAGACCATCAATGAAAGTCAGTAATTTATTTATAATTATTTTTATTATGGTATCTAAGGGTATCCCAAACACTTGATAATGGATTAAATGAACACATTAATATCACTTTTGGCAAATAAATATAGAAATCAAATTAAAAAAGTTAAATTTAAAGTGTACAAATTAGAAGCTGATTTTATTGATATATAATATTATGCTTTTATAATGACCTTCTTTGGGAATTATTTTGCAAAACTTGTTTTCTAAAATAAGAATTATAAAATTTTATTATAATAAAAATAATATGAATTTTAATGAAATTTATTAGAAGAGAGAATTTATTGCAAGCGCCTGTAGTGGGTTCTTTGGTATGTACCCGCCCCGCAATGGAGGTGGTGCACAACCTCCACCGCCACACCGTGGACGGTGGATACGCCCTTATTAAAAAACTCCCGCCTGCTGGTGAAGGGGAGTAGGGTTAGGTGCAAACTGAGAAGCAGCTTTTCAGGCGGGGCTGCAAACCTGTAAATCCCTGCCAGGACCAGGGCGTCTTGTATCACGTGGTCCATCAAGTCATATCTGGGGGAGATCTTCTTCCTGTTGAGTGCAAGCTGGGCCTCATCAATTCCCAGAAGGACCCTGTCTAGGTCCTCTACACTGGCGCTCATCCCAAAGAAGAAAAGATACCCAAGGTAAACAACAAGGTGAAGCCTTTGCCCAGCAAAGGCTTCTGTGAACTCACATAATTTATTATAGCTTACGCTGATCTTCTTATTGTGCCTGGTCTTCCCAAACATGAGCTCCATTGCTGGAGGGACCCCTGTCTTGGTAGCACTTCAAGCCATCCCAAAGTCTGCCAGGAGGATCTTGGTCTTCTTTAAGGCTGTTGGGTCTGGAACAGCCAATTTCCCACCCCACGCCCAAAGTTGTCCAGCAGGTAAGAGATTGTGTGCTCCAAGGGGTAGAAGAAGCAAGCAGCCACATGGGCCCGGCCCATCTCCAGTACATTCTTGAATGGGAGCATCAACAGGACGTCCCAAACAAGCTCAATGGAGTTTACACAGTCAACTCCACTGAGGTAAACTGGGTCCAGGCAGACCAGTTGGGCATCTCTGTAGGCAGTAACTGCCCACTTGGATGCTCCCTTGCCATGCGTCAGCCCAGCCAACGCCTTCCTGGACATAGGAAAGGACCTGTGAATTCTGTCTTCAAGCTCCCCCAAGACAGGGGGGACAAATACAACTGCTTGGCCACATGAGTGGCGTAGTTTGCATATAATGTGGCCAGGACAAAGTTGACCAGGACTTGGCGGAGTTCACTGTCTATGTTCTCTAAAAAACAGGTAATTATTTTCAAATTTTTATTAATTTTATTTTTTATGTTACCTTCTTGTGTTTCTATCTTGCCTGCAGCCTTGGCCAGCTTGGCCATTCTTGGCGCAAGCAATTGCGCTGGCAATTCAGTATCCTCTTCTCTGGCACACTTGGCAGGTTTGAGATGTTCATACATCTCTGGGTTATCAACCCAAACAGACGGCGTAGAAAGATTGTATGCCTTAAACTGGAGGCCCTTGACCACCTTCTTCTGGATGTTGAGAAGACGCTTGATGGTCTTCTCAGGGGTGTCTGGCATTTTTGTCATTAGTGCCTTTGTGGACACTTTGTCAATTTTGTCCCCAGTGAGGACGGCAGACTTCACTTTGGCTTTGACCTTGCGGTCAATGTCCTTTATTTTGGCAATTGCCAAGTCAAGGTCTTTTAGCAGCTTCTCCAATTCTCTCATTGATATTTACTAACCTTTCCATATGTTTTTATAGCTTTTGCCCCAATAAATTCTGTATTATTTTGATACTGTTGCCTCTTTGTTTATTCCTTTTTGTTTTCCCATCTACTACATTATCCCATCTTTTTACCCATTTTGTATGTTTTACACTCATCTCAATAGTGTTGTTTGCTTTGTGTTGGTATTTTTTCCTTGATTAACATATTATTTTTGGTGCTTTACATAGCCCCTTGTAAAATATTAACAACAATTTGGTGATCAACTAAATTTGAATTAAAAATTATAGGTTAATTGTATTTAGATAAAGTTGTTACTGATCCAAATTCAAAACTTAATGATAATATAAACATAAAATGTTTGGTAACAGAGAGTTTATTGGGGGAAGGGAAGAGTGATGCCTAGTAGGCAGAATGGCGCAGGAAGGAAGACGTTGAGGCGGTGCTGGCCTGGGGGGTCTGGGATTGGGTGGGTGGGGCTGGAAGGTGGGGGTGGTGGCGGGGGTAGGGGTAGGGATAGGAGGATTGCGTGTGATGACTGCCATATAACGCTTGTTATATTTCTTGTCCGTCATTGGCTGGATGGGCTGGCAGGTGGCTGTGGCACGGGGCAGGAGGCGCTTATCCTTATGTGATTGGTTGCCCATGTTCATGTGGAAGACAATTTGGGCAAACAAGTCAGCCACCATTTGGCAGCCAAAGAGAAAATTGTGGTCAAGGACCCCAAGATAGAGGTTGTTGAAAGCCTGAGGGTGGCGCTCTTGTAGTGTGGATCCCATGTTAAAAAAGACAACATCTCCCAGATGGACGTTGGTATGGCCAGCTGGGTACACAGAGGCCTAGTGCCCGCGTTGTTGGATAGCCTCAAGGGCGGTGGAGCTACCCTCCATCTGGTGGCTCAAGAAAACCCAATGCTTTGAATTTGAGCCATCCCAGGAGTCAAGTAATCCACCAAGGATGTGGCTGTATGAGTACCCATTGATGAAATTAGGGTTTGTCCAATAATAGACAAAATCCTTGGCTGAAACAGCCAGAAATGTACCAATAAACATCCCCTTCTTGACCTTCTACCTCCCTTTTTGGGTGGCGGCTCTTCCTTGGGTGCCAAAATTGTCAAAAGCTATTGATAGCTTATAGTAGAAAATAAAAATGATGTCATCTGACAAACTTGTCAGGCATTGGACCAGGGTTGCTTTGATCTCAGGATCATACGGGGAATCCTTGGCATCATCACATTGGTCACTGGCAAAATTGTTAAGAGCCTGTATGTAAGCCACCTTTCCGTGCATCCAGAGCTGCACCATGCGCTCAGAGACCCATATGTTATGGTGCGCAAGCTGTTTGTGGATCTGGTTCAGGGGAAGCTTGGGGTCCTTCTGTAAGAGATCAAGCATGATTTGGTACGCCTCAGATATTTGTGACTCTTGGGCCTTCCTGGGCTTCTTGGCTGTCCCAATCAGATTCCCCCTGTTCATCAGGTTGTTGAATTCCCGCATGACAGTAGCTCAGGTAAATTGCAACTGGGTGACAATCTGTTCCCATGACAGACCCTGTAGATTCAGTTCCACAATTTACTGGAGAATTTGGGCGGTGATGATTTGTTGTTTGGGGCGCTGAGCCACAAGAGCTAAATCCTGATTGGCTGTAGGGGGCAGGTTGGGCAATGTCAGGAAGTTGTTCTGAATCAAGGTTGCCATCCTGATTGGTTGGTTGATGGGCAGCTTGTGCAAGGGTGGGTGTGGGAGCGGGGGCAGAGCTAGACACAAAGTGACTCTCAAATAAGTCAAAGCCATATAGGTCAGGGGACAGTAACAGGTAAGCTTCCTTGTTACCTGCCTCAAAGGCTAGGGTTTAAACAGGTGCCTCCACGTTCTGAGCCTTGCCTCCATTGAAGCTGGCTTGGCTGCTGCTGGCTTGACTGCTGGCGCGGTTGAAGATGTTGCTATTGAAAACCATATTGAAACAAAACATAGGATAAAATCACTAAAAGTAGAAATTTTAAAATTTAATGTTTTATTTTTTATTGTAATCTTGAGCCCATATTTGGAAGGTTCTCAGACCATTTCATACAAATCTGGAGCCATGAAAATGAATAAAATACCTCTGTTCCTAAATTGAATAGCTGTTGATTGGCTTTTATACTGTTGTTTTCTATTTTAGGCTGCTCATACTACACATCTTGTGTGAGTTCATTTTGTTTTGTGCTTGTGAAATCTTGCTTCTAGATTGCTCAAATTCTGTTTCATTTTAGTCCTTCTGTTGGTGCCTCATATGAATCCTGATTGGATTATAATATACTCCGGAATAGCATCTATACATTTCACTTGTTGTGTCAGTTCATTTTGTTTGTGGTTTGAACTACACTGCTTAATGTTTGATATAATTTTGTATGGTGGGCTAGTGAAATTTTGTTTTTTGTTTGACAGTTCATTTATTAACTGAATTTTATAAATTAATTGAATCCTGAATCTTGCGCAGCTTAGAATTTGTTCAAATCTTAAATCATTTTGTTTAAATCTGAAGTATTTTTGGTTGTTGTCATAGCTTTTAAAACTACTGTAAAGGCTTGTCAAGTACGGGTCCATTTATTACGTAGATAAGCAACAAGAGCTGAATTTATCCACATCATGTGGCCCACTCCACTTATATTCTAAACAAGTGATTGTTTAGAAATCAAATTACCTTTCCCTTTTAATATGATTTGATAAATATATTTGATATGCTTGACCCATGCCCTAAGTACTAATTAGTAAGAGATACATGAAAATCATTGGTTTCTGTGTTGTGTGTCTATAGTGGCACTGAAATAATAAGGGTCAGATGATGACCTGCAAGGTCCAATTTGTGGCTTAAAAAAGGCAAAGTACCAACAAGGATTCACAATTTTTAAATAAAATTAATATATTTCTATCTTTTTAATCTATTTATTTGTTAGTTCAACAGTCAATATAATATTCAGTTCATTATAATAAAAATATATCCCTCTTACCTAGTATAATTAATTTTACTTACCTTTTATATGTATTCTTATATGTCTATAATACATTCAAACGTCACATTATTATATATAAATAATAATTTTTGAGTCCTAATAAAAACAAAAATAAATAAAAACAAATAAAACTGAGAGCGCCCATTTATCTGATTGGCTTGGAGGCAAGGGCTTTGGGGAGAAAGGATTCTGAGTGCTTGTAAAAAGCCGCCACCACATTGGTTGGCATTGCAAATTGGCTGATCTCAAGAATGTTGAAGAGATCCTTGGTGTCCTGAGGGAGGCCTTTTTCTTCACCTTTTTTTGATCCACCCAAAGACCTCCTCAATTGGATTCAGATTTGGAGAATAGGGCGGAAGGAAGAGGAGTCTCATTTGGCAGTCAGCCAGGTGGTGGCTGGCCAAATGGATATTTTTATCAATGGGCAGGAACTTGGACACAACCAGATCCACTTTCTGGAGCCCAACATTATCCAACACAACAATGTTGGTTTTGCCCCAGTAATCAATCCAAAGGTACTTCTTGACGGCTTGGAAAAAATTGAGAAAAGTCCCAATGTTATGAGAACCCTTGATCATTTGGTATTGGTCTAACCTGCGAGGACCCAGAAGCGCTATCATCAAATAGGTCTGGGAACAGACAGCTGCATGATGGACTATGCCGTCCTTGGATCCCTTCTTGACCCAGCCATGCCTAGACCTGAGTGAGTGGGAAAACAACAAGTTGTTAATGTTGAAGAACTGTATGTTGTCAGTCTCCTTAAGGGCCAGATAAGTCTTGACATAAATGTGTCAATCCTTGATGGTCTTCTCATTGTTTCTGTTATACGGCAAAACTCCTAGTACTTTCCAAGAGAAGCCTAAATTAACCATTGCTTTGTAAACAAGGGTTTTAGAAAAAGAAAGCCCAAAATCTATGACAAGCATTGATTAGACAGCAAGTGAGTCCAGGTGGCAATCCTTGGTAACCCACTGCTTGATTGCCGCAAGATGAGTGGGCTGGAGTATACTGGGCTGTCGCTTAGCCTTGGCAGATTTTGCAATTTTCCCTGTGTTGCCATATTTGGTGTTGATATTGTTAATTTATCTGGCCATGACACCAAATTGAGTTGCAATATTTAAAATGCCGCTCCCCCATTCAAGCAGTTGAGGAGATATTCACACTCCTTATCTGTCAACCAACACTGGCCCTTGGCAGGTACCGCAGCATCCTGGCTAGCAGGCTCAACACAGGGGATGGGGACCTTTGTGTAAAAGATGGGATCACGCTTGGTTGCACCGGCGCCATCAATGGTGGCATAAGACACAGGTGCAGATGGCTCCTCAATTGTAGCCAATGGCTTGTAGGTGGTATCAAAGACGCAGGGGCAGGAAGTAGCAACTCTTGGATCAAGAGTGTGGGGCCAGGTGACAACTGGGTACACAGTGGAGGTGTAAGTAACCTCAGTGTTCCTGGTGAACCTAGTATAGGAGACTTTGGTTTCAGGCCTTGAGAGCGGCTTCTGTCTTGGATTCAGGCTGGTCAATTGGGCTTGGGACGTGGGAGGTGGTTGACTGACAATGACGCCTTGGGAGGCCTGTGTGTTGGCATGACTCCCCTTGAGTTGGGTTCTGGGTCTGTTCTTGGACCCTCTGGGATGCCCTTGTGGACAGGCTGCCCCGTGGGCTGGTGCAGGAGCTAGTTTAGAATGCAATTGACAGTCCATAAAAATAAAATAAAAATATATTTTAGATTAAATATGTATTTATTTTGTTTTGTTAGTTTAGTTGTGGGTAGTTATTTTCTCTTGATTTAGCCTTGAAATTAACAGAATTTCTATATCTGTGATTTGAAGTGAATAATATTGTATACTTTCCGGGTTTGGATGATTTTAAAGTTTAATACTTTTTATGTCTAAACATGGTTATCAAGATTGAATTTTTCATTTGATTTTAGTTGTGGTAGAGCTTCTTGATTTGGGTTGGTGTTTCCTAGCGTGCTTACTGTACATTAAATTTGGATTCCAGTTCCCACAATTAATATCTGAGTTTAATAATGGCATTCAAAAGTGATTTGAAATTCAGTTAATGGATTTGACAATCCTGCAATTCCAAAAAAACATAATAAACTTAATGAAATTAGTTGATTGATTTAAACGCTTCAAATCTGATTCCAGTTAGTTCATTTTGTCCATTGGAAATATGCAGTTCAACTTGAACTTTGCAAAGTGTCTATGAGTTCCCACATTTTTAAAAATTCAAATAAATACTCAAAAAAAACAATTTAATTAAAAAAATGACATCCCATAAAAGTGATTCAAAATTTGGACCAAAGATTTGACAATCCCGCATTTTTACATTAATGTTCTGAATTTACAGTATAGCCACTAATCTTTTTTAATTAAAAATATAGAAATAGCCAGATTAAAAAATATATCAAGTAACCCCACATGATATTGCTATGATAGAGATATATATGACTTAAAAAGCTTTTTCACAGATGTAGGTGATAAGTAATGTATTAACATCCTTGATTAACCCCCAGGAAATCATTTCTCCAAGAAATGAATCAAACAATAAGTAAATATGCTCCACAAAAAAATTCCAGATATTACACTAATATCAAACAATTGAATTCTAAAGAAATCTGGATCTTCCTAAACCACATAATAGCCATGAAATACACAAATTCTATGTGGCTTATCAGTTGCTTATATACTGCTCTTCTTCTGTATTCAATAAATATATCATTGTGACTGTACAACAGTCACTGGTGAGTATTTAGCCAAATAAATGCTCCAAAATATAAAGTTGTTTCTGTTTTTGCTGTTTATTGCATGTAGATAGGTTGGATTGAAAGTTTTAAGGTGAAGATTCCTGAAAACTGTATATCTATGTTCAATAAAAGAACAAAAGACAAGATTGGCTGAATCAATCCGGGAGACTGGGCATCTCAAAAACAATTTAATTAATTGGGAAGATTAATTAATAGATATATGGAAATATAATTAATGAGGATTTAATTATAATGGTTGAATTGCCTTGACTGTGTCAAGAAGTTTGTTTAAGGTTAACCATAGGAAAACCCCCCAAATTTTGTTTAAAAGCGCCGTGGTGGTGCCTGGTTTGAGTTTCAAAGCATTTTAATGGGTTTTAAGGCAAAAACCATTAAATGCAAAGATAACTAAATAAAGGCAAGGATGCCCAGGAATTTAGGTTTGATCATCTAGTTCACAGTTGGAATATTGATAGCTGAGTTTTGGGATGTGTAATTCACAGGGTTTAGGCGCCGGGAGCTGGGGAAGCTCCATGTGATATAAATCATAGGTTGATTCAGGAACCGGAGGGGTTTTCAGTCAAATATGCCCTGAATGGTATATAAGTGAGAACATCTAAATTGATAAAGATATATTGTCAATTTTGAAGCTTTCCCCTCAAGCACCTTTTCAATTATTTTTCTTCTTTGTTGAATTTTTAAAGGGCCAAATTTGGAGTACTTTGAGTATAAACTGCTGCTACCAGGAAAGAGGTTCCTAAAAGTTTGTTGGAGAAGCTTGGGCAAGCTTGGAGGTCACTAAGACTGTGCCTGAGGAGTCTTTGGTGGAAGTAAAAGCTGCATTTGAAGAGTTATATTCCAATTACTTTGCAAACAAAAGGACTCCCACCCAAGGAAACCAAATATATGTGTGGGACTCTTGGAACCTGTTAGTAGGATGGGATGAAATCTTACAACAAGTGAAAGCAGTGGTAAACCGTGAAATTGAGGCTTTAAGAGCAAGAGAGGGAAAGAGCGTTGAGATCATGGCTTGTTGGCAGGATGACAACAAAGTGTTGTTCCATAAAATTGCCTCCCTGGAGGCAAGGCTCCTTAAAGCTTTGTCACAGGAAGGTAATGGCAATAAGAGTCAAGGGCAAAATAATGGTAAGTTGGACTGGTTAGACCTGGATCCGTCACAATCATTCTCTCCTTTACAGTAATTTTCAAACCTGTTGAGATAAAAAAATCTCAGTCTAAAAACAAAATCAAAGTGGATCAAAATCTATTTTAATTTAATACAAGTTTCTTGATTTTCATTTTTGTTTTTAGACTGCATTGTTTTTGTTTTTAGACTGAAATTCTTGTTTGTCTCAACAGGTTTTAAAATCACTTTAACTATCCCTATTCTTGTATAATATACTCCCCAGAAGTATATTCCCAACACTGATAATGTTTCCAATCTAGTGTTGCAACTGAACCAATGAGAGTTCATTATTTGAATTGGGAAAGACAACAGTCCAATAGAAAAGACAAGAATGAAGAGAATAAGGTATTATTTATTGTAGAATATTGTGATTAATATACCATATGGGGAAAGCCACAAGCTCATAAGGGGGTGGCATAGTGGGAAGTTCCATGTAAGGTTGAAAGCCAAGGAATAACTCATGCGGAGATCAGCAGGTCAAATTGGTAGCGCTCCTAATTTAGATGAAGTGCCTACCATTTGATATTGCCATCAGATTGATTCATGTTGTTAGATACGTCAAGGGGCAACTCATTGAGCACACCCTGTTTATTGTAAGATATGTTGGCAGGTAAGTCTGGAAACTCAGTTGCAACACCCTCCTTGCCCCCTGCTTGTTGTCAGACACCAGGATTGGAGTCTGTGGAAGATCTGGTAAGGTCCACACAAACAAGCTTTGTGTGAGGATGATGAGCAGGGGCGCAAGCAATTGTGGTGGAGCTTCTTGGTGTTCCCTTGGGCATCTTCAAGTTGATAGGTGTGGTTGTCATAGACCGCAGCTATCTTGAAGGACCCTAGGTGTTTTGGTTCCAACTTGGCTGAATTGGGATTGAGGGTGTAGACGGGGTTGCCTACAGCGTATCTGGCTTCAAAGTGCTTTGTCCCTCCTCCAATTTGCTTGTGTTTGATTTCTCAGAATGTAGTACACCATTAGTTCAGGGATGGAGTTGTCAACAGGGGGGCTTTCCAGGAACTGTAGACTTTAAATTCCCCTGTTCAACTCCTGTCACCCTGTCAGGCGTCCCAAAGGCCAGGGCACTGGGGCTGAACCTGGTGCCTCTGTTGATTCTTGCTCTTAAAATAAGTAGAACAGTGGGCAGGTGTTAAGTCCATGCGGTATTGGGGTGTTCCTGTGAGATCTTGTGTGACCGTATGACAGTCACTGTTGAGTATTTAGCCAAATAAATGCTCCAAAATATAAAGTTGTTTCTGTTTTTGCTGTTTATTGCATGTAGATAGGTTGGATTGAAAGTTTTAAGGTAAAGATTCCTGAAAACTGGATATCTATGCTCAATAAAAGAACAAAAGGCAAGATTGACCAAGTCAATCTGGGAGACTGGGCATCTCAAAAAAAATTTAATTAATCAGGAAGATTGATTAATTGATATATGGGAATATAATTAATGAGGATTTAATTATAATGGTTGAATTGCCTTGACTGTGTCAAGAAGTTTGGTTAAGGTTAACCATAGAAAACCCCCCCAAATTTTGGGTTAAAAGTGCTGCTTTGGTAAATTCATTGGGTTAGAAGCGCTGCCTCACCGCCTTATTGATTTGAAAAGCTCTGAGGCGCCGCCTAGTAAATTTTTCAGGCGCTGGGGCACTGCCTGGGAAAATTGCTGGGCGCTCAAGTGGCGCCTGGTTCAAGTTTTGAAGAATTTTAATGGGGTTTAAGGCAAAAAGAAACCATTAAATGTGAAGATAACTAAATAAAGGCAAAAATGCCCAGGAATTCAGATTTAATCAGCTAATTCCAGTTGGAACATTGATAGCTGAGTTTTGGGATGTGTGATCCACAGGGTTTTGGTGCTGGGAGCTGGGGAAGCTCCTTGCCAAATTGATACATTGAGATGAATGGAGCCAGGTGACTCCTTCTCATTGTAGGCTAATTCTTATAGGTTTAGAATTATTGATGATCTTTTAGGTAAATATCTAGGTTTAGATGACTCAAATGTCATAGATCACGTGATGCAAATCATAGGTTGATTCAGGAACCAGAGGGTTTTCAGCCAATTATGCCCCAAATAATATATAAGCAAAAACAGCTAAATGTTAATAAATATATATTGTCAATTTTGACACTTCTCCTCAACTACCTTTTCAATTATTATGTCTTCTTTGTTAAATTTTGAAAGGGCCAAATTTGGAGTACTTCACGTGGAAACTGCTACTGCCAGGAAAAAGGTTCCTACAAGTTTGTTGGAGGAAGATCAGGCAAGCTTGGGGGTCACCAAGACTGTGCCTGAGGAGTCTTTGGTGGAAGTAAAAGCTGCTTTCAAAGAGTTATACTCCAATTACTTTGCAAAAGAAGTGTTGAAACCGCAGGCTTGACCCGCCAGCAAGGTTCCAACCAAGCAGGTTCAACCCCTGCAATCCGATTATCCGGTCACTCAAAGCCAGACTAGGAATTCAACTCAAATTACCAAATCCAACAACATGAACAGATGATGATTCTTCCTGGTAGATACCTTGTTTTGGCGCTTGACTCATTACCAGGATCAAGCCACCCCCCTTCTTCCATCCAGCTGTGTGATCACCAATCATGTCCCTGTTATCCTTGATTCAAATGAACTATATAACCACTATCTCACAATAAAGATTATTGTCTATCCTCTAAATATTTTTCCCATGTAACTCTGCTAAAACATCATAGTTACAACATTGGTAGCACAGGTAGGTTCCGCATCCTACTTTATCTTGAAAAATTCTGCCTGTTGCCCACACATGCCGCAGCCAACAAATCTTCAACATAATTATGTCTGGCCTCCCGCCTGACTGGACTCTGTACACTCCTGGTGCCGAGATACCTGATGGTTTTGTCCTATACCAAAACACAGTGATCCCGCTACCCGCCTTCAATGCCATGTCTGCACAAGGTTTCTTCCAGGCCCCCTCCACCACGCCCCGCGCAACTGATGAAAATACCATGCCAGCCTAAGTAGCCCAAAGACTTTGAAGCACTGCCGTGGAATCTTTTGCAGGAGCCAACAACAACGCCGCAGTGTGGATCCATTTGGCCCAAAGCAAGCTGACCCAAATGGAATGCCCGCAGCAATTTTGGATTGCAGCAATTTCCATTTGCCTGACCCATGACACTGGCACCTGGTGCAACAAGTGGCATGAAGAGCATACCAACAAGAACTTGTATACCTTTAAGCAAGACTTCCTGGTAAGATTTGTGCTTAAAGATAATGCACTCATGATCATACGCCAAGTAAAGAACCTGACCCAGACAGGCACTGTAAAAGAACTCACCCGCACCTACAAGGAGTTCCGTCTTTGTGCACCATCCAACATGGCCTTTGACACCCCAGCCACACACCTCATGTACTACAATGCCCTTAAGTTGCATGTGATGAGACATGTGAACCTGGATCAGGTGACCAACTTGCAAAGCCTGTACCGTGAACCGGAAAAAGCGGAGCAGACATCCAACACACTGCACAAGGCACAAACTGGGAAACAAGAAAGACCCAAGGATTCCCATCCGAGTGGGCGCTCTGCTTGACCACCCCCTGGAGGCAACAGGAACAACGCCAACCACAAACCCACGGGGTCAAATGGGCATGGAAATGGAAACAATGGCCAGTCAAACCGCACCCATTTCCATGTCACTGCCACACAAGGCAACCAAGAGGAGGGAAAAGCCTGGGGAGAGCACTAAGCAAGCCAAGCTCTCCCCACACAACTCCTGACTTGCCCAATGATGAATACCAACCCAAGGACGTAGACCAATGCCCAACAATCCAGGTGTCCTCAGAAGACCTGATACTGTACATCATTGCCAGACATCCCAATAAATTGATGTCCTATCCTTTCTGCTTTTGCAGCTACACAGGCTCAGCACTCCTGGACTTGGACGCAGACCAAACCCTAGTCAACAGCAGCATTGTAGACAAGTTCAAGCTAGCCACTAATCTTTTGTGGATTAAAAACGTGGTTTTTGCTGATGAACATCACATCACTGTAACAAGGGAAACTGCCCCCTTCTCTGTCATGCTTGAGAACCTCCACTCCACCATCCAAGGTCCTGTCATCAACTTCCCAAGTTTGACATTATACTGGGACTAGACTGGTTACAGAAGAACAACCCTCACATAGACTGGGCAACCTCAGTGTTGACCATCAAATGTGAAGGTGTTAACCACCAGATCTACCCTGACTCCGTGGACCAACTGCTACGAGACCACGTCTTTTTACGCATCACTGAGACCCTGGACAAAAAGAAAGACCTGAAGGCAATTGACTGGGATTCCTTCCAGTACAAGATCATACACTTCAAATATCACCAGGATACCTCCATGCCTCAGGACTGCAACATTGTGGCCCGCCATCCAGAAATCTTTAAGGAAGCGTTACCTGGGCTCCCCCCTGAGAAGCATATTCAGCACACCATCCAACTTAAGGGGCTGTACCCAAGGCGCGCCCCATCTACAGGCTGACCCCAAATGAAGACAGCACTGTCATTTTCTGAGGCGCGGCACAGACACATAACGGGGAATCCTAACCTTAGGATTGGATTTGTACTAAGTCTCAGTTAGATGACAGGGAAGGCTATGTGTTTACCTTGCGGCCCTGGATGAATAATCTCTACTAGGTGTGGCTAGAGAGAGGCGCAGAAGTACAGAAGACACAAAGACAAAAATGTAAATAGAACTTAATTTTATTGGTGAATATGAAAAGGAATATATAGTGGTTAGGAATACCACAAAACACTACCAGGACGGTAGGATCACTCACCACAAGCATGAGTGGGGCAAGTGAGTTGCGCAGAGTCAGGAAACCAAACAATCATATTTCCTGAAGCAGAAGCCAGTTCATTTCAAGAGTCAAAAGCAAAAGCAAGAGATTTGTCTTTGAAATGGCCCACCAAAGGCGAAATCAAAACATGGTGAATGCTGTTATTCACGACATTGCCCCCCTCTAGATTGGCCTTAGGGGGTGATACTTGCGGAGGAACTTGACGTGTACGCAAGCAAAAGGACAACCACTGGAGAGGAGCTTTATAGTGTACTCAGATCCTCGTTTGAAAGTCACCTCTAAAGGACCAATCCACAGGGAGTCCAGCTTATATGCGCGCCCACCCACACAGTGTTGGTAATACAGGACATGGTCACCAACAGCAAACTCAGGCAAGGGGGAGCGCCCAGCGTTGTCAGGAGAGAGCTTGAGCATCTTAGTCTTATATGCAGAAGTGTAGGCAGTGGCTTGTATATCAATGATGTGGTTGACTAAGTCTTTGATGTGGTTGTCAGGGTTCATAGCCTTATCAGAGAAGAGTAGGGGAACCCCCAAGAGCAACAGAGTGGTGGCTTCACACCCATACAACATGGCAAAGGGGGAGTACCCTGTGATTTGGTGCCTGCTCAGACAATAGGCAAAGAGTGCAGCAGGTAAGTATAGCTCCCAATTGGCAGCGTCAGAGTAGGTGAGTTTCCTCATGATAGAAACCAGTGTCAAGTTGGCACGCTCAACTGCCCCATTAGTGGAAGGATTATAGAGGGCAGAGAAAGACTGGTTAGTTCCTAGAGCTTCAACAACAGAGGTTACAAGTTTGGCATTGAAGTTGGTTCTGTTGTCTGTTAACAGCACTTGAGGACAGCCATGGCGGTAGAAAACATCCTGCAGCAGGAAGGCAGCAGTAGTCTTAGCAGTGATGTCTTTAGTAGGAGGAGCTTCTACCCACTTGCTGAAGTGGTTGACGGCAATCAGGATAAAGCGGCATCTGGAACGCAAGCGGGGGAGAGGGCCTACAGCATCAATGCTGACAGTGTGAAAGGCATGTTGAGGGGGGATCAATTTGAACTCGTGAGAAGCAGCTCGGGGTCTCTGAAGTTGGCAGTCATGGCAACTAGCTATGACATCTGGGATCAACAGGCAAAGATTCTCACAGAATTAATTCTTCTGAAGCCAGTCAAAGGTCTTGGCAATGCCTCCATGGCCAGTTTCTTTATGAGCTTGTGACACCAAGGAGAGGCAAAGACTGGGGTGCATGTATGGTAGGTATTGACCCCACACCTTCTTGAAGAGTTGGTTGTCGCGTATGAGGGTGTCTTCAGACAACTTGGACAGGGCAAGTCAAACCTCTTCAGTCTCACTTTCCCAGGAAGAAGGGTAACCAATTAGCTTGTACAGGCGGTCTGCCTCAGCAGGATGTAGGGCAAGGATGGGCATTTGGGACAACCCATTGGCGTTCCAATGTTGAATCCTGGGGCAATGGAGCACAGTGAAGTCATAACCTTGTAGGCAGAGGGCCCATCTAGCTAAGCGTCCTTCAGGCTCCTTAAGTTGTTGTAACCATTTGAGCAAAGCGTGGTCAGTGAAAACAGTGAAATGGGTACCATATACATAGTGGCGGAATTGTTTGACCGCATGCAGCACAGTAAGGCAATCTTCTCTGTAACACTATAATTCTTTTCATGCTTATTCAGCACATGGGAAGTATAGGCTACAGGGTTGTCCACACCTTCATTGTCAAGCTGAGCCAAGATAGCCCCAATAGCAAGGTCACTAGCATCAGTGTACAAGATGAATTCCTTATTTTAATTGGGGTACACTAAAATGGGTGCTTCTTTGAGTTTCTGCTTTAGAGTCTCAAAGGCTTGCTGTTGGCTGGTGGTCCATTCAAAAGGAACATTACGCAAAAGTTGGACCAGGGGTTTGCTAGTATCAGCAAAATCAGGAATGAATTGTCTATAGTAACCCATCATGCCCAGAAAGACTTGTACTTCTTGGAGGTTGGTGGGCGGAAGCATTTTTTTGATGGCTTCAACCTTCTTGGTCAAATGACAAATTCCATTTTTGGGTTTTTTTGATGGCCCAGGAATTCAAGGTGTTCTTTGAAGAAAGAACACTTAGAGGGCTTTAACTTGAGGCCAGCTTCTTGGATCTTTATGAACACCTCTTTAAGGTGGGCTAGGTGATCAGTGAAAGTTGCGCTGAAGACTGTTATATCATCTAAGTAGACTAAGACACACGACAACTTCAAGTCACGCAGGATGGAGTCCATGGCCCTCTGGAAAGTTGCTGGGGCATTACAGAGCCCTTGCAGCATGCAGGTAGGCTCAAAAAATCCTTCTGATGTGATGAGTGCAGCCTTCTGACGGTCTTCAGGAGAGAGGTCAACTTGCCAGTAACCAGACGCCAAGTCCATGGCAGAGAAAAACTTAGAACCTCTAAGGCGTCAAAGAGCATCATCAATACGCGGTAAGGGATAGGAATCTTTCTTGGTTAGAGAGATCAACCTTCAATAGTCCATCACAATCCGGTGGCCTCCATCCTTTTTCTTTAAGATGAGCAGAGGAGAAGCCCAGAGACTTTGAGAGGGAGCTAGCAGTCCAGCATCCAGCAGTTGTTTGAGCTCCTTAGAAACCTGTGCATCTTCCACTCGGCTGCAGCGGTATGGCTTGGCATAAAAGGGGGAGCATCTCCTGTGTCAATCTGATGAATCACACCTTTGGCCAGCCCATAATCAGTACTATCTTTAGAAAATATGTCTGAGAATTGGTCTAGTAAATCAAGCACCTCTTTCTGTTGAACTGGGGACAACTGAGGGAAGTCTTGGGCAGTGAACAGAGATAGGTTTTGAGGCTCGTCTTTGGGTAGGTTAAAGTCTTGAAACGTTCCAAAAGGGTGAAGAGACAAGACGTTGGGAGCATTTAACAACTTTCCATAACCAACGACCTGTCCTCTGGATACAATCATAGGAAGCGCAGTAAGGTTGGCAACTAGTAATTGAACGGGATCCTTGTGGGAAACATCCAGAATTCCAGGACAAAGGTAAGGCTTGTTACGCCCCAGCAAAGGAGGGGAGTACAGCTCTAAGAAAGTCTGTTCAGGTAGCTCATATGATATCTGGGAGTCTATGATGGCCTGAGAGCCTGGGGGGATGGTAATAGCAGACATGGCCATGAGAGGGATTCCCTCAGTTGCAGGACAGGCCATGGGAGGACACTTCATGTTGGTGGAATGGGTTTGGTATTTTAGGGTGAAAACTCTAGTGGGGTACTCCAGAGTACATGTCTTCAAACATTTACCGGGAACTTTGATTGGCTCTTCAAAGATCAGAAGGACTTTGTACCCTAGGATAGAAAGATAACCATCCTTTAGGTTGATGATCCCATTATATTCCCAAAGGAACTGGGTACCAACCAAAAGGTCATAGCTCTCATTTTCTAGAACAACAGCTGGTGCAGCCAACAGGAGTTTACCAAACCGCATTGATAAGGCAGAGTAAGCACCAATGGCGCAAGTCATGGAGAGACCAGTGGTGCCATAGGATTGATGGTAGTTGAGATCAGGGGCCAGCTTAAGTTTCTTCATCAGTTTAGAAGAAACAACATTGACAGGAGAACCAGTATCCAGGACGGCTTTGATCTTTACTTTTTGGATAGATATCTCTACTTGGGTGGTGGTGCGTCCAAAGGGTGGCAGAACAGCCAAGATATCCTGTGCCTCAGCTAGTTCCTTGTCACATTTCTCAATCATGCATTGTAGTCCCAGAAACTCCTTATATACAGTTTGGAGAGAGAGTGAGACAGATACATTCTTGAAAACAGCAACTGCAACTTCAGTGGCTTCCTCTGATGATTCCACTAATACAGGGGACCATTTTGCCTGAGTAAGATAGGGGCAGGATACAACCGTTTTGGCTTCAGACAAGGGCTTGGAGGTAGTTGTAGTCTTCCCGGATTGTAGCTTGTAGGGAACTGCAATAGTCTCAGGGACGGCAAGAACAGAATACCTGTATGCATCAGGGTCTTCAACATCAGATTCATCCACATCAGAATCATCAGAAATGACATGTAACAGGAGGAGGATAGGAGGAGCTTCATCACCAGCAGGCTCAGAGTCAGTAGCAGGCAGAGGTGTAGGAGGAGACTGGGAATAATTGTCAACCAAGAGCGTCTCCGCCTCTAGGTTGAATGTTCTTTTCCCAACTGATCCTTGGGATCAGCTCCTTTGACCCGCGGATTGATGCAGACGCAAGAGTGGTGGCCTATCTGACCGCAGTTGTGGCAACCCTGACGTCAAGGAGGATTTTGTGAGTTCATAGTGAGGATACAAGGGCCGCGAGAAGAGGAACCAGAGTTGGAAGCGGCACAATTCTCCCAAACAACTGCCCCAGAATGGTTAAGATGCATATCTTGGATCAGTGTCTTTATACTTTTCATGGAGGACAGCATAGCCTTGTGGGCCTTGAAATGAAGGCACAGGAGTTGATTCACCTTGAGGGCTTGGGCGCAGGCCATATACGCTTCATGTGCCGTCAATTGTCTGCTTGTTATTAACTTATGTTCCTCCATGTAAAATCTGTCTGCAAATTCAGCTAACGTCTCTTTGGGCTTGAATTATATGTGCATGAAGGCATCCTTTTTCACCTCCAGGCTAAGATTGCCACCAAACTTGTCAATCAGGAGCTGTTTCATGTCTTCTCAGGTCTCAATGGTGGGCAGCTCTGGTACAACTACTTCTTGACAGGTCGGGTGTAGACAGGTTAGAATGTGTTCCTTCTTAACCTCATCTGAAGCTTGTCTCATGGCAGTCTCATAAATAGTTAAGAAAGCTGCAATAGTTGAGATTTTGGGATCAAAGACTTGCTTAAAAGTAGGCTTGAAGTGTGCCTCAGAATCTGGACCACTATTGATGCTATTGAGTACATTTATGCGCGGGGAGAACTCAGCTTCAGATTCAGAGGGGGGTTGTCTAGCCCATAGCTGTTGAACACTTTCTTCAAGGGTTGTCAGAGTCTCGGTAGTTCTGGCACCCATAGTGTTGGCCAGAGTGGTCTGTTGCTTGGTAACATCTAGGCGTTGTCCTTGGGTAGTGACAACAGTGGAGAGCTCATCCAGCCGCAAAGTAAGGGATGGCCCCACTGATAGGCAGGGGGCAAATCTGTTGTTTACCAAATCAATCAGCTCACTTATCTCCTGTACGTCTCTGTCCAACTCAGTCTGGTCTTGTTTCAAATGGTCCACCTCATTAGCTAGGGCAATCAACTCTCTGGCACAGTGGATTCAAGGAGCCCCTGCCAAACCAGGACAACAGCCATCCTCTTTTTTAACCCCAAGTGGGCTAGCAGCAGCTATCACTACCTCAGTAAAGCAGCAACTTCTTGCTGTAGTTCAGCAACCTGAGCAGTCAGCGCAAGAACCTGGGGGTCAGGTTGAGGCATTTCAGTAGGACGTCCTTGGCTACAAGATGAAGCGCATAATTCTCAGATGGCCTCCCGGATCATCAGCAGGAGGAGAAGGCGGAACATCAGGTTTGGGAGTAGACAGCTCATTCACCTGACTCTGAAGGTTGGCTATAGCAGCAGCAGTGGTAGCTCTCTCTTGATCAAATTCTGCACTGAGTTTATTTAGACCTTGGGCAGCAAGGTCAGCTACTTGTTGCAATTGCTCAAAGGAATAGACACTAAATGCATTGAGCTGTTGCACTAGGTGTTCAATGTTGGAGAGATAAGCGTTTAGGGTAGAGTCTACTTGAGTTTTCCAGGGTTGTTCTAACTGGTGAAACTCATGTAGCCGCTCCCTAACGTACTCAGGGATAGACTGGCACATTTGCTTGATGGAATTGACTAAACATGTTTGAGAGGTGACCAAATCACGCTGATTATCAGATACCAGGGAGAACAGGGAATGGATCCACTGTTGGTAGGCAGCAAACTGGTCCCAATGATGGGTAACAGCTGCTTGTAGAGACAAGATTTCTTGAACGTGGAGTCCCAACACCATCTGGTGGTGGGCCAAGGCAGGCTGTACAAAGGATGACAGCAGGTGATCAGCGGAGCCAGCTGCTGAGAGGAGATGTGGAAACTGAGGGGCCACAATTAACTCATAATATTTGGCACAGCTAAACTGTAGCTGAAGGCAAGGGATGGCCCCGTCCCGACTATCCCAAGGGCTACTGCCATGACTTGTTCCAAGTCAGGGGTACCCATAGGGTAAGCAACTTGGCGGGGACCATTCCCAAGGTTCAGTACAGTAGGGACAATAGGCGGGTTGGCAATGTCTTCCTCAATAGGAGGGCTAGTAATTTCAGGCAAGGTTGACTCCTGAATAGGCAGAGGCAAGGGAACTGAAAACGTAGATGTGAAAGGGATAACTAAGGGGCTTACAGCCCCTGTAGTGAGCACCATTTTTGTTGTGTTCTGAGGCGTGGCACAGACACACAACGGGGAATCCTAACCTTAGGATTGGATTTGTACTAAGTCTTGGTTAGATGACAGGGAAGGCAATTGTGTTTACCTTGCGGCCCTGGATGAATAATCTCTACTAGGCGTGGCTAGAGAGAGGCGTGGAAGTACAGAAGACACAAAGACAAAAATGTGAATAGAACTTAATTTTATTGGTAAATATGGAAATGGAATATATAGTGGTTGAGAATACCATAAAACATTACCAGGACAGTAGGATCACTTGCCACAAGCATGAGTGAGGCAAGTGAGTTGCGCAGAGTCAGGAAACCAAAAAATCATATTTCCTGAAGCAGAAGCCAGTTCATTTTGAGAGTTGAAAGCAAAAGCAAGAGATTTGTCTTCAAAATGGCCCACCAAAGGCGAAATCAAAACATGGTGAATGCCGTTATTCACTACAAGCGCCTTATGCGGCTACCTCAAGGAGGCATTGGAAAAAGGACTTATCCTCCCCTCACAGTCTCCCTTTGGGGCTGCCGTGTTCTTTGTGGCTAATAAGGACGGTGCTTTACGTCTGGTCTCAGACTACTGCGCCCTGAACAAAGTTACCATTAAGAATTGCTACCCACTGCCACTGATTGACGACTTCTTAGACGCCTTGGGAGGAGCCACTGTCTTCTCCAAGATTGATCTAACTGCAGGCTACAATCAGATTTGTATTAAAGAGGAAGACATTCCCAAAACAGCCTTCTGCAATAAATACAGCTCCTACAAATGTATGGTGCTCAACTTTGGCATGACCAATGCCCTGTCTACCTTTGTAACCTTCATAAATGAAGTATTTGCGCCCCACATAGGCAAGCACACCCTAGTGTATCTAGACAGCATTATTGTCTACAGCCCCTTGGTGGAACAATGCCACAAAGACCTAGAGGCATTCTTTGCTACCTTTGCACAGCACAGACTGTTGGCCAAGCCCTCCAAGTGCCAGTTCTTCCATGAGCAACTACCCTTCTTGGGACACATAGTCTCAAAGGACGGCATCAAACCTGACAGTCAAAAGATACAGGACATCTGCAAGATGCCACCACCCAAGGATAAGTTGTAACTCCACATCTTCTTGGGGATGGTGGCCTATATACACCGCTTCATACCTGACTGTGGCGTTTTGACTGCCCCCTTATCCGCCATAACCAGTGCAAAAACCCAAGCTTGTGTGGACCCCCCAATGTGACCTCTGTTTTAGACGCCTCAAAAGAGAAACTCACAACGTCTCCCATTCTACAATACCCCAAACGTGACGGGGAATATCAAATGGAAACCGACGCCTCAGATACATCCATTGGGGGAGTACTATGAATCAAAAATAGTGACAGTAACTTCCTGCCCTGTAGCCTATGAATTGCAAAAATTGACAGATGGTGAGTGTTGATACTCTATCCATGACAAGGAACTGTTGGCCATTGTACACTACCTAGTCAAATGGCGCTGTTAACTAGAACAACAGGAAGAATTTACAGCATTAACCAATCACAAGTCACTCATCTACTTCAAGTCTCAAGCAAATCTGTTGCGCCGCCAAGCGCGGTGGATGGAACTATTGGAGAGATTTAACATGTTCATCCAGTACAAACCTGGGGCCGAGCTTGCCATGGCAGACGCCCTGTCCCGCCTGTATGTCAGTGCTTCAAGAGGAGAGAATGGGCTCAACCCAGACTGGCCTCTCTTAGTGCTACAAACAAAGGACAAAGGTTTCCCCTGGCACCACCAACATAACAAAGGAAACAATCATCAAGAATGAACACCTCTTTGCTGATGTATATGGGACTCTACACAGAAAGATGACTGATGGCACAGCTATTCCCTACATTCCCACTCATCAACAAGTTGACACCATCCTACGCTATCAAAGAGACCTTGGACATACCAAGAGCCAAAACCTATATGAGTTCCTTAAACATAAGGCCTGGTGGCCAACCTTATACCGCAATGTTCAAGAAGTTTTAGACCAATGTGAGGTATGCAAAAAGTTTGCCAAAAGCAAAACCCCGCCAAAGTTGGTACTTCCCATATGCACACAACTACTTTTCAAAGTATGGGCTCTTGACATTGTTGGTCCCATGCCAGGGAAACACAATGACAAGAAATACATCATCACCACCATTGACTTTGCAACAAGGTGGCCAGTAGCCCAAGCAGTGAAGGCACACACCAGCAATAATGTTTGATAATTTATTGGCAAGGAGATAATCAGTAAGTTTGGAAAGCCAGAACTCCTGATAACTGATGGGGGCAAAGAATTGACCTCTGAAGACACCAATGTATACCTCACCAATAATGGGGTCCAGAACACAGTGACAACACCTTACCACACGCAGGCTAATGGACGCGTGGAGAGGCTTAACAGTAGCCTTGTGCAAGCCTTAGCCAAACTCACCTCTGGGAGACCTGAAGACTGGTATAAGCAGCTACTGACTGCACTACTTGTGTGTCAAACCCAAATGAACAGATCCACCAGAAAAGCCTGTTTGAACTGGTATACGGCACACAGCCAAATATCATTCAAGCATTGACAGGACCTAAACTGGAAATTCCAAGTGAAGTCCCTCCACGCTCAGACCCTCAAGTAATAGAGGCTAACAGCGAGCAAACAGCAAAGGATAATGAACGTCTGCAAAAGACATTTGTCCCCATCCGCAATAGACATGAAGTTGGGGACAAAGTATGGGTCATGAATGTTGACAATAGCAAGCTACAACCTGAAAAAGTGGGGCCAGCAATCATTCTGAAGGTAAACAACAATAACACTTACCTTGTGCAAGGGCTTGGAAGACGTAAACAAGACAAGACCCTACACCATGATTGCCTATAACCCTTCAAAGCAAGACAGAAACAACAAGAAACCGCCCTGCCCGCCACAGAAAAACAACTAGTTCAACACAGCGCCTGCGCTCCTGACAATCTCTCTGACAACCTTCCCCCAGAGGAGGCCGACCTTCAGTTGGGGGGGGGTGTCAAAACCGCAGGCTCAACCCGCCAGCAAGGTTCCAACCAAGTGGGTTTGTGCCCTGTAATCCAATTATCCAGTCACTTGAATCCAGACTAGGAAGTCAACTCAAATTACCAAATCCAACAACATGAACAGATGATGATTCTTCCTGGTGGATACCTTGTTTTGGCGCTTGACTCATTACCAGGATCAAGCCACCCCCTTCTTCCATCCAGACGTGTGATCACTAATCATGTTCCTGTTATCCTTGATTCACATGAACTATATAATCACTATATCACAATAAAGATTATTATATATCTTCTAAATATTTTTCCTCATGTAACTCTGCTAAAACAGCACAGTTACAACAGAAGGGACTCCTGCTCAAGGAAACCAAATCTATGTGTGGGATTCTTGGAATCTGTTAGTAGGTTGGGAAAAAATCTTACAACAAGTGAAGGCAATTGCAAATCTTGAAATTGAGGCTTTAAGAGAAAGAGAGGAAAAGAGTGTTGAGATCATGGCTTGTTGGCGGGATGATAACAAAGTGTTGTCCCATAAAATTGCCTCCCTAGAGGCAAAGCTCCTCAAATCTTTGTCACAGGAAGGTAATGGCAATAAGTGTCAAGGGCAGGATAATGATAGGTTGGACTGGTTGGACCTGGATCAGTCACAGCTTGGCAATCAGTTGGACCAGTGAGCCATTTAATTGTTCTATGCGCCCATTGGCTTGTAGATGGAGGGGGTCGTGACTATCTGTTGGAGTGTATTCTTGGTGCAGTAAGCCTTCATGACATGCCCAACAAGTTGAGGGCCACCATCTGTGATTAGGTGTTTGGGCCGCCCAAAGCAGGCCACAATTTTCTCGCCAATGAAGCGGGTGATGGTGGTGGCAGTGTGGTTAGTTGTTGCCCAGGCCACTGGCCAACAAATGAAGTAGTCAATGGCAGTTATGATGTATTTCTTCCCCAGTTTTTCTTCAGAGAGGGGTCCAACAACGTCAAGGGTCTACTGTTCAAAGAGTTCCATGGCTTTGATGGGCAGGACAGACTTTGGAAGTGCAGGTTTGGACGTATTCTTTTTGCACAGCACACATGTTTCAAGGAGATCCTAGATGTCTTGATGCATATGCGGCCACCAAACCCTTTGTTTCATTATCTCAAAGAGGTTACCTCCTCTAATTTGACCCAGGGTGCAGTGATAGTTCAATGTTGTGTTGCCTTGTTGTGTGATGGGAATGTAAGGCGTCTTCTCACCTGTCTCCACCCAGCAGCAGACGTTGCCAGCATTAGTGGTGAACCGACTTTTGTTATCCTTCAGCTTGGAGATGGTTATTGAGTTAAGGCCTTTGTAACAAGCTGCTTCAGGACAGAGGTACAGCATGGGCCAATCTGGATCTTAGCCATTGTCCCCGGTGATGGATGCTACATAGAGTTGTGAGAGGGTATAAGCTGTGACAAGTTCCTTCCCAGGCTTGTACTCATTGTGCAACTGGTAGGGGGATAGGCGCTTGACCTAGCCTGCTTGGTGGTGTGTCAATTGTGACTTTGTGTTGGAGTACTGGATTGACTTGTTATCTGTCAGAATGCAGGGTGGAAAGGTAGCCCCTTCCAGGTAACAGCACCATTTCTCAACATAGTGTACAATTGCTGCTAACTTTTTATCATGAATGAGATAACATATTTCTGAGTCAGTAAGCTTCCTGGTCTTGTATGCCACAGTAAGAAAGGCGCCTTTGTCAGTTTCCACCTGTAGCACGCCCCCTATGTCTTTTTCAGAGTTGTTAGTCTCAAGTTTGAACTGGTGGTTCTGATTGGGGAACTGCAATACAGTTGCAGTTATAAGTTTTTGCTTTAGAGTCTTGAAGGCTTGGTCTCTGACAGGGGTCCAATGGAACACTTTTTAGTGTTTAGTAGTTTGGTGAGAGGTGCAATTAGTTCCCCACAATTGGGAATGAACTTGCACACATAGGCAACCATGCCTAAGAAGGTACGCACCTGGCCCACATTGGTGGGAGGCGTCATGCTGGTGATTGCCTTGAGTTTGGCAGGGTTGGGATTAATCCCTTGGGCAGAGATGGTGTACCCAAGGAACAGCAGCTCTGACTTGAGAAACTTGAATTTGGAGGGTTTAGCTTTTAGCTGATTTTTTCATAAGGTGTTGAGGACAGTATGGAGGTGTTGGAGGTGCATGGTTTGATCTTGACTGAAGACAATAATGTTGTCAAGGTACACAACCACACATTTCCTAATCAATTCCTTGAATGCTTTGTGTAAGGTCTTGTCCATAATGGCGCAAGGTTATAAACTAGGGCGTGCAAGGCATTAGGATTCAAATTTAAAAGATATAGAAACATAGGAACTGTCTGTAAGATAATCTTACAGAACCCTGCTAAAAACCTATATTGTGTTACAAAAGGAGTGATTGAGTGTAAAAACCCTAAGCAAATAAGATAAAACAAAGTATTTAATAGTGAACTATTTGTAACTAAGGGAATGTCAATATTAGGATATTCTCCATCCGCAAATTGGTACATATAACTATTGAATGCTTCTTTAAGGGAAAACAATGGATACAATAAGCCTAAGACTTGTTGTCTTACTAGTTCCATCTGTTTTAAAAGAAAGGAAGACTAAACTTTGAAATGAAACTAATAAAAATTTATAAATTATTAAAAATTAAGATCTCAAGTTAAATTTGGAAAAGATTGAAGGGAAGAAATCACTTAGAATTTTGGCTTAAAGCCTACTCTTCAAAAGCTCTTTATTTATAGAAGAGAAAGCCTTTTCTGTTTGAGTATGATAAACAGGAGGAAGTAGCCAAGAGTAGGAGCAACTGGAGAAGTTTGGAGAACCAGGAACAGAAAAGGAGAAAACAAAAGACCAGTTCAAGTTTGATAGGCAGAATGAGGCTGGGGAGAGCGGCAACAACTTGAAAAAGGAGTTTCAAAAAGGTAAGCAAAAATTAGAATAAATCTAATTTAAAGTAAAGAAATATAAGCTATTTGAATAGCTGGGAAGACAGCAGGTGACAAAAACAATGATTTGAACGCAAATTGCAAAGAAACAAAGGTAAGTACTTTAAAATACTAAATTATTAACAATTTAACCTAAATTTTGGATATTAATAAATAACCCAAAACATAAGTAAAAACTGAGAAATAAATTAATTATCTCAAGAAGCCTGCCCTTTGGGGCATGGCATGACACTTTGTTAATCAACATGGCAAAGGTGGAAGGAGTGTTGGTCATTCCAAAGTTCATGAATTGACACTCAGACAACCTGTAGCGTGTGCAGAAGTTAGTTTTTGCTTCATCCCCTGGTGCAATGCGGATCTGGTTGTACCCTGCGGTGAGATCAATCTTGCTAAAGACCTTTTCACCTGCACTTGTGTCAAACAGGTTGTCAATCAACAGCAGGGGATACTTATTCTTTACAAGCACCTCATTTAAGGCGCGGTAATCTGTGACCAGGCAAAGAGACCTGTTCTTCTTGGCTACAAAGAAGACAGCTGCCCTGTATGGAGAGAGCAAGTGGCAAATGAAGCCCTTGTCAAGCGCGTCCACAAGGTGCTGGTGGAGGGTCTCATCTTCTTTTGGTGTATGACAATATAATGGTTGTGCCTTAGGTAGCAACCCTTGGAGTTGTAAAGCATGCTAGATCTCTTGAGGGGGGAGGTGGTTGGTCCAGTGTTTTGCTGAAGACGTCCTTGTATCTCTCAAGGAGTGCAGCAAGCGCTGGTGGGGGTGAAGTGGTCAAGGGAAGGGCAGCAGGTGGTTCAGCATGGATAACTTCAACTGAGCATTGGTTAAAGTCTAGTTTTCCCCCCTTGAAATTGTACGAGCCTGTCTCCATTATTCTGAAAAACACAGTATCATGGATTAACTTGCTCATTTCCACAGGTTAAATCTGGAATCCCACCCCATTTCTGTTGAGGGTGATGACAGAGGTATTCCAGTTGATGTAGGGACAGTTGTGCTGAAGCCAGTTGAGGCCAGCAATTACGTCATGGCTGAGCCCTGCTATGATTGGCCCAGAGAGCTTAACCGATGTTCCCCATTCTCACAGAGAAGGGTACCGTCTCATGGATGATTTCAACTCTGCGGGAGTCAGCTACTTGTACTGCCTTGAACCTGCTAGGCACCTGGTCCAATTGTTGAGAGTCAGCAAACGCCTGGTCCACCATAGTGTGGTTAGCCCCGGTATCTACCAGTAATTTGTGGATGTTCCCACAGAAACAGAAGGGATAGGATAAGTATGTTACTTTATTTGAGGAGTGACTTGCTTGCAGCACGGGGTCGTTGCTGTGGACTTGGAAGATATCTAGGGTTTTGATGTCATGAATGTTGTAGTCACAGGGGTTCTTTGCAAGCAAGGATTGAGAGGAGGGGTCAGGTGGGGTTGCAGGGCCTCTCGTTGCTACAACCCCCAGACTTTTCCCGGATCCTCAATCTGCACAAGCTGGAGCTCTCCCTCACGGGGGCGTTTAGTCCCATTATCCTGCTGACAGGGCTGGCAGCAGCCTACTTGATTGTGGCCATTGCCAAGTGTTGTATGTGGTTGGGATGGAGCATCACTGGTACAGCAGAAGCCCATTGAGGCCTGGTTGTTAGCCTCCACAATGGCCTTGTAGCAGTCATCAATGGAGGTGCAGCAACCTACGGGGACCCATTTGCAGATATGGGGTTTTAACCCATTGATGATGAGAGTGAGTAGCATTGCATTTCCGTCAGTCACAGCTTTGGGGGAGGCAGCAAGAGCTTATTGCCAGGCAGCAAGGTACTCAGGAACGGACCCAGTTTGTTTGATTGCTAGAAGAGGAGTTCCCACGACAATGGGGGAGAAGGTCTTGCTGTAGCGGGACTTGGCAGCGTCTTGGAATGCCGCCCAGGTAATGTCAAGTTCCTGGCTGGCCCAGTTGGTGAACCACACAGCGGCAGGCCCCATGAGGCAACCAGACGCAGTGGCAACCCAGATGGGCTCAGGAACCTGACAGATACAGAGGCAGGTTTCAGTAGATTGGAGTCAATTGACAATGTCGGCCCCCTCAACGCCCCCTGCAAAGGATTCTAGCTGAAGGTTGAGCATGTGTTGGGACAGGTCTGACTAGGGCGGGGTGACGCTGGTGTTGCGCTGCCCGAGGCGGAGCTGATTGTACACACTTGTGAGAACTAACTGGCCTTGATAGATGACATACCCATTGGGGATGTCTCCCTTGGGGATTGGCAGGAAAGTTTCTTATTGGGGAGTAGCCATACAGCCTGTACTCTGTCCTTTCTTGGGGGATTTTGTTTTAGGTAGGTCGTCAACCTACCACTGCTACCACTGTTGCAACTGAACCAATGAGGATTCAGTATTTGGAATTGGGGAAGACAACAGTCCAATAGAAAGGACAGAATAATAAGAATAAGGTATTGTTTATTGTAGAATATTGTGATTAATATACCATATGGGAAAAGCCACAAGGCCACAAGGGGGTGGCATGGTGGGAAGTTCCATGTAAGGTTTGAAGCCAAAGAATAACTTGTGCGGGGATCAGCAAGTCGAATTAGAAGTGCTCTTAATTAGGATGAAGTGCCTGCCATTTGATATTGCCATCAGATTGATTCATGTTGTTAGATACGTCAAGGAGCGACTCATTGAGTGCACCCTGTGTATCGTAAGATACGTTAGCAGGCGAGTCTGGAAGCTCGGTTGCAACAGTAGTCCACACAGCAATCGAACAGGTGACTGGCATCACAGGAAAAGAAATGATGCATATTCAACTCCAATCCGAAGCTTAAACTCGACCTCCCCAGCCTTGAAACCGTTCTTTCGCTCAACCTCACAGGAAACTTTAGTCATTTCTTTAATATTCCTATTCTCACGGAGATCGAACTTGATATGACTTTATTACAAGTACACAACGTCAGTATTCCCTCGCTTGAGAAAGTCAATAGGGCCGTTATCATCGATAATTACATGGAAAAGGAATTCACACTTCTAATTCAATCCATTAGCTATTCTTTGGTTGTCACTAACTCACCTTCCCTCACCACATTTTCGCTTCCCAAGCTGTATACTGTCCGCTCCTTGGAAGTGAAAGGGAATCCCGAACTCACCTCCCTCAACCTCAATTCACTCACTGAAGTTGTCACTGGGATCAACTTTGAGGCAGATAAGCTGATGGATATTAGGATCAACCGCACCCCACGTGAGCTTTACGAAGCCCACGCTCGACTACCATTTGATTGCATTTTGACTATGCAAAACGATAGCGATTTGTACACTGAGAGCTGCTCCAAAGCCATTGAAAAGTTTCAAAGCTACAATTGAACGACATCCAATCAATTTAGAATCTCCTTTCTTCAACTGCGAATCTCTTTGAAATAAAGAGTTCTTTGGATTTTTAATATTTACTATGCAAAATCATTCGGCTTCTATTGCTGCAAAGTCATAAACATCGGTGCCAATCAGCCGGATGTTGACAAGCTTAATTTACTTACCCTTTATAATTAAACCTTTCCCCGATCAAATGAATAAAATAGCAAATATATATCAATATGATAGTTTATCACTTGTTTTTGTATTTTTAAAAGCAAATGTTTTAGTGCATGTTATGATTTCAGGGTAGTTCCCATACCGTACCTTTCACAGCTATCAAGATAGACAACCCAAAACAGCTCAGAGGGAAAAAAGTTGCACGCCAAACAAATGTAAACGGTAAAAATATGACTAACATAGATTAACAGAAATAAAAGTTTGATGGCCGAATCAAACACAGTTTTTATTAAAAAACACACAGCACATAAAAGTCATGCAGTAAGATCGGGATATCAATACAAAAGCAGATCAACTCACACTTCTCCAAATTTACATCATGGATACTATTTTTGAGCAGGGTGCAAAGAAGTCATGTACTAAAATTAAAATCCGGCATGAAATAAGGGCAATATCAAATCCGTGCTAAGCAATTTAAATGAATAAATTTAATCAGAAATAAAAATTATTCATTAATATTCAGGGTATTTTTTGTACAAATATTAAGCACAGGTGAATAAATATATCGAATATGTGAAATTAATATTAGTATAGCCAATGTGGGCAAATTTAGATATGTATTTAACATAAGCTATAAAATTTATGATATATGCATAAAAATAATATCCAAATCAGTAGAATTTAAAAAATACAACATAAAATGTAAAAAGTATCATTGAATATCGAATTTGTTTATAAAACATGCACAACTTCAATCCCAGCAATTACGTCTAGCATCAAGCCCAAGTTTGCAGGTTTTCCAGAGGCACCGCTAATAGATTTTTTGTGTATGGAAAAAGAAGCCAATACTAGAACAACTAGCAACAGAGAGGATACATAGCAATAACCCTGTGCCAATATATTTTTAAAGTAAGATCTGGGAGCATCGATACAGAGTCCCCAAAGCTTACAAGAAAGGCATGTATAGTGATCATGCCCAGAACTGCTTTCAATAAAACAGTTGAGAATATCTCTCTGTTATATCCACCTAAGTATTAAAATTTTACACCAGGTAACATTATGAATCAAAAGCTCATGTTATTCTGATAAAATCTATTATCTTTAATAAAGTAAATGTGGATAATAGGAGGGAGAAGAGCCCAAGTTCTACCATAATTTAAAGGGCCAAACGGGGTAAAAAATGTTACTAAACTCTAAACCCACATCCCCTGCCTATTTTCCTGTGATGCTCAGGGGCTCTAGGGTAAGAGGCAACAGGGCAAGACAGCAAACAAAATATCAGGTCTACTATCTACTTACTCAAAAGAGCTCTCTTTCAAGCTCTTTAAGTATTCTGAGATTTCTAAGTCAATTTTTATTTATTCAATTTCTTTATCATGGTCAGCAGGTGACTTTTTATAATAAGCTAGGAAAAAAGGAAATGGTGAGTCAGACTCACAGGCAAGATCTATATCAGGCTCAGCTAGAGCTTTTTCTAGGGCAGGATAAGACACACAATAATAATCAGCAGAAATGGGTATATATTGATGGGAGAGGGAATAACTAGGCACAATAATTGGTTCAGGTGGTGATGCCTGAGAGTAGAGCCATCTTTGGGGATTAAAAGACTAGGAGGTCTAAGCTGTGGTCTATAATAAGGCCAAGAAAAGGGTCAATTTGAGCAAATTTTCAAGAGAATATGGCTCAAAACTCTTGCAAGAAGAACACCAATCAATTCATCTGCAACTAGCTGCAGAAGTATCAATGTGACACCTTCTGTTGGCATTGATGCGTTTGTAAGAGAATCACCTTCTGTTGGCCATTTTCTTCTAGCAATGAGTCACATTATGTTCCTATCTTTTCCTAGCAGATGTTAATAATTGATTCATCTGCAGCTAGCCACCTATACATTAAAAGGTCACCTTCAAGGGAAAAATTGCCAAATCAAACAGAAGATACCCATTTATTTTCTTAAAAAAGTATAAAAAATACAGTATGCGGCACAAAACTCAAAAAAATCAGATTAGTAACCTGCACTACACAAACTTCAACCAATGGATTAAACATAACTGGGGCTAAATTCCAAGCATCCTATTGTTGCAAAATATTTGATCAATCCCTCTTAGAAAATCATTTTCCTGAGGAATGGCTGAATCACTAATTAAAAGGTGGCACAAACATTACATCAAGATATTATGCTAAGGAAAACATTCCAGCTCAAAAGTAAGATATATCAGGGGGAAAGACCGGTTCTTACAGTCTTGTAGGTTTGAAGGCAGAGGTATTAGCCTTCCAGACATTTGATGTCTTAAAGAATAATACCAAGATCAAATTCAAGGATTCACAATAAAGTTGAAAGCAATTGAAATCAAAGATTTATGATGGTACTTGTGTCTTTATTTCAAATAAATGTAGAGCTTAAATACTCTTAAAATACACATGAATATGAGATATTTGGGGGTTTGGGTAGATGGGTTAAGATTGGATGGATACTGGAAAAGCTGAATTTAAGACCGGAATTTCTGGCAAAAGTTCAGTAACTTGACAGTTATACCACAACAGGGATCAATATATTCAAAAGTCTCATGACTTTCATGATCTACATGGAACTATGTAGCCTATCAGTTATCTATATTATACTCTTCTTCTTTATCTAATAAAGATTTCAACAACTTCTTTGAGTTCACCTTTATATCATATTATATAATTTCAAGAAGTACATACTTGACAGTGGTAGAAGAATTACTTTATATACACCTACTTTAGTTAAGAAAATTCCTCTAACCTCCCCCCCTAAAAAAATGACACTTTTTACTAGCTAAAGAGCTTAAAAGGAGTTAAAAGACATTTTGTGGGTCACATAGGCTTTAACAAGGCTCTTATACCTACTTAACAGTTCAACTTCCTTACTAAAAGAGTAACTTGAGCTAATCTAAATCACAATAAGTTCCCAAATATTACCTGTAGTGTTTAGTGTCTATGTTCTATATATATTGTCTCTTTTTTCTACCTTGTGCTTATTAAAAGCCAACCTTTGGATATAATATCCCAACCAAATCTATCCAATTTGGTCATCCCTAAAGCCTCTGATAAAGCAAAAGCTTGATCAGAGCCACATAGTCATGCTGTCAAATATGCAGTTAGATAGTTTTAGGCCAACCAAACTCAGGTAATCTGAGAACTGGGACCGCTTTAAAGGGGCCTTCATTGCCAAGACTTTACTCAAGAACACTGACATAATAATTCCCAGGCGCTCAAGAAACTAAATATGAAAGTTGTCATTGATGATCTTATTGTCACCAGCTGGGACACCAGAGATAGAGCTCTAAGCCAAATTAAATTGATGGTCCCTCTACCTGGGTAAAATTTTATTATTCTAGCTCATCCTATGTCATGAGACGCTTCAAACTAATCTATTGTAATAAACTCCAGGAAAATCTCCAATATATAAAATTTGCAGCTCATAGACATACATTATTTGCCAAATTAAAATTTTAAGAAAATCACACACCCAGATTGGGTCTTTTTCTAAAAGGTAGACACCTCATACTTCAAGCTTGAAACTAAGAGAAAGACCTGAAGCACTTAATAAAATATACAGAGCGCTAAAAAGCCCCTGAAGAAGGAGAGAAGTAGTGAGCTCTTATGTGGGCCCCTCTTGTGAAAATTGGGGAGCAGGTTAAGAGAAAATAGAACCAAGCTCTTGACCACAATAAAATTGCGGTTTCAGCAATAACCAAAAAGGTTATTACCAACAATTCCTGGGTAGGTCAAAAGGGGGGAAGGAGTCAACTGAACACTGCAAAGCAACAGATAAAACCAGAATACCAAAATTACTAACAAATTTTGAACTTTATTAGTTTAGAGAATGATGAAGCAAGGTCTTTTACAACTCTTGCATTCATTTAAGGGATGGAATAGGATTGGGAAGGTAGATTAAAAATCACAAACCAATTGACCAATGATATAAATGGCTACAAATAAATTTCTTGAGGCAGGAAGGTCTTGACAAATTTTGAATGGACATAGTCAAAAGGAAAACTGAACCAACTAACATCAGGAATATGCTTTGGATGCAATTACCACTGCTCCTGGCCACTCTTGCACATGATATTTAACCAGAGGTGTCTCTTGGGTGAATTAGGTGGAGGCATCTTCTGAATAATTACAAAATATTAAATTGATGGCTTTTCTTGGGCTTTTTTGATAACCTTTTAGATAAATATTCAAATATAATTTGGTAGAAATTCCTAAGCATTTGTCAGGAATTGAAGTGGAGGCCTAAGGGGAGGTGTAACTTTACAACTCTCTCCTGTACAAAAAGACTGGTACAGAGACCAAGATGTGGATTCAGACCCCAAAATCTAATTACTTTCTAATAATCCTAAATATTTTGAGACTAACAGTGAAAATAAACTACTTACCTACTTAAAATTTTCACTTTTAATTTTGTCATAGAATATATTTTTTGATACTAGATAAGATAGTTCTCTTGTTATTGAAAAAATGCCAATTTTTTATTTGCCTACCTTAAGGAGAAATCTAAAGCAAGTGATAATGGCATACAGCATAGACTTAAAAGTGATCAAAGGATCTAAAGATTCTTTGAAAGTAAAAGATATTTCTAAAATAGCCTAAGTGGCCAAATAATACACATAACCAAATGCAACATGATAATGTGCTTAGACTGGATAAATAAATAATAATTCACTCCTTGCTTGAAAAATCAACCCTCACTATTTAACAAGGAGAAGTACGCCACCATGTCTAACCCACATACCTTGACACTCTCATAAAGGACCAAATATTTTTCAAAATTATCACAGTAAAAGGGAGAAATTTCCCAGAAAGATCAACTGAAACATGTGCATATATAAGATCATTCAATTCAAGAAAAAGCAAACCCATAAGAAAAGATCGCATGCTCCAGAAGCTGATCCATAAATTTCTTTCTATCTTTCAAGAGAAATTGCCTGGACTTCCCCCTGAAAAGGTATACAATATAATATGGACCTCATATGAAGAGATTCAAAGAAAAGACTTATTTACCAATTGATATCAAAATAAGATAGCATCATAAGTTAATACCTATACAAAGAACTAGAGAGGGCTATTTTGACCTTTAAAGTCTCTTTTTTGTGGCCAAGGAAGACAGTGGTATATAGCTTTTCTCTGACTGCAGTGCCCTTATGAAGAGCAAAATTATGAGGAGGCATTTTATGCCCCTAGATATGAACTATCTGATGCTTTAGGATGCTCATAATTCTTTAATAATTTACCTTACCACAGACACCACTAAAACTGGGCCAAACCTGAAGATATCACAAAAACATAATTTATAGCCAACTGGTGCAATTCCAAGTGTGTAGTTTTTAAAACTTGGCATTAGCAATACCCCAGTACCTTTGGATCTTTTTAAACTAACTCTTTTAAAGATTTAATATAGAAAATAGTCAACTTTTATATACATTATATAGTTATCTACAACCAAATAAGGAAAAACACTAATGATATACCAGCAAAGTACTCACAGTCCACTAATATAACAATTTGATTGCCAAGACATCCAAATGTGAAATTTTCTTCAAAAATCTGTCTTTAATAGGGCATATTATCAGAAAAGATGATACAAAACAGTTCCTGAAAATGTAAGATCTATAACCATTACACCTTCACTCAGAAAAATGAGTGATGTCACACTTTCATGGGAACAATGGAATATTTCAGAAGTTTATTGCAGACTGGGAAGTGTTGACCATCCCTTTATCTGATATAAAAGAAAAAACAGCCAAGTTCATATAAATACTTATCAGGGATCAACATTTTATTTTCTCAAAGAATATTTAGCAACCACTACAAATCTATAATATTCTCACATATCTAAAATATAAAAACTTGAAAAATATACCTCCAAAAATGATATTAGAGAAGTATTCAGAATACAGACAACTAATAAGAAATTTCTTTCTGTTGCTTATGAGTAAAACAATTCTGATGGGAATTGAATATCCAAACATGACAAATAGTTGATTAGCATAGTAAACTGTCTCATGAAGGGCTGCTATCTTGATATTAAAAAATAAAAGTGTTAACCAGCCTCAAATCATCAAAGCTCTTAAAAAACAGCATTCTTAAGGAGACAAGCTTAATGAATGATCCTTATTTAAAGGTACCTTGTTACTATCAAATAAAAACCAGGAAAATATCATCTTACTGCAGACACCTACCAAGGCTATACTATAAGCACCTACTCTGCACAAATGACAAAGTCCCTGATTGGTATAAGTTAATAATGAAGTATTCCTATTTGAGCTTTCCACCTGGCACCACAATAGACACTCAGTAGAAGGTTTTTAAGAACAAAAACCTGTTTAAAATTGTATAATTATCTTACATTATATAACTTCCAGTGATAATAAAATGCCCTAATGCTCTGCCAACACAGAAGATTAAAGTCATTTTTTTACCACATAGACCTGGGACATAAATGTAGGAGAAATTTTTATATACTTCAAAACTTGCTACTGGTAGCCAGCCATGTTTGATAGCATCAGACTATCCCTCAAAATGTGAAACATGTTAGAAATACACCTGCTCTAAGGCACTTTCAAGCCAGTAATTCTTATCTCTATGATACAGACATTCAAGGTATGGGAAATGAAAATTTTAGAAAAATCTACCATGTGGTAAAAATAAAATAAGTACCCTATCTTAGCAATCAAATATATATTTCAAAATCAAATTTTGTCTTTATTTGCTTTTGATTCAATGATATATAATCTTTGTTACAATTTGATAATGAACTCCCAAAGTTGATTTCCACTATCCAATTGCTATGAAATCATTGAGCTTAGTAATTAAGGCTTAAAATAAACCTATATGAGTTTAACAAACATAGCTTTTGACCTTACAATTATCACTTATACTTTGATATTGCCTTTATTTAGCAGTTGAATCTGATGTTTATTAAGCTTTATATAGTCTTAGGATTTTTAGTATATTTTTATATACTTTAACTTAGATGAACTCTAGCTTGTAGATTTAGCTAGTTTAGATGGCCTAAATTTATGGCACATATTAATAAAACCTCTAGTCAGCAGAGACCTGGACTGCCTTCCCACCTAAATAGGATTTTACTTCCAAAAATAGTTGCCAATACCAATGTATTATCAAAACAGCAGGCTTGACCTGCCAGCAAGGTTCCAAGTAAGCGGGTTTGTGACCTGTGATCCAATTACCCAGTCACCTGAAGCCAAGTTAGGAAGTCAACTTGGATTGCCAAATACATTAACATGAACAGAAGCTGATTTCCTCCAGTGGGTAACTCATTTTGGCGCTTGACTCATTACAAGGATTAAGCCACCCCTTCATCATCCCACTGTGTGATCAACGTAATATGTTCCTACTATCCATGATTCAAAATGACTATATAATCCATATCTCTCAATAAAGATTATTATCTAGTTTCTAAATATTTTTTCCCCTGTAACTCTGCTAAAACAGCACAGTTATGACAGTATGCTTGGCTTCAGAGCAAAAATCTAGTTCCTGCTCCCCCTTGCAGCTGAAGTATCTCAGACCAGGTGCTCAGTTTCCCTTGGGCTGGGGCCCAGAATATTTTCCATTCAGAGGATAGTATAAAACCCCCAGACATAGAATTATTGATATCATCCTTTTGAAATAAAGAGTCAATGAACCTTTGTTTTTCTTAATTATTATTCTTTTTGTTCTAGTTTTCTATCACTTGAATATCACTCTGTCAAGTTGAGCCACCCCTCTATATAGTCCAGCTGTCCTATATGAGGATCCTTGGTTTGAGTTTTTTTGGCATCATAGTTTCCCTTAAAGTCTGATATATTTTACTAAGCATCCACCCAGTAATGTTATAATGACTTTAACTTAGAAAATAACCTTTTGTATGATCTTTTAGCCCTCACCAGAAAACCTGAACCCATAAATAGAGATGGATTTGGTACACAGTCCAACCCTAGCTTTAATAACAGGTACATCTATTTACTAGTGTACTTGCTATACATGGAGCCTCCCTCTATCCCAAGCCTAAATGCTTGCATTTTATTGTGCCTTTTGCTGAAGCACCTCCCAATCAACCATATGAAATTGTCTATATTATCCTCATAAGTCTTAATAGCTTTATAGTGATAACTTTGAGCGCTTGGTACATGATAAGACAGTCATTCTTGTACCTAATCAAGTTAGTGCCAGCCTTGTGACAAGCTATGCCCACAAATGTGCTTGACTGCCCCCGCCTCACGCCCAGTGACCCAGCTTAAAGCCCCTGGTATCCTGAAAATATTGATGTAAAATCTAATGCTACAAAACCTTGCCTTTTTGGGGTTATATCTGTGAGGTAAATCACTGGATATTATGAAGCCATTTCTAAGTGATGAGGAATTACCACCCAAATCCACATAGAATTGATGATTAACCACCAATGTGGCTTCAGATATCTTTTTGTGAAATTTTCAATTGTAACTCCAGAATTAAATAGAACAATTAGTCCTAACCAAAGTAGTCCAAGATAAATGACCTGGGAAAGCATCAATGCATCTTTGGCATAAAATTCTGGACATTGAGAATTGACACAATTTTCATTTTCAAGAATGGGGGAGGAGCTGCAAAATCAGCTGGCATGAAATTAACATTAGGAGGCACCAACAACAAAGTTCCAGTTGTAGGGCCCCATCTTCCAGAAATGATTTGGTTCAGAATCAGATTGTACAGGATATACCGCAACAACCCAATCACAGGATGCATTTTTAAAATCAAAAATTAGAATTTGGGACAAATGATTTTTATTGAGTAAATTTAGGAGGACTCAACTCTTAGAGTTGAAACAGGGAAAACTATTCAATATATATCAGAAAAATTGACTAAGAAATACCACCTGAGTCTTGACCTCCTATTTCTTCCACATTGTCAAGTAAGTATCTGGTCCAGGTTGCAAAGAACCCTTGCGTGACTAGTTTCTGACAACCATACTGATTAACAAGCTCATATCAGGTGACCCTCATATTACGTTGATTTATCAGCGTCAGTTTGAAAGGGGAGCTAGTTTCAGCTAGCAGACTGGAGCAGCTGTGACCCATTTTCAATCAACTGTTTGGTTTAAATCTGTTAACTTGGTCAATTTTGATACAGGTTTTCTGGCCTTCTGAGCCTTCTTACTTGGACAGACAATACCCGGCATTATAGAATCTACTGTGACAATATCTTGAGTGTGGTGACCCTCTTTTTGTAACTTAAGGGTATGATAATCCCTTAAAGGAGTCAAATAACTTTATTGATTGCACAATGGTCATAGCAACCTTACTCTGGATATGGGTCATTATTTGTTAGATTAATCTGTTTCCTATTAACTGTGCTACTTAAAACTTTAAAATTTTGTTTTAATTTTCTTATCAATAAATTTAAATAATTACAACAATTTTATCAAAATAAATCTTATTTAATCCTTATAATATAAAAACTTATATTAAATTAATCATTTTCTACTTACAGCTAAATTAAACTGTATTAAAAGCTAGTAACAATCTTATTTCATATACCATTATTTCTTGAAAGCTGATTAGTACAAAATGACATCATTTTAA